>CM045734.1:24636063-25028563 GCA_024760905.1 Plotosus lineatus | reverse complement strand
TTTGGCATACAGCTCATGAAAACCCAAAATTCCTATCTCAAAAAATTAGCATATTATGAAAAGGTAGTCTAAACGAGCTATTAACCTAATCATCTGAATCAACCAATTAACTCTAAACACCTGCAAAAGATTCCTGAGGCTTTTAAAAATTCCCAGCCTGCTTCGTTACTCAAAACCGCAATCATGGGTAAGACTGCCGACTTGACTGCTGTCCAGAAGGCCATCATTGACACCCTCAAGCAAGAGGGTAAGACACAGAAAGAAATCTCTGAGCGAATAGGCTGTTCCCAGAGTGCTGTATCAAGCCACCTCAGTGGGACGTCTGTGGGAAGGAAAAGGTGTGGCAGAAAACACTGCACAACCAGAAGAGGTGACCGGACCCTGAGGAAGATTGTGGAGAAAGGGCCGATTGGGGGACCTGTGGAAGCAGTGGACTGAGTCTGGAGTAGAAACATCCAGAGCCACCGTGCACAGGCGTGTGCAAGAAATGGGCTACAGGTGCCGCATTCCCCAGGTCAAGCCACTTTTGAACCAGAAACAGTGGCAGTAGAAAGTACTTTTTTCGGATGAAAGCCAATTTTGCATGTCATTCCGAAATCAAGGTGCCAGAGTCTGGAGGAAGACTGGGGAGAAGGAAATGCCAAAATTCCTGAAGTCCAGTATCAAGTCCCCACAGTCAGTGATGGTCTGGGGTGCCATGTCAGCTGCTGGTGTGGTCCACTGTGTTTTATCAAGGGCAGGGTCAATGCAGCTAGCTATCAGGAGATTTTGGAGCACTTCATGCTTCCATCTGCTGAAAAGCTTGATGGAGATGAAGATTTTCATTTTTCAGCACGACCTGGCACCTGCTCACAGTGCCAAAACCACTGCTAAATGGTTTACTGACCATGGTATTACTGTGCTCAATTGGCCTGCCAACTCTCCTGACCTGAACCCCATAGAGAATCTGTGGGATATTGTGAAGAGAAAGTTGAGAGACACCAGACCCAACACTGTGGATGAGCTTAAGGCCGCTATCAAAGCATCCTGGGCCTCCGTAACACCTCAGCAGTGCCACAGGCCGATTGCCTCCATGCCACGCCGCATTGAAGCAGTCATTTCTGCAAAAGGATTCCCGACCAAGTATTGAGTGCATAACTGAACATAATTATTTGAAGGTTGAGTTTTTTGTATTAAAAACACTTTTTTTTTTTTTTGGTCGGATGAAATATGCTAATTTTTTGAGATAGGGATTTTGGGTTTTCATGAGCTGTATGCCAAAATCATCAGTATTAAAACAATAAAAGACCTGAAATATTTCTGTTGGTGTGCAATGAATCTAAAATATATGAAAGTTTAATTTTTATCAGTACATTACAGAAAATAATGAACTTTATCACAATATGCTAATATTTTTTGAAGGACTAGTATATATGTATCGAAACCTTGTGCTTAATTTTTGTCTTTCTCTCTATTATATACTTTTCCCAATTTACTTTTCCCACAATCATCCTCCCTCAGTTCTTTCACCCTTTATCTATCCTTTGTTCTTACTTCCGCAATCTTTTTTCTTGTTCCATGTGTTTTCCTTTTGATCTTCTATTTTTTACATTTTTACTCTTGTATTTAAAATATTTTTTACTCTTACATTATTTCTTTTCATCTCTCTCTTTCTCTCTGTGTGTGTGTGTGTGTGTGTGTGTGTGTGTGTGTGTGTGTGTGTGTGTGTGTGTGTGTGTGTGTGTGTCTCACATGGCTGGTTTAACACATGCCAACATATCCAGTCTTAGAGGTTCCAGTTCATATCCTTGGGCTCTGACCACATTACCGAAAAGACCTGGTGCTACCTGGACAACAACAACAGGTCATTAATGCTGAGAAGTTCAGTTATTCTCTGTTCATTTCCTCAGTGAAGGAGCTGAAAGAAAACATACCTTTGAGTCCAGTGACATGAAGCCACAAGCGTAACCCACAGCCGTGTGACTGGGTGTTCGACCTGCAAGTGTGAGCGGGGTAAAAGACAGATGGATGGTGCTACTACCCCCTGCAGGGACCACCTGAAAGAATATGCAACAGTGTCTTGGTGAATTCAATAACAACACAGTCAGCTGACAGGTCTAAAACAAGATCTGATATAATTTTAAACACAGCGACTGTATAAACAAGATGTATTTGTAATTAAACTTTTTAATTCCCAAAGTTTTTATTACAAAAAAATTATAATAAACTGAAATATTTTACCATTTTGGCCAAATTAGCATGCATTTAACACAGTGCTTCTCAATGATTTTCTGTGGCGCCCCCTCTAGGAAGAAAAAAACATTTCACGCGCCCCCCACTGCCCCGCCAGCAACTATAAATACTGTATTATTTGTCTATAAAATTGTTATTAACTAACAATAAAGAAAAACTTCATTAACATTTTAAAATCTGTAACAGAATAAGATTTAAAGTGCACCAATGTGCCTGAAATTAAAAAAATACATCCTTATTTAAACTCGATCAACTTATTTATGTCAGCGTACAGTATCTCTGTCTCTCTCCACCTTTCTCTTAGTTCCTGTTAGAAATTTTCCGTGTTGTTTCTTGAGGGGTTGTTTACTGCACTTCATATCGTTTGCTCGTGCGAAAAACTGCTACACCATAGCGCAACAATGACAGCGCCTCTGCCAACTAGTGGAGTGGAGGTGTAATTACACTTAATTCTCATACACTATTCCAGAAAAGCATATTCCCAGGGTCATATGTGATCCCCCGGCATCATACCGCACCTCCCACTTTTTGAGAAGCACTGATTTACCATTCGTAGTATGTCACAGAGTGGGCAGTGGTGGCCCAGTGGGAAGGTGCTGGATTACCAATCCAAAGGTTGGGGGTTCAAGCCCCACAGTTGCACAGTCAACAGTTGTAACTGCTGTCCCCCAGTGCAGCTGACTGTTATCAAAGGCCGGCTTTGTCTCTCATTGTCTATGGCGAGAGGTACGTAAAAGAACCATTGCTGACTTTCAGCAAGAGTAGGCTGCAAAGCTGTCAGTGTGTTTCTGCCCTGCAGTGGAATGGCGAGCTATGCAGGGTGTACTCTGCCTTCGCCCAGAGTTGGTTCAGATGGGGCGCCCGCCTCCCCGCAGTTTACAAAATGAATGAATGAATGAATGAATGAATGAATGAATGAATGAGTATGTCAAAGATGTCTAAAGTCCCCACATCACACACTGGGAAGCATGCAGTGTAAACAGCCACTACTGTTGAAACCATAACACTATAAATGCAATACATGCAATTCAATACATGCTAAAACACGTACAATCTGCTGTGGAGTGATGCAGTATGGGTAATCTGAAGGAGATCCCTCATGAGGCTGGACAAATACAGAAAACAGTTTCCTCTCTGAAGCCAGAGACACTCGCGCTCGTTGTTCTTCTTTCTCAAACTGTTCGTCGTCAGAATCCTAGAAGGTGTACATCAAATCACACAACACTCCCATATGCCGTACAACATGTTCATGAAAGCAATTGCTTACTGAAGTCTCTGATTTGCTTTTGAGAGATGAGCTGCTTCCTTCCGTGCTGGGACTCTGGTTTTGATTCAACAGCAGCAAAAAAGCCATTTGGGAATTCAGACCACCAACAATCTCATTACCGTCAATGTCCTTAAGAGGAAAAGGTTTGCCGTATGCCACAAGCAAATCTATCAGCTTTCTGTCTTTGGAATCCTTGTTGTAGGTCAGCCAGTCCAAACGGATATCTAAACACAGACAAAGCAGATGGTCAGCGTGCTACACAAAGATACAAAATAATCTGAATATTCATCCATTCATGTGCCGAACTGCTTATTCCTACTAGAGTTGCATTAAGGCTGCAGCCTATCTGAATCAGCCCTGGGCAAAGGCCATGATCAGCATACAAACCACTGCAGGATGAACACACAAACACCCACCCAGGGGAAATTTGAAATAGGCAATTAATCTACTGTCAATACCTTTGAAACCGAACTACCTGGAGGAAAGTGAGGCAACCACAGGGAGAACATGCAAACTCCTCACAGAAAGAAACCCCCTCACCAAGCCCAGGGCTCAAACCCAGACCTTCTTGTTGTGAGACAGATATAACCACTATGCCACCGTACCACTCAAAATTAAAACACATATACTGTATACTGTATATACTGGTGAGACCAGCGATGTTGTATGGCTTAGAAACAGTGGCGCTGAGGAAAAGGCAGGAGGCAGAGCTGGAGGTAGTGGAGATGAAAATGTTGAGGTTCTCTCTGGGAGTAACGAGGATGGATAGGATCAGGAATGAGTACATCAGAAGGACAGCCCATGTAAGATGTTTTGGAGACAAAGTCAGAGAGGCTAGATTGAGATGGTTTGGACATGTACAGAGGAGGGATAGTGAGTATATTGGCAGTAGGATGCTGAGGCTGGAACTACCAGGCAGAAGGCCTCGAGGAAGAGCAAAGAAGAGATTTATGGATGTGGTGAAGGAAGACATGAAGGTCATTGGAGTCAGAAAAGAAGATGCAGAGGACAGGGTGAGATGGAGGCAGATGATTTGCTGTGACAACCCCTGAAGGGAGCAGCCGAAAGGAAAAGAAGAAGATGCTGTATTATAATTTATAATGTATATAATATAATTGAAGGAATGCCATATGTGTTCTCACCATATGCGCTAGTGTTTTTCAAACGGAGAGACCGTGACACTGTGTCTCCCCCAGAAACATGAGTTCCAAATCTGCAGAGGTAAAACTCCAATTAAAAGTTAGACACTGACATGGACAGTGAGCCAAATATTATTGTGAAATAAACCCAGACAGGGTGATGCAGAACTCTGATGTGAAGTGAGATCTTGGACCAGCCTGAAGGGGTTCATTTTACAATAATGACCAGCCCATTATATAGTATTCTCTTTTTTTGGACAGCTACTTAATGAAAAATCAACAATTTAAGACAAATTCTTTATTCTAAAATGATTTTACAATTTAAATAGTGAATCCATCTTTATTTTCAAAAAGTTTGTTAAATTCTACAATTAAAAATACAACCATAAATTAATGAGCTCTGTATCTTCTTGAGATTCTTAAGACAAAACTCTAATGGTCTGTTATTCATTGTATGTATGTATGTAATAATGAATTGTAACATTGTAGAATGCTATAACTGACCAAACACCATCAAGTTTTCAATAGAAATTCATTCATTCATTTTCTGAACCGTTCAATCCTAATTAGGGTCGCGGACAGGCTGACGTCCATCTCAGTCGACTCTGAGCGAGGTACACCCTGGACAGCTCGCTAGGCCATCATAGCTCCACCACTCACACAACCATTCACACTCAGACTCACACCTAGGGGTGATTTGGAACAGCCAGTTAACCTACTGTGCATGTTTTTGGACTGTGGGAGGAAACTGGAGTGCCTGGAGGAAACCTACACAAGCACAGGGAGAACATGCAAACAGAAAAGTGTAACGAGTAAAATAAAACATGAAGGCACATGCTACCGAGGAGAAATACAATGACAGGAAGATGTAACTTCCAGCTCTCACTGGAGCGATATGCAGCTGATTGTGAAGTGACCGGGACGAGAATCAGAACCTTCAAGTCAATTGGTGTCACCCAGAAGTGGGTGATTGAAAAAACAAGACAACAATACAAAAGGCTGAAATGAGCTTCCTTCGCAGGGTGGCAGGGCTCTCCCTTAGAGGTAGGGTGAGAAGTTTTGTCATCCGGGAGGAGCTCGGAATAGAACCCCTGCTCCTTCCTGTTGAGAGCAGCCACTTGATGTGGCTTGGTCATCTGGTTAGAATGCCTTACATACGGCTCCCTGATGTGGTGTTTCGGGGATGTCCAAACGGGAAGAGACCAAGGGGTCGACCAAGAGCACGCTGGAGGGACTAGGGGCTGGTCTGGGAATGCCTCGATGTCTCCCTGGAAGAGATGAAGGAGGTTTCTGGGGAGAAGGACATCTGCAACTCATTGCTTAAACTGCTGCACCCATGACCAGACCCTGGTTTAAGTGGAAGAAGATATGATGAAGTATGGTGTAATGTGGCCTGAAGTGAGGTTATTGTTGTCCAGAGTTGAATACTTTTAATACAATAACAGTACATCTAAAAGTGTGTTATTCCTTTAATAATTTAGCATTTTGTATAGTATCTATTAAATGGATCGTGTTCAGATGAAATGTTTCTCTGTACCGTATAACTGGACCTTGGTTCTGATTCTTGGATTGTGGTCCAATCATCTGGAAGTACACAGGGCAACCTTTGACAGATATTCTCAGAGGAATAAGTGTCGGTTCCAGATCACTAACCTGGATAAACAAAGACATTATTATTTACTTTTAACCCTTTAAATGGGTATTCATCAATTCTGGAGAAAGACTGTTGATATTTGAACGTAATTGACAAAAAACATAAATAACTAACAGTTAAAAATAAACAGATTTTGCCTCAATTCATGGATAATCCCCATTCAATCAGCAACAAGGACAGCACAGCCTTTTACTGATTGACTGGAATAGTCTTATGTGACTTACACTGAATCACTATTTGTTTCTCAGCTAAACTATGAAGGAACATTGGATTTTTTTGGCAGTACTCCAGAATAAACAATTAGTGGATCATCATAAGAACATATTTAATGAATTTGACAAAAATATTATTGTTTAATTTGAAAGGATTACTGCACCTTTAATGTCTACTGCAATGTCTATTGATTTTTAAAAAAAATAATTATATATTGTTGTTGACAAAAATATCTTAAATGTGTAACAGGTATACAATAATTTGCATGTACTTTACAGATGAGATGGTCTTCATAATCGCCCCACATGTTGCTGTACGCAGTGATGTTAATGGTGACAGTTTGAAAAGGTCCTAGTGTCCCTTTCTCTGGCTCAACCAGGAACGCAACACCTTTCCCATGAGCTAGAAGTCCACGCACAAATTCTGTACCACAGAAAACAAAAGATTGAATATAACATCATACATAAATAATGCAACGACTGGATATCTGACAAGAAACAAGCACTCACCTTCATGATCTTTCTTCTCTAGTGTATTTGGACTCATGTTCTGGAGGACTTTCATAAAATGACATCTTAAAAAATCAAATAACAGCATTTTACTAATAAGTCCAATATATAACACAAGTGCTTCATTTTGATATCAGAAAAAAAGAAAAGATGAATAAATGAAAGGAAAAACCAAATAAACAATTTATTACACAATCCAGACATGTAACCGTACCCATCTTTAGACTTGTCAATGGACTTTGTGGCCCGGTGTGCACTGAAAATCTCTGCCTCGATGATGAAAGAGGCTGAAATTGCAGTGTGATTGGTGATCAGCAGCTCTCTGCTCACTGATTTGCCAATAAAGACCGGCTCATCTTCAGTGAAGTCCAGCACAACTGGCTGCTCATCTGGAACACCTGATGTAGCACTAAAGATAGATGAGATTGAGCAAATTTTAAACATATATATCTCACATCATCTACAAATTAACATGATGCTGCAATTAATTATTTATTATGCTGAAGAGTGAATATATTCTGATAATGTGTAATGCCAAATAAATTTAACACAACCGTAAAAATTCTCCTTCTTCTAGCACATGACCTCTAGTCACATTTGCGCCTCTTCCTAACATTAACTCTCACAGGTATGTCGAGCCAGAGTGGAAGAAGACATGATTGATTTTCTTATAATAGCACAGGAAGCTGACAATCACAAACCTTTGTGCATGATGTATTTACATAGTCCACTGGAGTAGTGAATAGCACGTCCATCTCACCAGAAGATGGTCCAGTACGTATTTGAATCATGGTCTCCTGCATTTTTCTGTGAAGTTTGTATATTCTCCACATGATTGCATGGGTTTCCTACAGGCACCAGTACTCCAGCTTCCTCCCATAGTCCTAATCCATATCGTTAGGCTAACTGGCTGTGACAAATTGCCACTAGGTGTGCATGTCTGTGTGAGTGGCTGTGTGTTGGCTCTGTGATGGTCTGATGGGAAACGTCTACAAATACATATCCACTGAGGTCAGCTGCAAATACCTGTGTTCCTGCCTTTCCGTTACTAACTTTAACTTTGGTAGATCCTGACAGTTTTATTTTTATTTATTCCCAAAGGGTTTGCGCCTCCAAATATGACCATATACATATAAAATCAAGGTGAGAGCTCAAGACTGTACCGGTCTGTCTGAGGCAGAACATAGGACACACTCAGACCCTTGGCTTTGGCAAAGAAGCTGAGCAAAAGACATTTCTCCATTCCTTCCACTTCACACACAGCTGATACTTCAGTCAACTCCTTCTGTACATACACACATACACCAGATATATTTAAAGAAATGCTTTTGGCTACTAGTATTGTGTTGTGTGTGCTAAGCATGCGGTCAAGACTTACATCAGTGTGCCCAGTGAAGGACACATTAATCTCCATGTATGCATTCGGCCCCAGAGTGCCAGAGGACGGAGTAAAGATGGCAGAGCAGAGATGAGCCTGAAGGCCTTGGAGCTGTAAACCGGCCAGAGTGAAAAACAGAGGAAAAAGGAGAAAAGCAGAAAACCAATGACCTACTGTAGATGTAATGCCTCCAAAAGTGCATAGTAAGCTCTAAGATCTTGAAATATACTGAGTACACATGAAAACGCACCACTGGAAAAAAGTCAATATTTAAGTTCAAATGAACTTCAATATAATTTTTATACAACAACAACACTACAGTGACGTCACCCGACATGCCAGGTGCAAGAAATGTGAGAATTTCATGTTAACTGTAACGCAATATTTCGCAAAAACGCAACATTTTGCACGCACACCATGGGAAAAAAGAATTTCACTCTGAATTTGTGCACACATTGCCTTTAAAAGCATGTGAATCCAAATAAAATCACTGACACTTGTGAAAAGCCGACATGATGCCGCGACTTACAGCCCCTGAACGAGAACGTGCCATAGACATGCTTCAAAATGGTGCCAGCACCAAGGAAATTGCCAGACGACTACACTGCGCACACACAACGATCGCAAGACTCCATCAAATGTTTCTGCAAACGGGGAGCACTCGGGACCGTCCTCGACCGGGTCAACAACGTGTGACAACGGCACGTCAGGACCGTCAGATCGTTTGGGATCATGTCTGAAACTGAACACTACCAGCGACAAGAACGGCTGCTCAAGTTCAAGGACGACGTGGATTCATTCACCCCAACACCGTACGGAACCGTCTGTGAGCTGCAGGCCTACGTGCACGACGTCCTTATTTTGGCCCCAAATTGACACATTAACATTAACACATTAACATTATCGCATTAACATTATCGCATTAACATTATCGTGAATGAAATTGAATGATGTTTACATGTCTTCTTAAATCCTTCATTATCTCAAATGCATCATAAGTATATACTTCACATATCAATCGGTGGAGCTATTCCAGATTTCGTGAGTGGTGAATTACATTCAGTGAGTGACTCCAGTTGTACCTTACTCCACGTGAAGTGTGCAGGTAGTAAAGTTTGGTTGAACAGCGTTACTTTGCCGCTTTTTGGAACTCCTACATACAGATCAGGCAGCAGCATCTGAGAATTCAGCAAGCACACCCGAGGACGATGGACCTCTGCTCGAATAGGCAGGTGACTGCGAAACAAAACATCCATGTATACAGTCTTACTACTCAAAAGACATAAGCAATACATACGTACTGTATACTTTGCCCAAGACTTGTTTTTGTTGTTGTTGTTGTTCTCACCACCCAGTGCCATCCAGCACAGCGAGCCACAGGACAGATTCAAAGCTTTGACAGCACATGGCTCTGAAAATCACATTCACAATGCAGGAAGATGCAGGAGGTAGAACACCATGACTGGGCTCTGCTCTCACCTAGAGCACACAAACACAAGCAAAAACATTACAGAGATAAAATGAACAAATCTATTTCATAAATCTGGCACTACTAAAGGTCCACTTGTGCAATTTGAAATATGGTTTGAATTTGTATATAATTTTAATTATATTGTCACTGGCACAGGTGCTGGTGTAAAAAAGAAAAAGTCAAGGTCTGTTTGGGCTTTTACACCTGAGCCCAGTGGTTCATCAGGCCGGTGCTTATCCCCGGTTTCCGTAGCATGAAGCGACCAGGAGTTCAACTCCTCCTGGATGGGACGCTAGTCCATCGCAGGTTACCTTTCCAGTATATTTTTACTGGTACCCATTTATACTGCTGGGTGGACAAAGGCACAGTTGTGGTTGGACCTTGCCCACTTGTGGTTGGGTCATAACACAGTGGGAGTCTAACTTGGTTTCAAACACACAACCTCCTGATCATGAGCGCAGCATCCTAACCACTACGCCACCAGCCCCACATTAAAAAAAAAGAAAGAACTCTAAAAAAAGAGTGTAACCCTAATATCATGTAATACCATGTAAGTCACTAAGTCTGACATGCATCTTTTCCTACAGTCATACTGTGTGCATATTAGTTTGTTACTTCATAGAAAGCTATGGTAATTATCACTCAGTGAAATTTGTATGATTTCACAAAATCACCAACATAAAATAAGGTTTCAGAATCTTGGAAAAAGAAGCAGCCCTATCAGTTCTTAGATACCTGCTGAAGGTACCGAAACCACACTGAGTTGTAACAAAGATGCCGCCTCCTTGGTTTGTTTGGCTCTTTCAAGTTCAGCTGCCATATGAGTAAAGTCACTTAAAACCTTGTCATGTTACCTGTAGACCTGAATTTTCAGCTTGGAGTCTCCTTCCAAAAAATTCTACATTAACAAAACTCTCTTTACATTTGAAATATAAAAACAAATCATGATTACTGTAAATATACACAATGCATCTATTATTGAGGCCACACTTCAAATAAGAAACATTATATATTTTCCTGAAGTGCTGAGAGTGTTGTGTATACCTGTCTCTCGTTGTGTTCAGGGTCAACGGGCAGCTCTTGCAGACTCCACTGGGCTTCTAGGGGGCTGCAGTTGTTAATCTGGATAGTAGAGCAGACTTCTTGACCAAGCTGCATCAGCCCTAGATTCATACTGGGCACATTTACAGACAAGTCCGGGCCCTTGAACACACACACACACACACACACACACACACACACACACAGAATAATAAAATGAAACTGTTCTATTATGTGGCCTTTAGCTAAATAATTATATATATATATATATATATATATATATATATATATATATATATATATATATATATATATATATATATATATATATATGTTGTGAGAAATCAATCACAATGCCTCATCTTACCTTAAACGTGACCTCTATGGGCAAGAATACAGAGTTTGATTGGTACTGAATGTGACACTGTAGTATGGTGGAGAGGCAACCCGGTCGACCTCCAGTCACAGCCAGATCCACATCAAAGCACTCATTCATTTCTACATGCGAACACACACAATGCATATCAACATGCTTGTAGTCTGAGATAAACGTTTAATGCACTGTTAAATTCTTCATTCAGATTGGTCAGAAGTCAAAGTGTATTGATTGCAAAGTCCTGCTTATATTGTTTAAAAAAGTATTTATTCTAATTTATTTATAACTACTGAGTACTTTGTGTAGTGTTATTTCCTCGTACGGTTATGTTTTCTGTGCCATTTGTCTATCTTTTAACTGTACGCAATGTTTTGCAAAATCTGCCAACATGATGATTTCTATGGAAATTGGTGGAAATGAGTAGTATGGGCTGAGAAAGAACCAATTAAATTCATCTGTGTCATGGTCAGGATCCACTATATTTATTCTTAAATTTATTACAAATACACAAACAGGGGCATTTATTATAAAAACTGTCATACATCGTTAAATCCACTAGATGACAGTACATTTCAATAGTGACAAAACAAAGCCAGTGGAGAATATGTTGGCTTAGTATCACAACTCAAAATCACCAAAAACTGAATTAAATCTGAGTACCCTTCCAGTATTTATCATGATTTGTAGTTAGCTATACAGTATATACCAATAGTAAAGTGAATTTAGTGACTGCAAACTTTTTCATTAATACTATAAAGAGTGTTATCATGAACATTCAAAATAATAAATATTATGAATATCTACCTATTTCTCCTGAGGAGGGCTCGACCTCAATACTGTGGCAGTCACTGATACATTCCCACTGAAAACAAATTGCTGACTTACTGTGATTCCACATCTAAAACACACACACACACACACACACACACACACACACACACACATACACATACACATACACACACACACACACACACACACACACACACACACACACACACACACATGCACGCACGTGTGTGTGTATAAGAGTAAGAAATGAGTTAAATATCTTAGCTACTGTTGTAAAAGATCACCATAAGTCCATTAAACTGCATTTAACCTTTAATCCCTTGCGGATGTTGGTGTGTATGTAGTGCTCTCCTGGTATAAAGAGGGCATAAGGCTCTAGCAGCACCCTGTACGGCTCAGTGGAGCCTTTAACTTCAAGCTCCATTGAAATCACATCACCACCCAAGTCTGACTGTGGTTGACCATGACTGAAGCTTAGTGCACAAGAAGAGGGTAAAAAAAAGATTAGAACAGTAACCATGTTTTGAAAATATAAAAAAAAATCATGACTCAATGCGAAAATGTTCCAAATTACTGGGTTTAATACCTGTTGTCTTTAATATTCTGCAGATCAGGGACATTCATTATGACCAAGTGGAAGACACTGTGATAATCCTTCAACTAAGATAAATACAAAATACATACATAGATACATATAATAATAATAATAACAATAATAATAATAATAATAATAATAATAATAATAATAATAATAATGATAATAATTGTAGTAAATCATATTTTGTGTGTGATTTTTGAGTGTGAGTGTGTGGTAGTGATTCTAGTTTTAAAATTTTTTATTCTTGTTTTTAGTCTTATTTAGTTTTTCCTTTTTATTTATTTATCATATATATATTTGTCAGTTTTACAAGTGAATAAGTTTTTTGTACCAAGAAGGTTATGTTTTTGTCTGCTATGTGTTTTTGTTTGTTTGTTTGTTTGATTGGTTGGTTGGTTGTTAGTGGCGTCACACAAGAAGTTATGAATGGATTTTGACTTAATTTTATTGGAAGGTTGTGTATGAACCAACAGTTCATTAGGTTTTGGTGATAATTTGGATCAAATTCGGCATCCAGGAATTTTGTGAAGGATTTATTTATAGACCAACAAAGGGCACTGTGTACTTTCTTTTATTGTTTGTCTTGTTGGAGGTTTGCACTCCTCAGGGGTCCTTCTAGTATTTTGATGAATTATTTAGCTTAGATTTAGTTTTTAAGTTTGAGTGATAGTTTGAGTTTTTACTTTACTGTCAGCTTCTGGTTAGTGTCTCATCTTCATTTTTAACATTTTATAGCAACAACATTGCAATCAAAGCAGGAAATCAAACAGATATCACAAATGAACAATATTAGTTTTATTCTTAGTTTTTTGGTAAACATGTGCTTTGGTAAACCTGTATGTGCATGTGTGTGTGCGCGCGCGTGCGTGTGTGTGTGTGTGTGTGTGTGTGTGTGTGTGTGTGTGTGTGTGTGTGTACCTCCTCTGGACAGTATGTAAGGAGGAACACGCACTCCTGTGCAGGAGCTAACAGGCCAGTCTTTGGAATCATGCTGAAGACATTGTCAGTGGCAGCGTGATGTTGGATGCGTGATGGATCTGGGGTTACTCCAGATAGCAGACACTGCAGGTTGGGTTTCATAATTTGCCACTGGAATGGCAACTCCAAATGCCTGTCATTACACAAATCATAACAGATACACTTACATCGCACCTGATTACACACACTTTAATTTCATTTTATTTAGGTAGTGAGAAACAAAAGGGTGTTTATTAGTATTACAGTGTCTGTAAACATTGGGGCAGTGGTGGCCTGGTGGTATAGGGTGCTGGATTGCTGATCCTAAGGTTGGGAGTTTGAGTCCCACTTTCCACAAGGTTGTCAATGTCTATGGTGAGAGGCATGTAAAAGAACCATTGCCGACTATCGTAAAGAGGAGCTGCAAAGCCGTCAGCATGTTTCTGTCCCTTGATAAAGGGTTGTGTCAGGAAGGGCATCCGACATAAAAACCTATGCCAAATCAAACGTGCGAATCATTCGCTGTGGTGACCCCTGATAAAGGGAAAAGCCGAAAGTAAATCTTTCAGTGTCTGTAAACATCATCACGGATCATCATGATGTCATAAATCTATTTACTGATAATAACCAGCATGATAAACAATAGAACAATGTTTTTATAGTAGAGTAAGAATGTAGAATATCTAGTCATTTAAGGTGGATGTGCTTACGTATTGTTCTTGATGATCACTTTTTTCTGGAGGACAGAGTGCACGTTTGTGGGCTCTAATCTTATAAAATGATCAGCAGTCAGGTCGCGCGGTTCTCCGAGTGTAGGCTGATCCTCACCGCCCTCAACTGCCACCAGCTCCAACATGACCAGCTGACCCACGCCTGCCAGTCACACCAATCACATTCAAAATGAGCAGCATTATGTAACTCAAAACTACTGATAATAATCAGATCAGAGCTTTACTACATGTGTGATGCACCTCAATTGGACTTGAAGCAATTAGCTGCCACAAGTTTCTTCATTATTCCACTACAGTTTTCTTATATTTATTTGCTTTGTTTTGTTTTTTTTTTAGAATTTTTGATAAATGTTTGTAATACAGTATTAGCTTTGGGTCTTGGGTTCTGTACCTCGTATAGAGAACTCCTTCACGTGACAGTTGTCACAGACAATGATGAAACTCTGCATGAAGTTTTCAGCAGTAATGGGAAAGAAAACTACCTGAACAGCAAACCAAATCACAGCTCAAAAATAAATTACAGAAATAGTATTTATGCTTAAATGCTCTTTGAATCAGATTCATTGGGATATGGGCAGTTTTAATGAGTATACATTAAATACAATAAAGTCTTACCTCCAGGACCTCAGCCTGGCCTGGGAGTAATCGGAACAGAGTTGGGCTGATTGCAAATGGAGGCTCTTCTGCAAAGCAGGCTTTCATAGCAGACTGAGAAAATGCATCACAATAATAAAATATTAGAAAGGTATTGTTAACCATTCAGTGTATTAAAGCATTGTTAACACTGCAGTGTGTCTGGTTCTGCTTTATTACAACAATTTTGTAAGTTTTTTCTCTCGCAGTCCAATGACATGTACATTAGGCTAATTAGCTGTTCCAGATTGCCCCTGGTTATGAATGTGAAGTGCAATGGTCTGACAAGCTGTTCAGGATGTACCCTGCCTTCACTTAGCATTGGTTGAGATATGCTCCTACCACCCTGCGATCATAGTAGCATGCAAACATGCAAACATGAATAAAATTTGTAAAATGGGAGTTAATGTAAAGTGAGCTGGGCGTTATTACAAAAATATACTGCATTAGCATGATGCAAATATATTTGCATTTATTTTTCAATAATTATTGGCTTGCTGTACATTATCCCAGATACATAAACAGCTTATTACGCAAGAACATGTGTGATGGACACACCATGATCTGATGCTCAGGAGAAATAATTTATTCATGTGTTGTTTATAAACAAAGAAAATACAGTATTATTATAGTACAGTATATAATATATAAGTTTCAGTATATGGATATTTCTTTAGCAGTAAAGAAAAGAGTCTCCAGTGTAAGCAGCTGTCACTATTAAGATGTTTACTGTCATGTGAAAAGCTTTCTGGTTTCCTGGTAAGATAATATAATATAATGTAATCTAACATAAATAGGGCGGTACAGTGGCATAGTGGTTAGCACGTCCACCTCACACAGGAAGCCCTGAGGTGATTCCCAGGCTCTTGGCATTTCTGTGTGGAGTTTGTATGTTCTTCCTGTTCTTACGTGGATTTCCTGTGGGTCCTCCAGTTTCCTCCTACAGTTCAAAAACGTGCAGAGTGGGCTATTTGGCTCTTCCAAATCATTCGTAGGTGTGAGTATGAGTGTGAATGGTTGTGTGTGTTTGGCGAGCTGTCCAGGGTGTACTCTGCCATTGCCCAGAGTTGGTTGAGAGGAGCAACAGTCCCCAGGAAACTCTAATTGGGATTAAACAGGTTAGAAAATGAATGAATTAATTAATAATGGAATATAGTATAATGTAATATCATATGATCTTCAGTGGTTCAAGCCTCACTGTGAATGGGTTGTCACTGCTGTTCCCCCAGTGCAGCTAACTAGGTTATCAAAGGCCAGCCATGTCTCTCACTGCCTATGGTGAGAGGCATGTAAAAGAACCAGTGCTGACTTTATTAAAGTCAGCCTAGCTGTCAGCGCCTTTCTGCCCTGTGATGGCCTGGCGAGCTGTCCAGGGTGTCCTTTGCTCAGAATCAGCTGAAATTGGCAACAACCTATCTATAAACATAATTAGCATAAGCAGTTCAGAAAATGAATGAATAAATGAATGCTATCTTCAGCTATGTCTTGTGACTTGATCTGAAACTGTTATAAAACTCTGGTTTCATGTTATTTTACCCTGATACTGGAAGCAGGCCACTGAGTCTTGGGCATGATACAGAAAGTTCCAGCACTATAACCGACATTACAGCACACCATATTCATAGTCTTCACTCCTCCGACTAGGCAGTAGCCGACATCAAGAACAGAAGGCACTGGAACAGTCAGGGATGGAGAAACAGAAATACGGTGAAATTAAATTATTCAAACAATTTAAAAAGTGTAATAAACCCCGAATGACTTAATTAGATGAAATGGCTAAGAAATGAAGCTATTTCCATGGACCTACACGTGAGCACTGGTGGGGGTCGATGAGCTTTGACCGGAATAATCAGAGAATGTGGTGATTGTGTTTCTACCACCAGGAAGTCTTCATAATCAGCCAGAGTGTCTGGAGCAAACTGTACTGTGTACTGGCATCTCATACCAGGAGCTACGATGCCTCCATCACCAGGGAACCTACCTGGAGAACCATATTTCAGTGAGATACACATCCTACAAATTCAATTCTGACAATTTATTAATTAATTAAATTAAAGACAATTCTGAGAATTTATTCAACTTGCAGTAAAAAAATACAGCAGAACAAAATATTGATATCATCAGAAGAAAGATGATTATTCTCATACAATAATTTTACTTTCTTAAATTAAAAAGTGTTCTCAATTCCTTTTACAACTAGGGAGCACTTTAAAACTGAAGTAAATTCTATGGATCTCAATGGTGGAGATTTATATCATGAAAATTACACTTACAGAATCCAAACAGAAATAAAGTCATGAAAACAAACAAGGAAAGATTTCACCATTCTTGATACAGTGCCTAAAGATGTAGGTAATATATTCCAAAAAATTACACATCGAATTATATTTTTTCTAGTTATTACAGGGATCCCTCGCTACTTCGCGCTTCAATTCCACGTGGCTTCAGTGCATCGCGTTTTTTTTTTTTTTTTTAATCTTCTTCTTTTCCTTTCGGCTGTTCCCTTCACGGGTTGCCACAGCAAATCATCTGTCTCCATCTCACCCTGTCCTCTGCATCTTCTTCTCTTATGCCAGTGACCTTCATGTCCTCCTTCACCACATCCATAAATCTCCTCTTTGGTCTTCCTCTAGGCCTTTTACCTGGCAGTTCAAACCTCAGCATCCTATTACTAATATACTCACTATCCCTCCTCTGTACATGTTCAAACCATCTCAATCTAGCCTCTCTGACTTTGTCTCCAAAACCTCTTACATGTGCTGTCCCTCTGATGTGCTCATTCCTGATTTCCTGATCATTCCTCGTTACTCCCAAAGAGAACCTCAACATATTCATCTCTGCTACCTCTAGCTCTGCCTCCTGTCTTTTCCTCAGTGCCACTGTTTCTAAACCATACAACATCGCTGGCCTCATCACCGTCTTTTTTAAAATATTAATCGAATTTAAAAATATAAGGAAATTAAGGAAGAATAGGCAAAAATGTTAAGGAAAATGTCGCAAAAACAAGGCCAATTATGCAAAAAACCAACAAAACAAAAAACAAAAAAACATAAACAAACACAAAAAACAACCCAAAACCTCCCATCAAAACTACTTAGATTTTTGTGAGGGGTGCATCTGTGTGCATGTGCACGTCTGTATGTGTGTGTATTTATATTTTATTTACATCTTATGCATGATTTTTGAAAGATTAGTTGTTATCATAAGCATATATAGAATTGAAGATGTATTTATTGATATTATATACACATATACATGTATACGTCAGTCAGGTGGGGGGGTGATCCTACTTCACGGAATTCGGTGGTCGCAGGGGGATCTCGGTCCTAATTAACCTTGGAAAGTGAGGGATCCCCGTATTACAATTTCAATAAATAAATAGCACCATCAACATCATCAACAACAAACAGATCGGTCACAGTTTATCAAGAACCACAGATGTGAAGACCAAGCTTTTTGTCACAGTACCAATGATTTTCAGGAAAAGAACCTGATACCACCTGTGAGGTATGGAAGTCTAAATATCATGGTGTGGGGTTGTTTCACTGTCTCAGGACTGGGCAGTTTGCAGTCATTGGTGAAATTAAGAATTTTACACTACATCAAAGAGTGCTTAAAAATATTAAGAGAACATCTGACTGAAAGTTAAAGCTATCTTTGAAGAGGATAACAATTCTGAGCACACTAACAAATTCACCCAGAATTGGTACATAAAGAAGTGATGGAGGTAGGAAAACCTTGACTATACCCAGATTTGGACCCTCTTAAAATGTTGGGAATTTAAAACTATCAACACATCTAAAAAAAAAAAAAAATCCTGATATATGGTGGGAAATTATGCAAAATCCCCACAGGAAATTATTTCTGTTAATGTGGCAATGAGGACAAAGGTATTTGGTTTTAAAATTATAAAGTTGGTCTAAAACCCACCACTGGATTATTCAATTACCGTACAATATAAAATGATCAGTGAAATAGTGTTTGTTTTTTTTTTACAGGGAGGCATGGTGGTGAAATGGTTAACATGCTAGCCTCAGACCAAGAAGGTCCTGGGTTTGAGTCCTGGGGTGAGATGTTTCTATGTGAAGTTTGCATGTTCTCCTTGTGCTTGCATGGGGTTCCCATGATTCCCAAGCACAGTCCAAAGAAATGCACTGTCGAATAATTGGCTGTTTCAAATTCCCCTAGTGTGGATATGAAGTGTGAATTGTTTGGTGTTAGCCCTGTGCTGGTCTGGTGAGCTGTTCTGGGTGTTTGCCCACATTTGCCTAGTGTTTACTGTGATAAATGACACAGCCTGAGAACTCATTGTGTGACAGCGTTTTGGGTTCTCACCAAGGCTGATCGAGAAGTGTGGAGTGGTGGGTGGGATGATGCGCATTTGTCTGCTGGCTGCAGTCATATTCCTCAGTTCCACTGGTGTCTAAATTAAACATTAAGTAGCAATAAATAATAATAATAATAATAATAATAATAATAATAAAGTCATGTCTAACTGATAAGTATTATCATGAACACTGTGGTACCTGCAATAATAACAAAATATTACGTCAAGACATAGCAGTATTAATTCTTGCAGTTCAGGGCTTCTGTGGAGATGATACATCCATCAGACATTCCATTTAGAATCTTCCTAGTTTGGAAATCTAAATCTTAAAAGATCTAAAACATTTTTAATAAAATGTCTCTAAAAATCTAAATATACTTCCTGCACAATTTGTTTTGTTTTTCTAAAACTGGCATTACACTATATAGTGCAAAATGTTCATGTAATAATATAACGATATGACAGAACACATATTTTGTGAGCATCTTCTGAGTTGGCTTGTCTCATATTACCTCATAGACATCCCCAATCTGGTAGTCAGTAAACAGGACTATGGGTGGGTTGGCGATGAAAATGGGCACAGGAGCTTCAGCACTAATGCTAAAGAGGACATAGAGTGAAATCAGAGCCCTGGTTTATTGTCATGAACATTACAGCAAATTTAACAGAAGGATTTAATTTTCAGCAAAGACAAACAAGCTTTGTCTAATGAGCAGGTTTTTCAAGCAGGAACAAAGGAACAAAACCCACAGGACAGACAAAGACAACAAAATCAATAATGTTAAATAATATGACAGCAACTGCAAAAAATGACTATTTTACTCTGAAGATTCATATTTCATATGAGGCAGTATGACCACAGATATAATACTTTATAATTATAATTTATACTACCCTGGACATTGCACATTAGGACACTGTGTACAATATGCACATGGCATTGACTGTACACCCTGGACAGGTGTAACAGGTGAACAAAGGATAATTAACCTGTGAACTGGGGTGATTTCCCTGGGGAGATCTCGGGGCCAGCCTCCCTGCAACCCTAATTTGGATTAAGCAGTTCAGAAAATGAATGTGATTCTAGTGTTAGTGTTCAGAGGTAAACTTATAACTTGAAGAACGACAAAGTGATAATAAGATTTTCATGATGAACTGATAACAGGAACTTATTTATCTGACATTACACAACACTAAATATAAATAAATGGGACAAACAGTCAAACTTAAAAATATATATACGTAATGTTGTCATTAAAGGTGCTTATTCATTTTTGAATCGCCTACATGTTTTATCTTCTGTTATCAGTTCATTTTAGCTGAATACATAGATTTCTCAGGGAAATCACCCCAGTTCACAGGTTAATTATCCTTTGTTCTTCAGTTTACATTTTGTTTTGGTTCTGTTTCTGTTTTCAATACCACTAACAATAAAACTGCATGTGATCAGAGTATAACTTTACAGGGCAACATAGACTTGTCGAAGGTCCGAGCTTTAGTTTTATAACACAAATGAAGGCACACGATTTCAAGAGAAATAAATAAGAATGATGGCAATATTAACTATAATCTTTGCGTCTGTTGCAGTGCCTATTGACACTCATCTATATTAGTACACAAATGATTTCAGAAAGACACTGAGGACAATTCCTTTTCATTTCCAAGACATTAGACTGTTTAGATTGTACAGCATAGCACTCATATTAAAATAGGATTCTGGTTACTGTTATACTAGTGCATTATGTGCAGATTTTGTTGTGGCCCACATGCTAGCTATTTGATCTTCAAAAAATAGTTTAAAGGGACCCATTCACTTAACAGGTATTTTAAATAAACATGAAAACTATGCTGTACAATAATGAGGCTGGGTTCAGTATTTGTATAGCTGGCTATATTTATTGTACATCAACTAATAATGCAATGACATGCAGCTGGCCATGAAACCACAAAGCAACTATTTATGACCCCTTAATGTAGTGTTCATTGTGCTGGCAGGAACCATGGTGAAAATGGTGAAAAACACATACAATCTTTTCCTCATGACAAAAATTAAATATTAACAAAACAAGAAATGCACTCAGAGACCTCAGACCTCCACCAAAGAAGTGCAATCTCTTATTTGCAGGAGTTATTGTGGTAAATACGTATTATGGTGCTCCTTGTGGCCTGATTTTCAATTACTTTTAAGAATTGTACATTTTTCTGCCAGTGCATTCTGGTTAATTTCTGCCTCCTTGCCCTATCATGCAATGTTAAAAAATTCTCCAAAGCCGGACCACACGTAAAACTGAATCAATTCTTTATTGGCTCAAGACTCACATTTGTTTAAAATTTTGTGAAAATTTCTCTAATAGATTTCGAGTTATCGTGGTCACGGGTACACGCGCAGACACACCTGCACAAACTCATAACATCCCTTCTTAATGGAGGTAATAAATCACTTAACCTCTCAAAGTATATTATTGGATACATTTTTTTCATGACCAATAAATGTGTGGCTATTTACTTTGTGAATGGAATTAAAAAGAACAATGAAAGAAGACTTGTGTTGGCATGCTCATTAAATAGATTCTTAATCTATTCGGCAGCTGGAATAAATGTGTCTTTCCAGTCTGCATAGTGCATGCATACTAATGATTTGTATTTCTAAAGATGTTCTGGTTCTGAATTTAGGCAATCTGGGCCTACAGAGCTCACTGTGCACACGGAGCTCACTGTGCACATATACACTGGACCTTCTTAGCAACAGACCTCAGAATGTTAAGTTAGGAGACCACATCTCCTCCACGCTCATCCTGAACACTGGGATACCACAGGAGTGTGTTCTTAGCCACATTCTCTTCTCCCTCTTCACATATGACTGTTCTCCCACTCACAGCAGCAACATCATTGTCAAATTTGCCGACGACACCACCGTCATTTGTCTGATAACAGATAACGATGAGTCAGCTTATAGCAAGGAGGTCCAGGATCTGCAGAGATGGACCAAGAGCAAGGAGATGATAATGGACTTCAATAGATCAAACCAAACTGATCACTCTGCCTTCTACATTGATGAAGAGGAGGCAGAGACGGTTGAGGTCTTCAGTTTCTTGGAGTCCACATCTCTGCTGACTTCAACTGGACCACAAACATCTCCCACCAGGTGGGGAAACACAACAAAGCATGTACTGTACTTCCTCAAAACAATGACAGGTCCATCTATCCTGACTCCTACAGACAATCTTCTACCACTTCGCCATCAAGAGTCTCCTGATCTACTGCTGTACCGTGTGGTTCAGCAGCAGGATGGCAGAGCAAGTGATTTGAACTACACTCCCTCACTCAGTGACTTACACTAACAGACTCAATAGGAGAGCCAGTGGAATTAACAGGACCATGGACACCCCCTTTTCTCCCCTCCGAAAAATGATACATTATTTCAGTTCAATTCAATTGAGTTTTATTTGCATAGAGCTTTGTGTATATGACATTTAAAAAAAACTAACAGACTCAAGAACAGCTTTTACAGAAGCTGTCAAACATGTGACCTCACCACCACCATCATGCACACTGACTGAATAACCGTCATTCAGACCATCTTCCCGGACAGTGCAACATTACTCTTCTTAGTGCAATACACATGTCCAAGTGCAATGCTACTTCTAAGTGCAATACTCATGTTTAGAGCAGGTCTCTAACATCATATAACATTATAGCACCATGCAGCTCATGATAAAAAGCTCTACCTCTTACCTGAAGTATACCATGGACCAATGACATATCATGCATCCTTCGGATAAATGTATAAGTCTGTTTATGTGTAAAAATGCGGATAGATGTTGCATGCGTATATAAGGTATATGTGTCTGTGTGTATATACAGTATAGGTATGTGTATTAGCAGCCCTTGATGGTGGAATTTTACTATCCACTACTTAGCCATTATGTGTTTTAGCTTTTCGTCCCAAGTTACTACACTGAAAATTTTACTGTGATATGTCAAACAACTCTTGTAATACAGGTGTACATAGCCACACACACACACACACACACACACACACACACAAATTACACAATACAATATACACACAAATAAATAAATACAGTATTATATAATAGTAATCCGTGATTCTTCTTCTTTTCCTTTTGGCTTTTTCCCTTTTCCAGGGGTCGCCACAGCAAATCATTTGATTCGCCATAGGGTTTTACGTCAGATGCCCTTCCTGACACAACCCTTTAGGAAAGGGCAGAACCACGCTGATGGCTATGCAGCTACTCTTTCAGGAAAATCAGCAATGGTTCTTTTACATGCCTCTCACCATAGGCAGTGAGAGACATGGCCGGCCTTTGATAACCCAGTTAGCTGCACTGGGGGACAGTGACAACATTGTAGAGAGTGGGACTCGAACCCCGAACCTTAGGATCAGCGATCCAGCACCCTTTTACCACCACTAACCCCAACAGTAATCCATGATTGTTGCTCATGTTGTTTAATGCAAAAAAGTGATCAGTGACTGGATATTATGAACAGTGATGAACAATGACATCATTATGAATAATGGTGATCAGTGAAAAATTAGTAATAGTCATAATCCTTTTGATATCACTTCTCACCTCACTGCCTCTTTTTCACTTTTATTCACCCTCTTCTCTGGCATGATGAGAGATTTCACCCCTCTGTGATGACTCAAGGGCTGAAAGTGGGGGTTGCGCAAAAAATTTTGATACTTCTTGAACTTCTGCAAGGCACCAGTATCCTCTGGATTCATTTTATGATTGGATGAGACCCTCTAAAGTGCAACATTACAAATCTACATCACTTGTATTCACTTTGAGGTTTGTTTAATGCAGAAAAACTAATAAAATGTAACAAACAGCATAAGTATGAATTTAGCATTGTAAAATAAAATATGTGAAGTAAAAGGACAGAAAAACAGAGTAACCTGAGAGGAAACACTTTTAATAGAAAAGGTCTCCCGTGAGGAGGACAAAGTGAATGTCCCCTCAGATTTCTCCAGCATACTCTGGGGATGACTTGGATCATCCTGGGGATGTCTGGACATGCACATATTGTAAGAGACAGTTGGTTGAACAAAGCCAGGCATGGACTTCCCTAAAAAAATAAAAAAGATAACAGTTATTCACTGAAGTGTGAAACAAAGGCACATCTATAGGCAAAGTACAAATAAATTAATCTGCAGCAATATTTAAATTACAGATAAATTAATTCAAAATATATTTTCTGACCCTAAATATTCCGTCATGGGCAGTATATCATTGTAGAATTACCTTGAGAAGCTTTAATAAATTGCATTTTTTCTGTTATGTAGTCCTGAGGGCAAATCAAATTGTGACTCTTGAGGAGTCTGTTGTCCACACATGATATAAGGGTTGACCTGACTGATAGAACACAGCACTGTGTGTAATTTATGCAGGAAAATGTAAAATGTAATGTAGCTAAAGAAATCTCAGACATGGTGTTTTGCTTGTTTCCCCTGTAGAGCTACCTGGCGGTAAGCCAAGATGATGGTAAGATTTTTCCATGTCTTCCATTAGCTGAGACTGGATGTACTTTTCTGTAAGGCTGGCCTTCTGACGGGCCTGAATGATGTGCTTCTCCAGCATGTCTGCCTCTTGAATCCGCCTGTTGTACTCTGAATTAACCTGTGTTTAAAAAAACATAATGTTATTTTCTTTGAGATACATACCTTAATTAATACTACTACAGCTACCAATAATAATAATAATAATAATTTAAATAATCTCCTCCTTGAAACGCCACATTATCGTGGTGGAGAGCTTTGCATGCCTGAATGATCCTAGGAGCTATGTTATCGAGGCAATATGCCCCTGGTAGGGTTTTCAAAGGCAAACAGGTCCTAGGTGATGGGCCAGACGAAGCGCTGTTCAAAAGACCCCAATATGGAGAAACATATAAAGTAACAGTTTCCTTTGCCCAGACAGGGCTCATAGGGGCTCCCCCGCAGAGCTGCAATGAAGGTGAGCGCCTAGTGGTTGGGCCCAGCCCGAAAATGAAACATGGGTCCGATCTCCCATGGACCCACCACCTGTGGGAGAGGCTATAGGGGTCCGGTGCATTGTGAGTGCAGCAGCCAAAGACATGGGTTCTGTCAGACCAATCGTCAACTAATGACTCTGATTTTTGGGATACGGAATGTCACCTCTCTGGCGAGGAAGGAACCTGGACTGGTGCGTGAGGTGGAGAAATGCCAACTAGATATAGTTGAACTAATCTCAACACACATCTCGAGCTCTGGAAACACCGATCTTGAGAGAGGCTGGACCTTATTCCATTCAGGAGTTGCTGATACGGAGAGGTGACGAGCCAGTGTTTGGTATCCTTGTTGCCCCCCCATTTCGATGCCCACATGTTGGTGTTCTCCCGGTTGACAAAAGGATAGCTTTCCCCCACCTTTGGATGGGGGGACAGGTCCTGATTGTTTGTGCTTATGCACCAAATGACAGTTCAAAGTACCCAACCTCCTTCGAGTCTTTAAGGGGAATGATGGAGAACGCTCCCCCTGAGGACTCCCTTGCGGTCCTGGGAGACTTCAATGCCCATGTGGGCAACAATAGTGTGATCTGGAAGGGTATGACTGGTAGGTACGGCCTTTCCTGTCTGAGTCCGAAAGGTACTTCATTTTTGGACTTCTGTGCCAGTTGTGTCACAGTTTGTCCATCATGAACACCATGTTCGGACATAAGGGTGTCCATAAGTGCACTTGGCACCAGGACACCCTCGGCCACAGGTTGATGATCAACTTAGTAATCATGTCACAAGACTTGCTGCCGCATGTTCTGGACACTCAGATGAAGAGAGGAGCTGAGCTGTAAACCTATCACCACCTTGTGGTGAGTTGGCTCCGATGGCAGGAGAGGCCGCCCTCCAGACCTGGCAGGCCCAAGTGTGTAGTTGGGGTGTCCTGGGAACGTTTTGTGCCTCCATTGTTCAGGCGGCAGCCCATAGCTGTGGCCGGAAGGTCATCGGTGCCTGTAGTGGCTTTAACCCCCAAACCCAGGGGTAGACACCTGCGGTTAAGGGGGCCATCCAGTTAAAAAAGGAGGCCTATCTGATCTTATTGGTCTGTGGGACTCCTGAGGCAGCAGACAAGTGCCGGCAGGTCAAATGTGCTACAGCTTGTTGGTGCAAAATCTCGGGTGTGGTAGGAGTTCAGTGAAGGTCTGGAAAGCGACTATCGGTTGGCCCCAAAAAAGTTCTGGACCACCATCCAACACCTCAGGAGGGGAAGCAGTTCTGCATAAATCCTGTTTACAGTGGAAGTGGGGAGCTGCTCACGTCAAATAAGGATGTTGTCGGGAGGTGGAAGAAATACTCTGAGAACCCCCTTAATCCCACCAACTCTCCTCTCCCTGTGGAGGAGAAAGACATCGGAGGTTTATGTGGGAGTCCATCCATCACTGGGGCTGAGGTCGCCAAGGTAGTCAAAAAGCTACCAAGGCTCCGAGGATGAATGAGATCCACCCTAATATCTCAGGGCTCTGGATGTTGTAAGACTGTCTTGGTTGTCACGTCCCTGAAACATTGCGTAGTCATTGGTGGCTGTACCCCTGGATTGGAAAACTGGGGTGGTAGTTTTTGAAAAGGAGGACCGGGGGTGTGTTCCAATTATTGAATCAAATTTTTCAGCCTACCCTGGAAAGTTTATGCAGTGGTACTGGAGAAGAGGATGCAACTGACGGTTAAATCTCGGATTCAGGAGGTACAATGTGTTTTTTGTCCTGGCCATAGCATTTTCGACCAAATCTATACACTATTTAGGATCCTGGAGGGGGCATGGGAGTTTGCACAATCAGTCCACATGTGTTTTGTAGATTTAATGAAGGCTTTTGACCATATCCCTTGGGCTATCTTGTGGGGTGTGCTCCGGGAGTATGGTACACTTGACCTGTTGCTACAAGCCATTCAGTTGCTGTATCACCAGAGTTAGAGCTTGGTCCATATCGGTAACAACAGATCAAATTTGTTTCTGGTGAGGGTTGCAGTCCGCCAAAGTTGTCCTTTGTCACTGATTCTGTTCATAATTTTTATGGACAGAATGTCTAGGCTATGGCACTGAGAGGTTCTGCTTTGGTGGTCATAGGATTTCATCTCTGCTTATGGTGGATGATGTCCATTTGGCTTCATCAATCCGAGACCTCCAGCTCTCATTGGAGCAATTTAACTGCCAAGTGCGAAGCGGCCAGGATGAGAATCGGCACCTCCAATTCCGAGGCAATGGTTCTCAGCCGGAAAAGAGTGGAATGCACCCTTCGGGTCTGGAATGAGGTCCTGCCCCAAGTGGAGAAGTTTAAGTGTCGCAAGGTCTTGTTCATTAGTGAGGGAAGTGTGGAGTGAGAGACTGACAGGCAGATTACTGCAACCTCTGCTGTAAGGCAAAGCTTGAACCAGTCTGTTGTGTTGAAGAGGGAGCTGAACTGCAAGGCAAAGCTCTCAATTTACCAGTCGAGCTATGTTCCAACCATCACCTATGGTTTGGGTAGTGACTGAAAGAACCAGATCACGGATACAAGTGGCTGAAATGAGCTTCCTCCACTGGGTGGCGGGGTTCTCCTTTAGAGATAGGGTGACAAGCTCGGCCATCCAGGAGGAGCTTGGAATAGAACTGCTGCTCCTCCACGTTGAGAGAAGCCAGTTGATGTGGCTCAGGCATTTGGTTATAATACCTCTTGAACGCCTCCCTGGTGTGGTATTTCGGGCATGTCCAACTGGGAAAAGATCCCAAGGTCAACCTAGAACACACTGGAGGGATTGGGCTGGTCTGGGAACTCCTCAGTGTCCCACCGGAACAGCTGGAGGAAGTGGCAAGAAACAGGGACATCTGGACCTCATTGTTTAAGCTGCTGCCCCTTGACCCGATCCCGAATTAAGCGGAGGAAAATGCATATGAAGATAATAATAATAATAATAATAATAATAATAATAATAATAATAATAATTTAGAAAGTATTAAGGATGGCAATGGTGACCTGGTGGTAAGCTGCTGGACTACTGATCCCCCGGTTGGGAGTTCAAGCCCCATTATCAGTGGGTTGTCATTGCTGTTACCCCAGTGCAGCTAACTGGATTAGCAAAGGTCAGCCACGTCTCTCTCACCCTCTAGCATAGCCATCAGTGTGTTTCTGCCCTGTGATGGCCTGGTGAGCTGTCCAGGGTGTACTCTGCCCTCACCCAGAGTCAGCTAAGATAGGCGTTAGCCTCCCCACCACCATAATTAGGATTGTGTCAGAAAATGAATGAATGAATGAATGAAGTTTGTTTTAATTTTTCTTCTCCTTCTTGGTAGAGTGTAGTATAAAATGTCACCTGCTGAAGTTTCTCTACATATTTAGTGTGGGGGTCATTTTCTCTCCTGTAGGATTTGGTCAGATTGGCAACAGTGTCTTTTCCAATAACCTCTGATGTGTACAGGTCTTTAAATATATTCGCCAGTAAATGAGAAATGTCCTGTCAGGAAGAAAATATTAGAATTAATAAAACTTTAATACAAAGGGTTAAATATTTCCCATTTAATAAATGGGATGTGTCTTTGTCTATTAAAGAAATACTGTTTTCTTCCAAAATAGAATATAAACAAACTATGCCACCATATGTGAATGATTCAAAACCAATACTGTAATTTCAAATGTGGGATTTTTTTATTTTACTGCAGATGGGGCTGTGGCGCATTTAAAAATATATACGACAGAGGCAAGACGTTTGTAGAAAAATATTCTACACACACACACACACACACACACACACATACATGTATATATATATATATATACATGTATATATATATATATATATATATATATATATATATATATATATATATATATATATAAAATTTATTTTTTTCAGTATAAAAGTGTAATAATTGCTCCAACACCAATCATCATTTTAAACAGGAATAAAGATGTAAAATTTTCTCTAGAAATAATCGGTTATGTGGCATAATTGTGTAATTAAAATTTTGAACTGGAGCTCGGTGATAAGTGGAGTTCATGGGGGCGTGTCTTAAGCATTTCAGGTGCAGTGTGATAATGAGAGTTGATAAAGAGGAAATGGTTAAATAATCTTTATTTGTCTTGGTTTTTAACTAATACCACTACAACAAGGAATGTTATAAATGCAATTTATTTCTTTAAACTCCGTATGTTGACCTAATGAAATAGATACTACTGTATATAATCTCCTAATATGAACTCGTACCTGAGTTTTTTCTGATGACGGTTTGTGACGGTTTATGGAGCCTTCGACGCCATTGTCACATTTCCTCCCAGGTTCCTCCTGCATTTTATTTAAAATTTTACAGCAGTCAAACATGTAACAACGTAAAGTTCGCGCGACTGTTAAGTTTTGTTCGGTTTGTGGATAAAGATAGAATACTATGGAAGCAAATGGAAATATAACGTGGAAAACTAATTAAATTAAACCACTTTCCAAATCCTGTCAGAAGTTTATATGTTTTGATGGAGCCATTTTTTGTGCACGAGCGGTTTCTATGGTAACGGTGAGTCTTAAAGGGCGCGTGCGGTTTTATTTCCACATGGTTGTCTTGGCAGTACTGAACACACGCCTGGAATTCAAAGCAAAAACTAAAATATAGTACTGTACATCTTTTGATAAGACATAATTTATTTGTTTACTGCATGCAATTTGCATCCACATGTGTATGCTAAATGAGCTCCAAATACATGATAAATTCCTTCATGAATAGACAATGAAGGATGTATTAAACTTTACTATTAAACTTTAGTCTTTAAACTTAATATTAAAGTGCAAGAGAAAAGGAGCTAATAGTACAGGAAAGGCAAGAACAACTTATTAATGCACTCGAAAAAAAATTGTATGTGGATTATTAATACTATAAATTAAGTTACTGTAGTTTTGCACTTTTCTGTTTCTAGCCGTTTTTAGAGGGTATTATTCATAACAAACATATATATATATTTTTATACATCTAAATACGTTGTCAGGTCGGGTTTTGTCCTGCCACTGGTAACATGTAAGCCAGTACAACCTGTTGCATGGTCCAGTGGTCGGCGACTAAACCGGCTTCCCCACCAGGGTCCAAATTTGGTGAGTAGGGCGGCTAGCAACCCTGTAGGAATAAAATCAAGACCTATCAAAGGGCGGATAAACTCTTTTGAGTCAACGGCCAGCTAGCTAGAGATGGTGTCTCAATAAAAACACTCTGCAGAAAGAACTTTGGGCCTTGACTGTGGATTTTTTGCCCTTGGTATACCGCCATGATAATGTTATGGCTGCCGCCTGTGCCAGAATTCTGGCACGGCACCCAGATTGATTGATTGACATGTAAATACAAAATACAGAAACATAAACAAACTGAGGTTGTAAATTAGAAGTTAACACTGTAGGTGTATAGTGGAATAATTAAAAATGATCTATTTATATGGGGTCTATAGTGTAATGTACAGTGCATGAACCCTTACTATTTAAGCTTTAAAAATAAGTACAAGTAAAACATTTATTGTTCATAAGTAGCGTCCCTCTCAATATGTGGTTTGAGCAAATTTTGTACTCTGCATCGGTGTGGAACTTTTACACTCATGGAGAGGAACCGCAGCACAGCAACTCCACGCCACATGCTTTGTTTACACGGTTTCTTCTGGGATCAATAAAGTATTTGATTCTGATTAAATCCTGTATACAGTAACGTTAGCCCAGGCCTTGCCATTTGGCTAGGAGCTGGCATAATACTGAATGGTGCATTTGTGCTTTGTATGATTGACCTTTTATACTCTGATTGCAGGGAAATGACTGAGACCATTCGTGTGCTTAATGCTTTGGAATGTACCCTGTTTTTCTTCTTTGGGTTGTTTTGGGATCACGATCATCTTCACAGAATTCACTGACCTATAATCAGAGTCAGAGTCAAGATAAAGAATAGATTTACTTTTGCCTTATACGGTATCATCTCCTAGCTCTCTCTACCAGGGATTTAGCTCAATTGGTAGAGCGTCCACTTTATCCTCCAGAAGCTCGGAGTTTGAATCTGACCCTGTCATACCATAAGATGTTAAAATTTGGGAGTTGTTGCTTCCTGCTTGATGCTCAGCATCAAAACAATAGAACAATGCAATATTCTCATGCACATTGAGCATACACTTGTATGAATAATGTGCTATACAAGCATCCATATAATAATCTGACTTTGTTTTTCAATACCAGTGGGTTGATTGATTCCACTAAATACAGTTTTTAAAAATATTTTCTGGTTGTCTCTTAACTTTGTGTTTCAGGCATATTAACAAATCAAAATGCATGACACAAACACTTTAGAGCTCTGCTGGCGTAATCAGGCCCACTGTGTTTCATTCGCTTGTTAGTAGTCCATGCGGTGAAAAAGCTGGAAAAAATGATTGTGAAGACTGACATTTTTGGACAGCCTCTGACAGATGGGTTTTTCATTATTCAGGCGGGTTTTGTTGTCAATTTGTGGGCTTGACCTGCAAGATGTGGGTCAAAACTATCTATGGTAAAGAAGGAGTCAATTAGATGTAAGCGTATAGATGTTTACTTAACTGACATGAACTCCCATGTGTGGTTTTAGGGCAAAGGCAGTACAGTGGCATAACGTTTAGCACGTCTACTTCCCTGCAAGGTCCTGTGTTTGAGTCCCAGGCAGGCAGGGGTATTTCTGTGAGAAGTTTGCATGTTCTCCTGCTGCTTGTGTGGAATTCCTCTGCATTGTCTCAGTCCAAAAAAATGTACATTAGGTTGATTGGCTGTTTCAAATTGCCCCAAGATTGGTGAGCTATGACATGTTGGTTGAGGTTGGCTCCACAACCACAATAATAGCAATACAGTGATCCCTTGCTACTTTGTGCTTCAGTTTCTGTGGCTTCAGTGCAGCGTGGGTTTTTTCAAAAATATTCATGGCAAAAAAAAAAAGGAAATTATGGATAAATCGGGGAAAAAGTTAAGGAAGATGCTGCAAAACAAGGCCAATTATGCAAAAAAAAAAAAAAAAAGCCCAAACAAACAAAAACAAAAAAACAACCCAACAAAACTAATTACAATTTCATGTGTAGTGACTACCCGTACGGCACCGTATTCCTACTAGATTTTGCTATTCATACGGCATCTAGGAAAACGAGACTTTGCGCATGCGCAAGCTGACGTCAGTCACGTGGTCAAAATGGCGATGGCAGAATATGAGTTCCACCTTGGGGATAAATTTTCGTTTGGGATTGCTGTATGAATAGCAAAAAATAAATCTCCGTAAATCTCCGTACGGGCAGCCATGGCCTTTTATGTGAGGTGCGCATCTGAGAGTGTGTTCACGCGCGCATCTGTATGTGTGTGTATTTATATTTTATTTACATCTTATGCATTATTTCTGAATCTTTAATTGTTATTAAGAGTCAGTCAGGGGGGTCGATCTTACTTCGCGGAAATCAGTGGTCGCGGGTGTTGTCTTGGTCCCCATTAACCGCAGAAAGTGAGGGATCCCTGTATTCATAATTTTTTTTATCTTCAGTAATACGTTTGCATTGCTATAAATATTTCATATATTGTTTTACATTTTAAATGATTGTACAACAGCAGTGGTGGTCTAGTGGCATAGGGAGCTGGATCACTGATCCAAAGGTTCTCTCCACAAGGTTGTCACTGTCCCACCCAGTGCAGCGAACTGGGTTATCAAAGGCCGGCCATGTCTCTCACTGTCTATGGTGAGAGGCATGTAAAAGAACCATTGCCTACAAGAGTAGGCTGCAACGCCGTCAGCGTGGTTCCCCTCTGCGATAGCTTGGCGAGCTGTCCAGGGTGTACTCTGCCCTCGCCTGGAGTTGGCTGGGATGGGCACCAGCCTCCATGCAACCCTAATTAGTATTAGGCGGTTACAGAAAATGAATGAATGAATGATTGTACAAATAAATGTGCATCTATCTAATTTGAGTGCGTCAGTGATATATCCCCTGGCTGGTGCACACATAACGACATGAAATTCAGCTCAGGATCAAACCAGGATATCTGCAGCTGTGAGTTTCCATCACCACACGCTGCATGCCCTTTTGCTTTTAATATGATAACAGATTACTCTCAAAATCACATGATGCCCATAAAAGTAAGCGATTCTTCTCTAAAAGCTGTTCAAATACTACAATCCTAAGAGCAGATGATCTGAGCAGTGAAATTGTACAAGTTCTTGTGTTTAACATAAAAACTGTCTCTGTTAGCTGCAAGAGTAGTACATGACGCCAATCCCATTTTGTATGCAAAGATTGACTGGATAAACAAGTCAAAGATTGTGTAGAACAAGTTTATTTTAATAGATTCAACACTTAGACCTGTTTAAAATATATCCATGAGGTAATACAGAAAGTAGGGCACTGTAGCTACATTTGGACATTTGCACATGTACTGTTATGCCTTTTGGTTTTACTCACAAAAACACTTGCTCATAAGCTTTTTGAAGCACAGAATCGGTGAAGCGGGAAAGTTTTTCTGCTCACTACAGTTATAAAGAGTGAATATTTGAATTATTAGATTTTTCCTATCCAACTGGGTGTTCCCCTCTGACCTCTCTCCTTAACAAAATCATGCTGTTACATGATTGGATGAGCGAATAATTGCATCATTGCACAAACATTCCTTATTAAACAGCGTGACGATACAACATGGATTCTCTTATTTGTATTGGTCTGTGCTTCTCCGATAAACATCAAACCATCTGACAATACTGCTCCTATAATTGCCTTATTTATAAGTTGCTTTGAATAAACCTGCCTGTCAAATTGTTGTTCATGTGAATGTAGTTTGGCATGTTGTGTGTCTTACCTCAAACACACCAAACAAATGTGGTGTCACATGATTACAGAAAGCATGTGCAACGTATTGTACACTAGCACACTTTGGGTTGTTGTTGTTGTTTTAGCATATTCATTCACATGGGTTACTTCATCTTCAGGATGAGAAATGGAAACAATCACGCTTCCATAGCATCACTTCCTGTAGGCCTAAAATCTACTATTTTGTACTGGTTTGACTGGCAGCATCAACCAATTTAAACAGGTTAAATTGAGGTTCTAACGAGAAAATATTTGTTATTACATTAGGTATTTTGATAATCAATTCCATTGTTTGAATTTCTAATATTTTATATGTCTGTTTTTGTTTAATTGTTTGATCAAACACACCTAACATGGTTCAAACGTCAGTGTCTAGGCTTTATTTATCTCCAGATGAATTGGTTCTTGACGTTAAAAAGATTTCCATTCACCAGCCAGGTAACATACCAAGGGTTGATTGTAGGGTGTGGAAATCTGGCATTATTTCCTACATTGCTTTAATTCCAAAGACATACAAGAGACACCTGTGTAGTAGAATCCAATCCGACAAAGTAAAGATTACTAACCTATTAAACACAATGATATTGAAACAAGAATTTATGCCAGTTACACTAAATACTACGATATAAAAGGCATAAAACACTTCAGAAGTCTAATCTACCCAAACTAGTCAACTTCAGGGAGGCACTGTAACTTTGCTTTATATGAATATGCCTCAAACCAACTTTTCCATTGGTTATTTTTCAATACTAGCACACACCTAAGTGTTTTAGTCTCTAGATTTGTTCTTGGTTGTGTCTGAAAATGGGGACATAGATATTAAACATGCTCTCATCACAGTTAGAAGGTCCCAGGTTTCGTTCCTGTGGTCAGCAAGGGTGTTTCTGGAGTTTCCTTCGATAGTCCAACAACATGCACATATATGTAATTAGTGAATCCAAATTGAGCCTGAGTGTGAATGAGTGTTTGTCTCAGGTACAACAGCTGGACAGTGTGACAATTAATCTCTTGGATACTTATGTGTACCCTTTCCACTAATTAGAAATATATATGGATTTTTTAAAAATAAAAATATTTATTTTGGCTCTTAAAATGGTACACGTAGTTACCATGAGGTTTAGTAATTTGCCCTAATGTGGTGCAAAGCCGTCAGCGTGTTTCTGTCCCTTGCTAAAAAAGGGTTGTGACAGGAAGGGCATCCGACGTAAAAACCTATGCCAAATCAAATGTGCGAATCAGATGATTCGCCGTGGTGACGCCTGAGAAAAGGGAAAAAGCCGAAACAAAAAAAGAAAGTGATACTTTAGTGTAGATTATACCAGAATCTGTACTACCAGAAAATGCTGTACTCCTTGTTTCTGACAGAGTCGGCCCTCTACTTACAAAATTAATCCATTCCAGAGCCTTTTTCAGAACCTGGAGTTTTCGTAAGTAGAGGTGCATTTTACATGTAAAACGCATGATTCGTTCCAAGGCTCCCAAGACTACCCCGTAAACCCTTTAAAAATGATAAAAGTACACCAATTTTGTATGAAATATGTGTTAAAAATAAAACAAAATTATTTATTAAACTGTTTTAACATTTTATTGACATATTAAATCATTGTATGAACATATTTATTAATTAAACCATTATTAAACATTTTTTATTAACGCACACACACACACACACACACACACACACACACACACACACACACACACACAAATTGTCTCTCTCTGTCTCTGTCTCTCTCTCTCTCTCTCTCTCTCTCTCTCACACACACACACACACACACACACACACACACACACACACACACACACACACACACACACACACAAAACTCTCTTTCTCGCTCTCTCTCTCTCTCTCTCTCTCTCTCCCTCTCTCTCTCTTTGAGTGGCGCGCTCTGCCGAATGCAATCTCTGCCTACATGCAGTGCGCAGCCAACGGAGCTTTTGCAACAGGGTGTTGTATTTAAAGTGGAATTACCTGTTTGATAGATCAGAGGTACGGATTTAATATTAACCTGCTTCCTTGCAAGATCGGAGGTCTTTTGTCCCAAGGAGCATTCTGTGCACGGAACATTTGTGGCGCCGCCCACTTCCATGCACAAAAATGCTTCATGGCCGAATGCGGAGCTTTTGAGATGGGGCACGGCTCATCCAGACCTCCTCAAATAAGCTGCAATGAGTGCACTCAAAACTCTCAAAACTCACGAAACTCACGAACCAATAGTACATCTCTCCTTTACGCGTGTGACAAACAAGCTTATGGGTACAGTACTATGGAGATTCAGCTCCCTCCTGGCCAATGGGGGGGGCCAGCGGGGCGGGATGTTGGGAGACAGCCAATGAGAGAGCAACTCGTGAAGTGTTTGAATTTTTGAATGGCGCATTTGAATTTTTGACTGGCGCGTTTGGCGCTTTTCGTAAGAAGAAGTTGTTTCGTATACAGAGGGCAAAAATTTTGGAAAATGTTTTTCATAACCTGGATTTTTCGTATTCAGAGGTTTTCGTAACTAGAGGGCCGACTGTAGTGTTAAACTTTTTGTGCACATTGTGAGGCTTGTTCTCCGTATTTCAGTGCATGAATCTGTGAAGCACACTGTTATTTTATATTATACCTTTCACAAAGAAAGTCAACATGTTTTGTCATGCCCACTAAGATTCTTCAAAGATAACTAATAAAATGTAAAGAAAATCTTTCAGAACAGAATAGCACACATAATTCCACTCATAAGATAGTTTATCCTTTTTCTCAACAGTAACAATGAAAAAAAAAGGACAAGAAAAACTGGTGTGGTGCTGGGTGTGGATTATCGCCACTGCTGACTTGTCTTCTGACTTCATGCACATTCTCTTCAGTTTCTGGTAGCAGCCAGTGTGACAAGTGACTCACTGGGGAATAAATAATGGCCCTGAATGGAAATCTCGGAAAGCATGGTAAGTGGAGTGTTTAGTGTAAAGTGTTAAAGAATTTGTGAGAAAATCTTGCTTATGTGGAGGGGAAATGAAAGGATGAGATTCAAACATTTATAGTTTAAACTTTTGAAAATCAGATGTAAGAGAGAGTAGGTGCTACTAAAGTCAAAATAATATTCTTAAAAAATTTATTCCTTATTATTGCTACTGGTTAATACAGTATATAATACAGTATTTATTTGTTCTTTTGTTTTTGATGTTCTGTAATAAACTTTATTACTCTAGGATTAATTGCATAGTACTGATCATAGTTACATGTGCTAATTATTTCTAGAAACTAGTTCTCTAGAAAATATGATGCATTTATAAACGAATCTTATACGTATATTAATTTGTTATTTTTCATGAATTAAATTAAAAATATTGTATCAGTGTCATGCACTAAAGTAAGGTTTGGCACAAATATTTCTTACTGGGGTTGTAAAGACCAGGGTGCCAAAACTCTTAGAAACAGTGGCCTTATTACGATGCGTACAGAGGAGGGATAGTGAGTATATTGGTAGTAGGATGCTGAGGTTGGAACTACCAGGCTGAAGGCCTCGAGGAAGACCAAAGAAGAGATTTATGGATGTGGTGAAGGAAGACATGAAGGTCGTTGGAGTCAGAAAAGAAGATGCAAAGGACAGGGTGAGATGGAGGCGGATGATTTGCTGTGGCGACCCCTGAAGGGAGCAGCCGAAAGTAAAAGAAGAAGAAGAAGAAGAAGAAGAAGAAGTTGTAAGAGACAAAAGACAATGTTTTATCCTTTATTTTATAAAACAACAATTTGCAAATTGTTTTATTTTTCTTTAAATCATTATAAATAACTTTTCAATGTTAGCTAAGAATTGTGCCTGTATCAGTATATCAGTAATGGACAGGGATTTTTAGTCTGTGAAGTTTACCATGAATGGTGTACTGTACTTCACAAACGAAAAATCCCTGTCCATTGCTGATATGCATGAACCAACAGCTGTGTCTCAGTTAAAATCGCAGCAATAATGCTTTTTCTTCATTCTGATGTTTGACGTGAACAAAAACTGAAGCTTTTTACTTGTATTTGCACGATTTTTTTGTGTGTTACTGCACCATAATTGGTTGATTAGTCGACAGCATACATGTGCAAGTGCACAAGTTAAGTGTATATTATTGAGATCCAGTGGTGCAGGATAAAAAACAAATAGCCAGGGTTGATGACCAACTTTAAAATATTATTACGTGGTGGTGGTGGAGTGTGTGTGTGTGTGTGTGTGTGTGTGTGGAGGGGGGGGGGTTGGTTCTGTAGATACATGGTGCATAACATTTGCCAAGTGTTTATTATAAAAATAATAGTAGAGAGAAGAAATTAAAGGAACATATTGCACTTTCGTTAATCTGCCGACAGATGGCGACCTAATTTAATACAAGTAAAAGCCCATTAAAAATACACATTAAAACATACTGTAGTTGAAAGCAGTAAACTTTACACAAACAGGAAATGGTAAGAAAGCGGATGTAAACATAAACCAGAAGCGTTCTTTCACATATTCTCTACATAATTAAACGGTTAAAGATTTAATCGTAAATAAAATCAACTCTAAAAAAGGGTTCACGTGTCAGTGAGTCAAGGAGAGAGCGTGTGTGTGAGTGGATGAGGATGTGTGTGTGTGTGTGTGCGCGCGCGCGTGTGTTTGTGTGTGCATGAGTGTGTCTTTGTGTGTATTGTATTTGTATGCGTCCGTCTGTCTGTCTGTCTGTCTGTGTGTGCGTGCGTGCGTGTGTGTTTGTGTGATTTTGGAACACGCCCCATGGTTGGTAACGGGGATAAACGTCATGGGTTTCCAGTGTCCTCTTATTGTGCAGAATCTGTAGAGTCTGAGTTTATTACTGAGTCTAAATAAAGAGAGCTGGCCATGTCTGAAGAGAAGCCTGAAGAGAGTTTGCTGGAAAGGAAAAATGGAATACTTCTCGGTGGGTAAAGGATTCCTCTTATAGTTTTGATTTGCGTTGGTTTGCTTAAAGTTAAAAAAAAAAAAAAAGTCGAGTTATGTCTTAACAGGCGAAATTTAAAATCTTTTTCTACGGCTTTTAATTAACGTTATATATTCCTCTGTAATATTTTAAAGTACGAATGAATACCTGAATAAAACTTTCATACAGTTTAATAACATTATTGGGGATTATTGTTGTTGTTATTATTCATTCATTCATTTTCTGAAGGCTTAACCCTAATTAGGGTCACGGGAAGACTGGTGCCCATCTCAGCCAACTCTGTGAGGGCAGAGTACATCCTGGATGTCTCGCAGGACAGAAACACGCTGAAGGTGACCCAGCTCCTCTTGATGAAAGTCAGCAATGGTTCTTTTAGATGAACCTCTCATCATAGACAGTGAGAGACATGGTCGGCCTTTGATAACCCAGCTGGCTGCATTGGGGGGAACAGCAGTGACAGCCCGGTGATGGTGGGCCTCGAACCTCCAACTTTATTATCAGTAACCCAGCACCTTACCACCGGGCCACCACCGCCCTCCTGTTATTATGATATTTGCTATAAATTTTTCCAGTTTGTTTGAAACAGGCTCTAGGCTGTTTCCGTGACGATAGTGCTTTAGGCGTGGACTGTCCTAAGATGTAACCTCAACTTTCTGGTTTTCTGAATTTAATTTGAATGTCAATTAATCTTCTTATTAAATATTAGTCTGGTATTTCTAATGACAGCTCATTTGAATTTTGCATATGGCCTCCCATCAGAATTCATTACATCTAAGGGGTTGGTTCGAGCCCCACTACCACCAGGTTGTTAGTGCTGTCCCCCCAGTGCAGCTATTTTCGTCAAGAGTAGCTGTAGATCCTTCAGCATGTTTCTGCCCTACGATGGCCTGCCAATCTGTCTAGGGTGTACACTGTCTTTGCTCAGAGTTGGCTGAGATGTGCTCTGGCCTACCCAAGATGCTAATTAGGAATTAACCCTTTAATGCCCGAATTATTCTTTGCAGATAAAAAAATATATATCACTAGTTTTTCTTAATCAAAAAGGCCTAAGGAAACATCCGAATACATTTCTTTCAACAAAATTACAATAACACTAATAATAATAATAATAATAATAATAATAATAATAACATACTAATAACACTCACAAATTCGTGAACAACACAATCCTACGCACTCAAGATTGTCTCACAGCTGACTGAGGCACGTGGGACCAAGTTGTGTCGCATCAGGCAATGCCACAACAAGTATAGAACATGTTCTGAATGGCAACAGCACTGAGTCCAATGTTTCTAGAAGTTATTGACATTTTTTGAAAGAGGACCATATGGTCCTGCTGGGCGTAAAAGGTTTAAGTGGTTCAGAAATGAATGAATCTACTCGTGAATAGTCAATGTGTTTAATCTATCATTAGTTCATTTTAAATGAATGCAAAAGTTTCCAGGTGAAACTATCTCAACTCACAGGCTGACTATCTCTTATCTCGTTTTACATCTTGTTTTGATTCTGTATCTGTTTACAATAGTAAAAGCATGTGACCAGAGGAACGATCTGGCACATGCATGATTACTTGGCAGTGCAATGCAGAGTTGTAGAAAGTGAAAAGGTCAGATTTGTGTATAATGCCTAATTTCTCAGAATATTAACATGATGTTTAACTGTTTTTGATTAGAGTGTTAAGGCATATGTTGGAAAACCTTAAATCCTTTTACTTACTGAGTGGACATTAGCAATTGTTTGAGTGGATGGATAAGGTGGTGTATTAGTAAGCTCATCTGTTTCATGGCAAGAAAGTCCTAGATTTAAGTTTGGGGCACTGCAAGGCCGTTTCTGTGTCAAGTTTGTATGTTCTGTACATGCTTGTGTGGGTTTTGGTTTCTTCCGACATGCACATTAGTCTAGTTGGCTGATTCAACCTGCCTCTAAGGTGTGAGTGTGAATGGTCGTTTGTGTGTGTTTGTCCTGCGATGGACTGGAAAGCTGCTTTGGGTTTACCAAGCCTTTACCCAGAGTCTGCTGAGATTCCCATGGGTCCTAGAGGATTTAGCCATTTGGAAAATTAATGAATGAATGAATGAGTGAAATTAGCTTGTAAATGCAGTGGGGAATGTGAAGAAATATGGTGAATAAAATCTGCACTTTTACAGACCAAGGCTGGTCTTCTTCAAGGGCGGATAGCATCAGGCTTATGAGGGCTATCGTGACCAGTAGTATTCTCCCAAATAGAATGTATTTCTGTTAGCCATCTAAGGCTTCATACCACTTCTATTTCTGTATAGCTTTTTTCCAATGAAAGAAATATACACAAAACATAAGCTAGGAAATTCTTAAACATATCTAATAGTTTATGGTACAATTGTTTCTTCTGGATAACCAGTGACTTCCAGAAAAGACTGGATGACAACCAAGAACAGGTTGGTGACACTGGAAAGACAGGTGGCGTCAGGAATAGACTGAACCGGGGCACTAGGGGTAGCATCCTGACGTGCAGTCCTTGTAGAGGACCCCCAAATACCAGCTACAAAATGAAAGAGTAAACAACACCCCCAGAGTCTTCCGAGAGGGGAGGGGGGGGAATGAAAGACTCACACAGACAAATTCATTGAGAATGACCCAGCTAGTTCAATTGACTTTGACTGGAACAATGGCAGTTGCAAAGTATACATGTGGAAAGATGTGTAAAAACCTTCATGGACTGCATATCCACCAAGCAAAAACTGGATGCAAGAGTACGAGAGCTCATCAACAACACATAGACACTGTGTCTGCTGAGACGGAGAAGGACCCTAGTCAGGATTCAACACACAGTATTAGGGACCTTCTAGTTGAGGAGGGACCAAACGACAGCAGCCAGGGTTTGCCAGTGGACCAGCAGGAAGAAAGCTTTGTCTTTGAGGAAGACCCTCACCTTATCAGTATAGAGACTGAGATTACGGTCCTTGGGGAAGACCCTCAACCTATCAGTACAGAAACATAGGTAACTGCACGTCCTACATCATGCACAGCAGCTAGGAAAAACTACTCAGAAAGGAAACAAAGAATTGCCTGTCCCAAGACATCAGACAAGCAGGCCTGGAAAGAGCTAGATGAAGACATTACTAAAATTTTGGATTCAGCACTGCAAGGTCCAGAGGACAGAAAGCTAAAGAGCATGGCAACCTTCATCTATGCGGTAGGAAAGGAGAGGTTTGGCCTGCAAGACAAGAGAGCCCAAAAAAGTGAAGCGATGCCTAATAGGAGACAGAAAGAGATAAAGAAACTTAGGAAGGAATTGCGTCATCTCAGAAAGCTATACATAAAGTCTAGCGAGTCTGAAAAAGAGGGTCTCTGCCAACTGTGCGATGATCTTAGGACACGTCTTCTGACTTTGAGGAAGGCTGAGAGAACAAGAGAGAATAGGAAGAAGAAAGCGAAAAGAGCAGCTGAGATCATTGCCAACCCATTTCAATTCTATAAGAAACTCCTCGACAAGGAACGATCAGGAAATTTAGAGAGCAGTATGGAAGTAATCGAGCAGTACTTCAGGGAAACCCACTCTGATCCAATAAGGAACCAACCCCTGGGTAGCTGTCAAAAGACTGAACCAGTCCCGGTGCCTACAATTCCTCTAGCCGGCTCTGAACCAACCAACCTTAAAGGAAGTACAAGAGGTGGTGAATAAGGAAAGATCAGGTTCAGCTCCAGGACCAAACAGAGTCCCATACAGAGTATATAAGATGTGCCCTGGGATAGTGAGGAAACTCTGGGCTCTGCTAAGGCTTGTGTGGAGGAAAGGCAAAGTACCAGATTGCTGGAAACAATCAGAGGGAATATTTATCCCGAAAGAACTCTAAGACAGTTGATCAGTTTAGGACAATACCCCTACTGAACGTGGACGGAAGAATCCTCTTTATTGTCCTTACCAAGCGGATAAGCTCCTACCTAACAGCAAACAAGTACATTGACACTTCAATACAGAAAGGTGGAGTTCTAGGGTTCTCGGGATGCATAGAACATACAAGTTGCATCAGCCAGCTCATCAGAGAAGCAAGGGTGAATAATCAAGATCTAACAGTGGTGTGGTTGGACTTGACCAATGCATAAGCCGATTGAGGAGGTAACGATTACATCGTTACCATACTCCCGATCACATCAAGGGAATTATTACCAATTATTTGGATGCAATGCATTTGCGGTTTTCTGTTGGCAACAAGCTGACCCAGTGGCAGAGGTTGGAGAAAGGAATAGTTACCGGTTGCAACATTTCTGTGGTACTATTCATTATGAGAATGAATTTCATCTCAGAAGCAGGGACATGAGAAACACGAGGCCCGACCAAGAAATCGAGGAGCCTCATTATCAGGAGGGGGCGGGTAAGCCAGAGATTCACTCTTCAAGTACAAGGTGAAATCATCCCATCCATTAACCTAGTCAAGTGATTGGGGAAGTGGTACGAGGCAAGCCTGAAAGACAAGAACAATACGGCACAGGTCAAAAGTCATCTCCTCGAAAACCTAAAGTTAATAGATCACACAGGGTTGCCAGGCAGGTTTAAGGTTTGACTGTATCAGCATGGGCTATTACCAAGACTACTGTGGCCGCTCATGCACTACAAAATAGCGAGTTCAACATTGCAAGGATGGGAAAGGACCATTAACAGACATCTGCGAAGATGGCTGGGTGTACCACCAAGTTTTACAAGCATGGGTCTGTATGGAAGAACAAATCAGCTGCAACTTCCACTCTCATCAGTGGTGGAAGAATACAAGGTATCAAAAACAAGACTGGTGATGATACTGAAGAACTCCAACGATGAGATGATTAGGAGGGCAGCCATATAAACCCATACAAGAAGAAAGTGGTCAGCCAGCCAGGCAGTAAATCAGGCGGAGACTAGGCTTAAACTAAAAGACATAATTGGCACAACAGCAGTTGGACGGCAGGGCCTCGGAACTACTAGCACCCCACGATGGTCCGCTGCATCAGGCAGTGAGAAGAGGAAAATGGTCCAAGATGAAGTAAGATTGAATGAAGAGGAGTCACGCAAAACAAGAGCAGCTGAATTGGTACTGCAGGGTGCTTGGACAAGATGGACAACTACAGAAAGGAAGCTTACATGGGCGGAGATTTGGCAGTACGAGCCGTTTAGATTGAGTTTCCTACTGAGATCGGTGTATGACTCCTGCCATCACTGGCCAACTTGCATAGGTGGGGCTTAAGAGAAGACCCAAAGTGTGCACTCTGCAGCAAAGTAAGAACATTGGAGCACGTGCTGGTATCTTGCAATGTAATATTGAATCAAGGCCGCTACAGAGGGAGATAAGACAATGTTCTACGGAAACTGGCTGACACTTTATACAGAGAAAGGAGAAAGAAGAGGAGCCCCAAGATAACAAGAAAATGTATCAACTTCTTCAGAGAGGGGGAGGCTCGGAAAAATATAGTGGCACAACCAACATCATCAGTGTTTGACGAGTCAGAGCAGTGGGAAATGATAGTTGACCTGGGACAGAGGCTGGTCTTTCCAGAGGTAGTCTTTTATCTGATATCGTCATTTGGTGTGCAAATAACAAGAGGATTGTAATCGTCGAACTCACGGTATCCTGGGAAACAAGATGTGAGGACGCGTTCGAGCGCAAGAAAGCCAAGTACACTGAGTTGGTTGAACAGTGCCAGCAACGAGGTTGGAAGTGTTGGCTTTTTCCTGTAGAGGTAGGAGTTAGAGGATTCGCTGCGCAGTCCTTATGGAGAACATTAGGAAGCCTAGGTGTCAAGGGCAGGGGCAGGAAGAGAACTGTAAAAGCAGTATGCCAAGCAGCTGAAAGGTCATCAAGCTGGCTGTGGCTGAAGAGAGAGGAGAAAAGCTGGAAGCTATCAGCTGACATGTAGTGGCGAGACGTTGTCACTGCGGACCCACCACCCTGAGAGTGTCCCAGGTTTAAAGGGTCGAAACACTCTTTGACGGGTGGTCCCCGGCTGAAGAAGTCAGCTGAGTTAGCAGCAGTAGCTGTTTATGGTACACTAAGCTTAAAACCATAAAAGAGCTGGGAAAATTTGTCGAGAAAGTAAACTGTTTTTAATACCAGTGAAGGTAATGGAATCAGCTCCTGTAGATGTAATGTTAATGCCAGTCTCTGCTTGAAGAGAAGCTTCCTTGTTCATATTCTACACTTTATGAAAAACAAAAAACAGGGCAGCTCAGAACTTGTCAGGTTTAAATGGGTTGTGCTGTCGCAGGCAGAGTGCTATGAAATGATCTCACTGATTCTCTAGAGGGGAGAAGGGGGGAGGGAATATTATTGTATGCCAATGATGTTCGCATCAGATATTACCCTGTGTAGTTACTTTAACTTCACTGAAGGTCTTAGTATCTATGGACACAAACAGATGACACTATCCAGATAATCCTCACTATACCTAAGAGTAAGTTGAAGTAAAATAGATGTAACATTCAATCAAATTGTCAGGCAGGAATAAAAAAATTGGCATATTGTTATAGAATTATAAGCCACTTATAAATGAAATGAAAAGATTGTACCTTTCGCTAATGGAATATTTGATCTGTCATTCATTTTCTGAACCACTTAATCCTAATTAGGGTTACAGGGAGGCTGGCACCCATCTCAGCCGACTTCAGGAAAGGGTGGGGTACACCCTGGGCAGCTCGCCAGGCCATCGCAGGGCTGACATTCACACAACCATTCATACTCGTACTCACACCTAGGGGTGATTCTGAATAGCCAATTAACCTACTGCGCATTTTTTTGTGGACTGTGAGAAGAAACCGGAGTACCCGGAGGAAATCCAAGCAAGCACGGGGAGAACATGCAAACGCCACACAGAAACGCATGAGCTGGGAATCGAAGACAAGACCTTCTTGCTGTGAGGCAGACATGCTAACCACTACGCCACCGTGCTACCGGAATATGTATTGAATGTCGTTTTCATGTGTTACTGTATTTGTTATGGGAATTTTTTTACAAAATAAGAAAAAAAAATATTTCTGGATTCATGAATTTGGTTCCAGTTCTTTCCAAATTCAGAAGCTTTTTGTCAAAAAAATTTAGACTTTGGAGAGAATCGGAATAAAATTCTGGATTCATGAATTTTTTAAAGGATTCTTTATCATTGTAAGATAGGACAATTTTTGACATTTTGGTTTATATGGGGATTGCTGGGCTTTGCAGAGATTTGTGCTCTCTACGTGCTCATGTTGGTAAAAGCTGTTTAATTTTTTATTTTGTAAAAAATTTACCAAAACAATTAACATATGAAAACAACTTTCAACAGGGCAGTGGTGGTCTAGTGGTATAGGGCGCTGGATCGCTGATCCAAAGGTTGGGGGTTCGAGTCCCACTCTCCACAAGGTTGTCACTGTCCTCCCCAGTGCAGCAAACTGGGTTATCAAAGGCCGGCCATGTTTCTCACTATGGTGTGAGGCATGTAAAAGACCAATTGCTGACTTTCGTAAAGAGTAGGCTGCAAAGCTGTCGGCGTGTTTCCGCCCTGCGATGGCGTGGTGAGCTGTCCAGGGTGTACTCTGCCCTCGCCCAAAGTTGGCTGGGATGGGCGCCAGCCTCCCCGCGACCCAAATTAGGATTAAGCGGTAACAGAAAATGAACTGAACAACTTTCAACAATATGCCATGGAGATAGGTACTTTTTTGTTTCGCTGCAAAAAAATCATTGTCATGCCTTTTTTTCAAGACTGAAAAGTTATTTTAAAGTACTAATGGAACCCTGAGCTATAGAAATGCACTGTACATTACTGTAAAATAGTTTGATGCGGTGGTGCAATGGTTAGCACACTTCCTGGGTTTGAGCACTGTTGATTGTCCAGAGCCCCGCCCTCTGGTTCGCCTTTTTACAAAGGGAGAGAGTCACACTGGTTTGCCAGTCTAGAAGTATGGCCCCCTGAAGACCACCTGATGTTCCAGAAACGTGTCAACAAAGACAGTCCGACAACATCCAGAGCCCTGAGATATTCGGGGTGGATCTTATGCAACCCTGGAGCCTGACCACAAAGGAGCTTTTTGATTACCTCGGTAATCTTAACCCCAGTGATGGGCAGACCCTCACCCAAACTCCCAGCTCCTCCTCCTCCATGGAAGGCATGTTGGTGGGATTGAGGAGGTCCTTGAAGTATTCTTTCCACCTCCTGGAAACATCCCCAGTTAAGGTACGCAGCCCCTCATTTCCACTGTAAACAGGATTTGTGGAGAACTGCTTCCTCCACCTGAGGCGTCGGATGGTGGTTCAAGACCTTTTTGAGGCCAACTGAGAGTAGGTTTCCAGGTTCACCAAATTCCTCCCATGCCCAAGATTTTGCAAGAGCAACAGCTTGGGATGCAGGAGGTTTTGGCCTCCTGGTATCTGTCTGCTGCTTCGGGAGCCCCACAGGCCAATAAGTCCCTATAAGCCTCCTTTTTAAGCTTAATGGTAAGTTTCACCAGTGTCCACCACCGGGTTCGGGGGTTGTCGCCACGACAGGCACCAATGACCTTCCGGCCACAGCTATGCGCTGCTGCCTCAATAATGGAGGCATGAAACATGGGCCCATTTGAATTTCATGTTCCCTGTCTCCTTCGGGATATATTTTTAGCTCTGCCATAGGTGAGAGTGAAAGGCCTCTCAGACATATGACAACTCTGCCATATGTTCCCAGGAGACCCTAACTACATGCTTGTGCCTGCCAGGTCTGGAGGGCAGATTCCCCCACCATCGGATCCAACTCACCGATGATCGGTTGATAGCTCAGCTCCTCTTTTCTCCTGAGTGTCCAGAAGACTCAACTACAAATTCGGTCATTGAACTGCAGCTTAGAGTATCCTAGTGCCAAGTGTGCTTATGGACATCCTTATGTTCAAACATAGCGTTCACCATGGACAAACCATGATAAACCCTCACCTATGGTCACGAGTTTTGGGTAGTAACCAAAATAACTTAATTGTGGATATAAGTGGCTGAAATTAACTTCCTTTGCAGGGTGGCGGGACACTCCCTTAGAGATAGGGTGAAAAGCTCAGCTATCTGGGAGGACCTCGGATTAGAATTGCTGCTCCTCCACGTTTAGAAGAGCCAGTTAAGATGGCTCGGGCATCTGGTAAGAATGCCTCCCAAACGCCTCCCTGGAGTAGTGTTTTGCGAACCATGGGGTCTGGACCTTACTGCTTAGGCTGCTGCTCCACGAACTGACCCCGGATTAAGTGGAAGATGTCGTTGAAGATGATCGCTGCGTCAGAAATTTCATGAAAATCCACAAATAACTTTTTGCAGCAATAACATACACACAAACTGCAAGTAAAACATAATCTCTTTCAAAGAGGTAATTCATTCTGTAACATTTATAACACATGCTTATATACATTCTTCTTATATCTTTTATAATACGGTACTTAAGAATTTGCTCCTGATAGCAACCTGGTTCCTATTTCTGCGTTTAATTCCCGGTGTATACAGTCTACTGATCTCTTCTTCTTTCTTCTTTTCTTTTCGGCTTTTTCCTGTTCTCGAGAGCCGCCACAGCGAATCATCTGATTCGCACATTTGATTTGGCATAGGTTTTTACGTCGAATGCCCTTCCTGTTACAACCCTTTAGCAAGGGACAGAAACGTTGACGGCTTTGCAGCCTACGCTTTACGAAAGTCAGCAATGGTTCTTTTATGTGGTTTATGTGATAATAGAAAGAGAGCCAAAAGAACACACAAGGGTTAGATATAAATAAAAGCATCTGGCAGGTAAACATTCTAAATGTGTCCTGATTCTCTCTCTCTCTCTCTCTCTCTCTCTCTCTCTCTCTCTCTCTGTCTCCTCCCCACTGTGTGTGTGTGTGTGTGTGTGTGTGTGTGTGTGTGTGTGTGTGTGTGTGTGTGTGTGTGTGAATAAATGAATAAATGAATGAACTCAGGTTTGGAGGATGATACCCTCATGCAGTTTCTTGCAAACGGAGGGGAATTGATGAAAGTAAAATCTGGCAGATGGAAGAAGAATCGCTTTTACAGGCTGATGGAGGACGGCCATACCATGTGGAAAGAAACACACAAGAAGACATTCAGCAGAACCCACACCTGTGAGTTTGAGTATTTCTTAATTCCCATTTTGATTTGATCTGAATAGGGCTGGGTGATATGCCCAGGAAATGGTTTTGCAATATTTGATGTATTCAGTATAACAGTACACTGTGGAACATATGAAGCTATTAAAGTAGAATTCTGAGACAAAAGCACATGCAGACTATAAATATACAGATGAGCCAGAGGGCATTCACATGTTCTTGCCCACACCTGTCAGCAGTTCCAGCTAGTTAGACACATGTTATAAACATGGCTACCCATTAATGAGCCCAAGTGCTGATTGTGTTCTTTCACTTTGGGACAATACTTATAGTCAAGGTTAGAGGACTTAGAGCTTATAATTCAGAAATGAGTGCCAATAGACATGCTTACTATTCAACTCTTAATAGGAAACTGTATATAGACTTTAGATTGAGACAGTTACCTTTGACTATGTCTGTCGGCTTGTCTGGGACCGCCTCGGTGTCCCCCCGGAAGACCTGGGGAGAGGGACGTCTGAACCTCTTTGCTCAGGTTGCTTCTCCCACGACCCGACCCTGGACTTAGCGGAAGTTGATGATGATGATGATGATGATAATGATGATGATGATGATGACCTTTGACTTTGACTTTGAACTTAGAGATCATGAAAGGTCTTACCCCAGCCCTCTTGTAAATTCTTCAAAACAACAGAGTTGTTTTGGTAATTTGTTTATGTCCATCTACTATAAAACATATAAGACAAGCAAATAGATAATTAATTAAATTAAGTTTAAAAAATGTGGGGCCATGTAGGGCTTCATTTTCCATGCCGTGTCCCAGAGGTACCTTGCACTCTATGAGTGCCCCTCCAATAGACATTAGATATTATTCTCTCATTTCAAATCTTCCAAATTGTCAGCGGTAACCTCAGTAGAAGGCTGCGCTGAAAATGTTATAAGCTGAATACGAAGGAGTAATGTCAGAGCAATGGATTTTGAGAGTTTCTATACTAAGGGGACCCAACAGCTGCAATGCTGATTGAAGATGTGTGTAGACTGCAGATGCGACTTCTTCTTCTTTTCCATTCGGCTGCTATCTTCAGGGGTCGCCACAGCGAATCATCTGCCTCCTTCTCACCCTCCCCTCTGCATCGTCTTCTGTTACATCAACTACCTTCATGTCCTCCTTCATCACATCCATAAATCTTCTCTTTGGTCTTCCTCTAGGCCTTCTGCCTGGTAGTTCCAACCTCAGCCTCCTACTACCAATATATTTATTATCCCTCCTCTGTACATGTCCAAACCATCTCAATCTAGCCTCTGACTTTGTCTCCAAAACGTCTTACATGTGCTGTCCCTCTGATGTACTCATTCCTGATCCTATCCATCCTCGTTACTCCCAAAGAGAACCTCAACATTTTCATCTCTGCTACCTCCAGCTCTGCCTCCTGACTTTTCACCAGGGCCACTGTTTCTAAACCATACAAAATCGCTGGCCTCATCACCGTCTTGTACACTTTTCCTTTCGTTCTTGCCGATACCTTCACACATCACTATCACACATCACACCGGACACTTTTCTCCAACCATTCCAACCTGCCTGCACACGCTTCTTCACCTCTTTTCCACACTCTCCATTGCTCTGGATTGTTGAGCTTAAGTACTTAAAATCCTCCACCATTTTTATCTCTGCTCCCTGTAAGCTCACCGTTCCTGATGAATAAATCACATTTGATCAAATTTGACTATGTCAGCCCATGAACTTTTCAGCCCACCTTTGTATACTTTAAGCTTTACCATATCCACATTATTTAAAAGATTAGCCAAGAATCATTCATTCCTCAGTGTGTTACATGCTGTACACTTCCAACCTCAAAGCCAGAGTGGAAAGTAAGACACAGTTTTGATAATCCCTAAAGAAAGGGGAGAGGTCCAGGGATGGCTCATAACAATGGTTTGGAAATCGTTTCTCACACAATAGCTGGCGCCGTGTCAGTCTTTCAGCTTCCTTTCCAGATTTTGTGGTCAGAGGTCCCAGATCAAGCCTGGTTTATCTACTGCCTTCAAATGCACAGCTGGTTCCAGATGTGTGTGTGTGTGTGTGTGTGTGTGTGTGTGTGTGTGTGTGTGTGTGTGTGTGTGTGTGTGTTATTGATATCTATATAGGAAATGAATGTCCCTATGTTGATAAGGAGGCTCAGCTAGTACAAATCCAGACAGTACTGCACATCTGTTAAAACAAAAATCAAATAATTATTTAAACAGCAGAATAACAGAGGTTTCAGTCTTGGATGTGATAATCACAAGAATTTAACTTTAGGCTTTGATTAAATGAAGACACCCTCCCCACCAACAACATCAACAAACAAACGAAAAAGCCAAAAACCCCAACAACAGGCACATCCTTAATGCACTAAAGAAATGTTTTATTTTCTTTCAGTGATACTGTTAGTGCCAAATTATTCAGCCTTCAAAGTTTTACTTATTGCTCTTGTATAACAGCTGGAAGAAAGTCAAAAGTACCAGAAGGGCACTAACAGAGGAAATAAAGCTTGATGCAAATGTTTGTGTACTCGTGTGAGAAAAAAATCTACCACACCATTGTTAATTCCACATAAACCTTTATTGTTTTAGTTTCAACTGATAAGGTGCTGGGTTTAAATCCCAGGCTTTTGCAAGGATGTTTCTTTTTGTAGTTTCCATGCCCGCTGTGTGTTTCTGTGGGTTTTCTTCAGATACTTCGGTTATCTCCCATAGTTTAAAGACATGCACACAAGAATAACTGGCTGTCCAAAATTGCCCCAGGTGTGAGTGTGAGTAGTATGATTATAAGCTTAAGTACATTGATTAAGCTTGAAAAAGTATGTCTATTACTACAGGTTTAACTTGTACCTTAGCATATAGTAAAATGAAATGTCCCTAGTGGGCGTCTGATGAACATCCATTCACACATTATTTGAACTTATTGACCATAATACATTTTTAAACATGATCCTGTGCAGATTAATTGGCGGCTCCAAATTGTGAGTGTGAGTGGTTGTGTGAGTGTTGGCCCTGCGATGCAGTGTTGATATGGTGAGCTGTTCCAGGTGTACTCTGCCCTTGCCCAGAGTTAATTAAGGTGGGTGCCAGCTTCCCAGCAACCCTAGGATTAAGTGGCTTAGAAAACTACTACTACTACTTGGTTGCCCTAGAGCGGACAACCACCAGGAATTTCCAAATCCTTACTATATTGGATAATTCCATAGTGGTTGTCTAACAAAGCTAATGTAGTTCACATGGGACGCCACACCACAAGTGAATCCTGTGGGCCAGACTGGAAAGGATCCTTCCTTTGCCCCCATTTGATGACACAAGCAGCATCAGTAGCTTCTTCCTCTAACAAGAGAATAGGGTAGGAAGCACTGCCTGGAGGGTATTCACCACGTTTGTCATACGTATACACCGTGACCCTGGTAAGGAGGGCTAAGGGTGTACTTTCACTTGCCCAAGGTGAGCACCAAGACTAGTGGAGGGAAGGAGACATCTTACCTCTCCATTCTAGACCGGCTCCAATCTGGGTCTAGCCACTGCCTTGGAAAATGAATGAGTAAATGATTCTGTGAACTAATCACCTACAAAATGTAATGGCTTGTTATTTGTACCACACCCTACTCTACAATTTTTTTTTTCAAAAAGGACTTCTTGAGTTATAATGCACACACAAAATACACAAACAAAACATTCAAACTCACAAACAAACAGAGCAACATAGATGAAAACAGAACCTCCTGGCGGAGGTAAAAATGCATGCAATGGACATAGGACTTTATTCTTCTTATACCACACTAATGTTCCAATAATAACTTGTCTTTATTAATGAAGGAATCTTCTGTCAGAATATTTCTCCATATCAATCATGATATCTTTTTCTTTTTTTAAGTAACAACATGTTTTTGAATTCCTTAATTGTAAGGTTTAGATGATGTTTCTGTAGAAATGATAATGCTGCATATGTTAAGCCTGGGGTGTGTGCGTAGGACACAGAGATGCAGGAGACCAAAAGAAAGTTCAAACGATTTATTAAACAATAGGGATAGTAAATTATGGGAATACTAAGTCAAGGGAACTGGTCGAGCACGAAGCAAGAACCAGGGGTCATAGAGAAAGCCGAGGAGCAGAGTCACGGGGAAAACAATCTTCTGACATCGGAGGGAAGCGCGCCACTCCCATTTATAGCTGGCTGCTTGCAGATTGCAGATAGGGACTAGGTGCACTCTGCTTGGAACTCGCCTACCGGCAACTGCCACGCCCCTCGCCAGCACCTGCAATGATTAAAGAAGAGTTAATTCTGCCAGCCAGCACAGACTATAACAGCATAATGATAAAGTGTCCTCGGAACACTGATCAGAAACACATCTCTTGTAAATGCCAGATGTTGTCCACTGTCATCTTCAAATTAGGGGGTGGTCATGTCCAAACTTCTTGCATTTTGCACTATGCATTTTGGATTGTTGCCATGTTTCAGGACACAAAATCTGAGATGTATTCAACAGTCTTCTTTGTGTCTCATTACTAAAGTCAGATCAGATCACAAGGGTTAACCCCAAACCTCAATAAACACATTCTCAGAGCGTTAAAGTACTGAATTTAATCATAATAACAGGAATTGGAGGAACATAGTAATCTGCTTGGTTGCATAACAAGGACAAGGCTCTAGTCAAATATGATCACTCTTACAAATTTGAGAGATACTGCACATTTAAATGTGTTTATAAATATATGTAAGTGCTGCTGAGAATAACTGAAGAAATTTGCCAATTGTATGCACAAAGTTCATATTTTTTGTGGAAGATGGCTCAAAATGCTATCTACTGGTTAAAACCTGATTCTGATGTAGAGTTGGTACTTTCCTTACTTGATTAAGTGTGTGTGTGTGTGTGTGTGTGTGTGTGTGTGTGTGTGTGTGTGTGTGTGTGTGTGTGTGTCATTGTAATATTTAGTCAATTCCCATCTATTAAGTAGGCTTTCCTGTCACATGATCACTACCAACCAGAAATGGCAGGGTCAAGCATGTGCTTTCAACGAGGCACATGATGCCTCCCAGCCAGTCAACTGCATTTTTTTGAGTTGCACATGCGTGACACATTTCAGAGAAATGTGCTTTCCACCCATTGCATGCATGAGTTCACAGATGAATATAATTGGCTTGGGGTTTCTTAATGGACAAATAAATGTCACAAGTAAATGTCATTCCTGAGAGCTCAGCCAATTAGTTTTGGGCTCCACCTCGCAAACTCTTAGATAGTTTTCTGTTGTTGTGCTACTCAGTAGCCTAAATATTTTAAAGAAGAAAATATTTACACCCTTTAATTAGAGGTGGGCAGCCAACCTTCTGTAAGCCAATCCTTTTGTGGCAGTCTGCAATACTGCACTCATTTTTAAATATACAAAGTCAGGACGTAATGAGCAACACATGCTTCACACAGCCACAATACCCCTACCATCAGCACCACCAGCCACCTCCTTAACCCTTTCTGACCCTACACAGCCTATTCCTGCCCCTCCCTTGGGCCCCTTGTCTACTTTTCAGAATCTTTAAAAATTGCAGCAGTTGGAATTTGGCACAGGGCATGGGTGAAGTTACACATTCTTTACTCACAGCTTTCAGAGTTAGGTGTCTCAGTCTGCGAATAACCAAGGTTGTTTGTAAACAATAATTAGTTTGAGTAGGAAAAGCACAGGATATGGATAAGGCACAGATGACATGTATTGTGCACAGGTTATTTGTCTGCCAATCTGCAGGAGTAAGAAGCATGATACAATCAGAGCTTTAAAAAGTGAGATGATGGATATGTAAATGCTGGTGTGACATCATAAATTGCGTTTGTGAACTCTTGGACGGTCTTGTAATTAATTGCAATTATTAAAGTCATAATTTTCGTAATTACATTATTGTTTCTGAAACACTCCAAAGATTTCAAAATACTTGCTGATACTAGGTTGAAAATGAACAGGGGATTGTATACAGCTTATAGAAACTTGCATCTTCCCCTTTCTCAGGGGTCGCCCCCCTCGGACGAATAAGCTCACAGATGCTCTTGATTGGCTGGCTATCGCTGTGAGTGACAGGGAAGTGAGTGTATGCTGTCCCTCTGTCCTGTGAGAGCTCGGCCAATCAATTCCTATGGACTCCCGGCTACGGACGGCTGTGGCATTAACCAGGATTCAAACTTGCAATCTCTGGGTTCATAGTCGCGCATCTTGTTGATTGATGTGCCACTCGGGAGCCTTCTGATAGCTTAATTGTCAACATTTCAATTATTTGGAGGTATACCTGTGAATGCATTTTAAGGCAAACTTCAATCACACTGCTTCCTTGTGTGACATGAAAAAAATCAAAAGAAATCAGCCAAGACATCAGGAAGAAAATTGTGCATCTCCATAACTCTTGGTCATCCTTGGGTACAATTTCCAGATGCCTAAAGGTGCCATGATCATCAGTTTAAAAAATTATACACAGTATAAAAAAACACGGGAAAATGTCCGGCCATAATGCCGCTCAGGAAGGAAATGGGTTTTGTGTCCCTGAGTGAGAAATGTGTGCAGAAGAACAGAAGACCGTGTGACTGTCACTTATAATGACATTAGCCAATAATGAGTGTCTGCCTATGTGCAACCAATCATGAAGGTGGACAGCTAGCACCTTTTACCATGTGTATTACATCGCCCCTGACGTTGCATGAACAGTAGTTTGAGAAATTACTTCCCCTCCATTAATTGGTAGAAAAGGGTTATTTGATGACTATGGCTAAATTAGGAGGAAATATCAGGGATGATGTATTTAAACAGTAATAATAATTAAATAATATAACAATAATTAAAGCTGGAGTGGCACGGTGGCTTTTTCCTCCAAACAAGAAGGTCCTGGGTTCAAGCTCTGCGTCCAATGAGAGTGTTTATTTGTGAACTTTGCATGTTCTCCTAGCACTTGTGTAGGTTTTTGCTGTGCATTCCGGTTTCCTCATGGCGAACTCTTCACAGTGTTCTCCACCTTCACCTAAAATTACCTATGATGAATTCCAACATCTGCCGCAACCTTAATAATAGCATAAAGCGTTTTGGAAAATGAAATCACATTCCTCACTATGTCTGAGGGGTATACAGTAAATACGTATAAATATAACCAGCCATTCATGTCACAGCCTGAACTTCTGAGGTAAGAATTCCTGCGAATTGGGGTTTAAATTAAATTGTTAATTATTTGTATGTGATGATTTTTAAACATCATTGTGCAGATGTGTGTTGTAAAGTCTAGCGTACATTAGGTTTACACTGTCTTGTCTGGAAGCTCAGCATTGAGACAATGTTTTGGTAGAGATTGAAATGGGAAGGCTTGTGTTTATGCTAAAAGGAGTGGTTGGGCTTTTCCTGCTTGTTTATCTTTCTATGAGATCAAAGGCCACCTGAGGCATAAGACTGAATCAGATGCATTACCAACGGACAGCCATTTCAGTCCTTTATTTATCACCCACTATCAAGTCCATAAACAATACAGCCAAACCCAAGACTTTAAAGTAAGCATAGCTTTAAATACCAACACATTCAGTGTAGGATGCTGAAAGTATCTGAGCTATGAGTGTGTCCTCCGTGGACACCGTAGGAGTTACAGTGGTTCTTAGTAATGTTTATGTATTTTGTAGACATGACTATGTTGCGTACGGAATGTAACCTCATCCGCAAGTGATAGTATGATTTGATTACGCCATAATTCCCAAAGTCGCCCCGAGCCAATGCTGCATCACATTACAAAATGCATCACAAATTGTTTGTTGGTATTGTTATTGTTTAAATGTTGTTACATGCCCTTCTTTAAACTTTAAATGAGTTTAAGGAACTGGGCTGAGTTTATCACCAATAAAGTGGTGAATCATTGATTCTAGTGAAAGAGTGTTGATATCTGATTTTTTTTTTTTTTTTTTTTGGGGGGGGGGGGGGGGATTTTCCCCATTTTCTCCCTAATTTAATTGTATCCAATTCCCAGCCATAAGATATTACCTTCCTTATCACAGGCCCGCCACGACCAGGGAGGGGGGAAAAGCATGCAATGCTAGCCACTCGCTTCTTTTTGAACTACACATTTGAGGACGGTCTAATGCCCTTCAAGGGAAAGCGCTATCCACCCACTCATACGAACGAGCTTACAGACACCCATGATTACTGTGAGCAACAGGGAAGTGAGCATATGTCGTCCCTCTGTCCTGTGAGAGCTTAGCCAGTTTGCTCCCATGGACTCCCGCTCACGGATGGCTTTGTGACTCCAGGCGTTCCACTCCTTAATCCTTAAGGGTGAAGGTTATAATTGTCCGTTTTTGACTACTTTTGATTTTTACCTTTATATTTCACCTTTAAAAACTCTATGAGTAGTGGCCTGGTGGTGAAGGTGCTGAATTACTGATCTCAAGGTTGAGGGTTCAAGCCCCACTCTCAACAGGTTGTCACTGTCCCCCCAGTGCAGCACACTGGGTTATCAAAGGCCGGCCATGTCTCTCACTGTCTATGGAGGGAAGCATGTAAAAGAACCATTGCTGACTTTTGACAAGAGTAGCTGCATAGCTGTCAGCTTGTTTCTGCCCTGTGATTGCCTGGTGAGTTGTCCAGGGTGTACTCTGCCCTCACACAGAGTCAGTTGAGATGAGTGTCAGCCTCCCCACGACCCTAATTATGATTAAGCGGTCAGTTTTTTTAATTTTTTTTCAACACAACCTCACCTATGTGACCTTACAGTTACAGTGGTATGAAAAAGTGTTTGCCCCTTCATGACTTATTAATTTTTTGCAAGTTTGTCACCCCTAAATATTTCAGATCAAACAAATTTTAATATACAGATGCTCCCTGACTTACTTTCATCTGTTTTACATTTTTTCGATTTTACTTAACTCAAAAGTCAAATTTTGAGTTTAGATGTACCTACGTAGTATGCTGACGTAATGACGCAATGACGCTGCATTCATTGTTTAACAAACTACAGACTGAGTGTATGTATATATATATATATATATATATATATATATATATATATATATATATATATATATATATATATATATCTCAGTTATATAGCGTGTTGCCCTTGTGTTAAAACATCGTCTCTGTGATCTTTGTGTTTACACTGTTTTGCGGACTTTTGTAACCCTAAGCAAATATGGTTGGTTAGGAAGTGTAAGCCTACTAGCATGGGTGCAAGTCTCATACACAGAGATGAATTAACTATCTGCTCAGATCGGCACAATCTACCATGCGTACTCAGTTAAGCAAAGAGAGTTGTAAAATGAATGAAAACCTGAATCCACAAATTACAGAACAATTACAGATATTTATCATCTTTTAGCAAAATCCTAAGAGTGTATACTTATTTTTATATTAATATTCATTAGGATTTGTACTTGTTCTTTGTATGCATCTCTTGAATAAAGTTTACTTACTTACTTACACAAAAGAAAGAACTCTCGACTTTGCTGGGATTCACATTAGTGCAGGCTGTGTTCTAAACGAGATCAATGGCACCCTCTTGCACTTGAAAGAGCGGAAGTCTATAACCCACAGCAAGTACACTACTTTTGCAAGTACACTACTTTCGGTATTGAGCGCCTCACATATTGTAAGCTTTGATTGACTGTTTTAAGCTTCATGTAAAGTGACTCTGTATAAATAAGTGACTTATTTGAAATTAATGTTGATGTTATTTGATGTATTTGATATTATTTTACAATGTTGTGTTTATAATAATTGATTTAGGGGTGTTTTATGAGGTACGATAATGGTATTTATGAATGTATAGTACAGTATGAGCGTCATATGTCACACGTCATACGTCACTGTAACAACTTACGTTCACTTTCAACTTACGTTCAGCTGTCTGGAACCAATTAAAAACGTAAGTCGGGGAGCGTCTGTAAGTCGAAGACAACACAAGTAAACACAAAAAGAAGTTTTAAATGATGGTTTTTGTTATTAAGAAGGAAAAAATCAAAACCTGCACAGACCTGTATGAAAAAGTGCTTGCTCCCTAAACCTAATAACTGGTTGGGCCACCGCAGCAATAAAAGCAAGGAAGCATTGGGAATAACTTCTGAGTCTTTCACAGCACTGTGCAGGAATTATGGCCCCTCTCATCTTTGCTGAATTGCTGTAATTCAGCCACATTGAGTTTTCAAGCACCTTTTCAAGGTCATGCCCCAGCATCTCGATAGGATTCAGGTCAGGACTTTGATTAGGCCACCCCAAAGACTTTGTTTTGTTCTTCTTCAGCTATTCAGAGACTTTCAGGTGTTTTGGATTATTGTCCTGCTGCAGAAATCAAGTTTGCTTCAGCTTGAGGTCACAAACAAATGGCCGGACATTCTCCTTCAGGATTTTGTAGTAGACAGCAGAATTCATGGTTCCATTTAACATGGCAAGTGTTCCTGGTCCTGAAGCAGCAAAAGAGCCTCAGATTATCACACTACCACCACCACATTTTACTGTTGGTTTGATTTTCTTTTTCTGAAGCCTTTATTGCTTTTACGCCAGACATAACAAGACATACTGTACATCTTCCAAAAAAGTTCAACTATTGTCTCATTAGTCCACAGAACATTTTCCCAAAAATCTTGGGAATCATCAAGATATTTTCTGACAAAATTGAGACAAAACTTAATGCTCATTTTGCTCAGCAGTGTTTTTTTGTCTTGGAACTCTGCCATCCAGCACATTTTTGTCCAGTCTCTTTGATATGGTTGAGTCATGAACACTGACCATAACTGAGGTGATGCTTGCAGTTCTTTGGATGTTGTTGTGTTGCCTTTTGTGACCTCTCAGATGAGTCATTGCTGCATTCTTGGGGTAATTTTGGTCGGCTGGCCACTACTGGGAAGGTTCACTACTGTTCCATGCTTTTGCCTTTTGTGGATAATGGCTCTCTGTGTGGTTTGTTGGAATCTCAACGATTTGGAAATAGTTTTTTAACTTTTTGTTTTTTTTTCTCAGATGTCTATTTTTTGAGGATCTTTTGGTCTACTTTATTTTGTCAGACAGGTTTTATTGAAGTGATTTTTGATGCAAGTTGAAGCTTTGATTCGGCAAGACCTCATTTTCCGGCTACGTCGTCTTAAATCGGCCATGCGATTTGAACATGCTGTCATGTCCAGGGACTTCTAACCGTTAAATTAATGCATGCATATTGCCACTTCAGTGGCAATCAGAACAGCATTGCTCCAGTTTCACTGCTCCAGGACATGAGCCAGTCAGCAGCAGGGGTTTTATGGTGTGCATACACATACAGATCGAAAAGAATAAAGGGCCAGACAACACTGTTCCTTTTAATCAGGATCAAGGGGCATGTATGGTATACAAGAGCTCAAATTCCCCCTGTTGCTGACTGGCAGGAATAGTGTTGTGTGGCTTGCAATAAAACCATTTTTTGTTTACAATCTATATCAGTGGTTCTTAACCTTGTTGGCGGTACTGAACCCCACCAGTTTCATATGCTTATTCACCGAACCCTTCTTAAGTGAAAAATAAAATATGATTTTTTTTCAAATTCAAGACATAGGTATATGTTTTTATTGGGGCACCAAAATGAACCGTGCATTAACATCACTGTGTTCAAAGAACAAAACCAATACAATGCATGAACTCCGCATGAACTCCCCCCATCACAACTACTTACATTTTTATGTGAGGTGCACATCTGAGTGCGTACACGCGCGTGCGTCTGTATGTGTGTGTTTTTGTTTTATTTACATCTTATGCATTATTTTTGAATGTTTAATCGTTATTATAAGCATTTATAGTATTGAATATGTATTTATTGATATTATATGTACATATACATGTACATATACGTCAGTCAGCACAGGGTTGATCCTACTTTGCAAATCATGCAGCTAGGACGCCGACTAATATCACGTTCCATTATATATGTGAATCCATGTTGTCCATATTCGTCTGACCACTTTCTTTTTTTACTCAACATAGTATGGATTAAAATATTAAGAAAGAAATCACACGACGGACCATCACAACAGTCACAATTCGGCTACTGAGCACACCAAATTTCCTGCAGCACAGATTGGCCAAGCAATGTAGCGTGATCACCTGTAGCAATATGAGTCAGGTGTGTGTCTTGACCTCCGCCAAACCCCTGAGACTGACTCACCGAATCCCTAGGGTTCGATCGAACCCAGGTTAGGAACCACTGATCTATATAGTTAGGCCTGTGTAATGAACACTGTGAGAAAAAAAGTGTATTGGATAAGAATTGATTTCTGCAGCTTCGGTTTGGGGCAGTGGTGGCCTGGTGGTAAAGGTGCTGGATCACTGATCCTAAGGTTGGGGTCTCTCAACAGGTTGTCACTGTCCCCCCAGTGCAGCTAACTAGGTTATCAAAGGCTGGCTATGTCTCTCACTGTCTATGGTGAGAGGTTTATGTAAAAGAATCATTGCTGACTTTTGACAAGAGTACCTGCAAAGCCACCAGTGTGTTTCTGCCCTGTGATTGACTGGCGAGCTGTCCAGGGTGTACTCTGGAATAGCCCGGAGTCAGCTGGGATGGGCGCCAGCCTCCCTGCAACCCTAATTAGGATTAATCGGTTACAGAAAATGAGCTTCAGTGTAGTAGCGTGAGCATCAAATTGAAGATGTCTTTATCTTTGCTTTCAAAAAAAACTTGGCTCTGATCAGTGTTTTATTTTTTTCTGTGCACAAGTACGATTTCACAGTCCATTTCGTGATGATGGGGGTTAGGGCAACCGGGTGGTAGTTGTTTAGGCAGTTTGCTGTGCTCTTTTTAGGCACTGAAATGATGGCTGTTTTGAGGGAGGTGGGAACCTTACATTTCATTTGTGCGAGGTTAAAGATGGTGGCGTAAAGCCCTGTTAGTTGATCTGCACTTGCTTTAAGTAACTTTACTGTTACTCCGTTTGGTGAAGTAGCTTTCCTCACATTGACTCTGCGCAGGGTTTCTTTGACTTGGTGTTGCTGCTGCTGTGTGATGGCGGGAGCATATGAGTCGGACCCAAAGATGCAGGAGACCATGTACGAAGATTCAACGACTTTATTTTAGCACAGGGGAAACCAAAATCACTGGGAATAATTCTTAAATGGAAAACTGGTCGAGCACGAAGCAGGATACCAGGAGTCAGAGAGATCAAGGGGAACGGAATCACATTGAAAGGACAATCTTCTGATACCGAAGGGGAGCGTACTGCTCCTCTTTATAGCTCGCTGATTGCTGAGTGAATTTAAGTGCGCTCTCTGGATTTCATCTGCAGGTAACAGCCACGCCCCTCGCCAGCGCCTGCACTATATGGGGAGAGAGAGAGAGAGAGAGAGAGAGAGAGAGAGAGAGAGTTAAAACACTGCTAGCAAGCACAGCCCATAACATGCTGCTGTTGCAGCTGGATGGGGTTGTCATCCCTCCCTGGAAGAGTAGGGCAGGTGCATACCTTTCCGTTGTGTTGATTGAAGAACTGGTTCAGGGTATCCGGTCAGGTTCTCTCTAAGGAGTCTGCTGACGTGTGCGTGTCCTTGTAGCCAGTGAGTGTCTTCATTCCCTTCCACATATTCCTGATGTTGTTTTTGTCAAAAACTGCTCCTCAATGAGTTCTTTATTCCTCTGCTTATCTTTTTTGATACCTTTATGTAGGGCCTGTGGTGCGTCTTTGTAAGCCTGCTGGTTTCCTGACTTGAATGCATCATCCCGTGCTCCTAGCAGGGTGTGCACCTCACTGTTTAACCATTGTTTCCGGTTCGTGAACACCTTAACAGTCCTTGTTGTGGTCACATTCTCTGTGCAGTAGTTAATGTAGGAGAATACAGCTGATGTGTGACCCTCTGGGTCTGTCTCCTCTGCGAATATTTCCCAGTTTGGATAGTCTAAAAACATTCTGGAGCACTGTAGTGGCTTCCTCGGTCGGCACCTGGACTGTTTTAACTACTGGTCTTTGGCGACAGATTTTAAGTTTATAAGCAGGAATCAGCGACAGAGAGGTGACCTGAGAGTCTGACATGTGGCAGAAGGATGGCTTTATAAGCATCAGAGACGTTGATGTAGACCTGGTCCAGTGAGTTTTTCCCTTGTCTAAAAACTCACATTTTTGTTGAATCCAGGCAGGACAGACTTCAGGTTTGCATGAGTAAAGTCTGCTGCCATGAAGATAACACAAGTCCGGCTGATAGCTATTTGTAGTAGCTCCATGACTAGCTTAGCATTAGCATGGGCCTGCGCATAACTTGTCATTATAACTACAGATGCAACTTCTCTCAGCAGCTAAACAGGTCTATACTGTACCATCAGATACTCTCCAGCTGGACAGCAGTGAATATTTTTAATTGTGGAGTTTTAATTATGGAGTTGGAACACTAGCCGTTGTTAATGTAAACACACAGGCCTCCTTCGTATTTTTTACCGTACATGCTGGTTCTGTTCGTTCTGAAGGTAGTATTAATTCAAATCCTTTTTCTCGTATAATTCCTTTTTTACTACTTTCCATTTTTTTTTTATCCAAATCATAATTTCCCCAGCATACTAACAATAAAACCAAGTCAGTTGACTGTAGCTCTGCTCCCTTTTCCGCAGTCACCATCGATGACATTGAGACAATTCGTCGTGGCCGTCAGACCGAAGCCCTGCGGAAGTACACAGACGAAACACTGGAGGATCACTGCTTCTCCATCATCTTCAAAGGAAGAGAGAAAAGTCTCGACCTTGTCGCCAACTCCAGAGAGGATGCCAACAAGTGGGTGACAGGGCTAGAGAAGGTCATCACCAACATGCAGAACCTCAGTGCACAGCAGAAAAGTGAACAGTATCCTTTAAAAGATCCTTTAACTTGAAAAATCTAAGCATTGAAAGGGTGTAGTATTATGACTGCATCTAATGCAGTCCATAAAATACATAAAATCTTATGAAATTTATTTTGATTGGAACCACTCTGTGAAATTGGCCTTGCATCAGAGTCAAAGCTGGATCATCAGCTGCATGCGGAAGGCAGACAAAAACTCCGATAATATGATGGACCTGAAGGAGGTGAAGCGCTTTCTGCGTAAGATCAACATTGACGTGGATGACATGTATGCCGCCATGTTGTTTGAGGTACAACACGTCTGCTATTTTGAGCCTGTGAATTTGCGTGAAGGAGGAGTGTGTGTTAGGAGCCTGTGTGTTTAATATAAACACCTCTGTTATCTGTCTAAATAATATTTTATTTGATATGGATGACAGACCGCGGTAGGCAGAAGCTGTGAGTAGATGTGCGTATTTAGTTGGTTGTTAGAGAGATTATGGTGTTGAGTCACAGTGAAACGGCGTTTGTGTAGGACTCTTAGTTTACGGATTATTTGGAACTGATATGCAGTGTGTGGAGTTAGGCTCAGAGCATTAGGTAACTTTTTATCTTTATTAAATTCAATTTTGGTACAAGATCAGGCCCTCGTCATGGAATTTCACATAACAGGTTTCTGTGCCTTGTGTAATTTAAGACTGCAACACTAAACCAGTCATAAACTTGTCCAAACCGGTCATCTCTCTAAGTTAGTTGTCAAATTAAGCACACTTAAATCTTAAATGTCTTGAATAGGTTTTTTTTGTTTTGTTTATTTTTTAATACAACAAATGTTTCTGCACAGAGCAGGACGAGCGCATCGAGTGTGTAATTACAGAAAAGTAAGAACTGGAGTGCCGTCTACAAAATGTGTAGTCTTATGAAACCAAGATCACAACAAAACAACTTTACAGTGAGTCAGCTGAGGTGTGGCCTCTGTCTGGACTTGGCCTGTGTAACTAAAACTCTAAAGGACTCTTTCAGTAGAAAGCAGAGCTGGAGGACAGGAATTCAGTCTGATTAGTTTTTTTTTTTATTTTAACCTGAACCTAAATCTTTTCCCTCTGTTTCTGACACATTTTCCTGTATGTTTACTAATGTTATGTTAAAGTCTAACATTAGAAACATTCATGGGCAGTGGTGGCCTGGTGGTAAGGGACTGAATCACTGATCCCAAGGCTGGGGGCCACTATCAATGGGTTGTCACTGTCCCCCCAGTGCAGCTTACTGGGTTATCAAAGGCTGGCCATGTCTCTCACTGTCTAATGGGAGATGCTGTGAAAGAACTATTGCTGACTTTCATCAAGAGTAGCTGAATGTGTTTCTGCCCTGTGATGGCTTGGCGAGCTGTCCAGGGTGTACTCTGCATTCGCCCAGAGTTGGCTGAGATAAGCGCCAGCCTCCCCGCGACCCAGATTAAGCGGTTCAGAAAATGAATGGATGAATGAATAGAAACATTCAGAAAAACTTTGTACATGTTTAAGGTTGTTGAAGTTGTAATAACCTGCACAAAACTCCACTGAGTTTTGGTGAAGGTATTTTGATAAATGGGGCTTGGTTATTCATCTGTTCGTCAGTTTGATAGTGAACAAAATCCTGATTACACCCACATGGATTTTCTACCAAAGTCCCTGAGATGATTTGATTTTGGAATATGTAGGTGAAAAGATCAAGGTCAGGGCAAGGGTACAAAGTTTTGGAGCTAGAAAGCTGATACCTTGGAGACAAATGCAGATTGAGGCAGCATTATTATGGAATACTACATAGAAATTATATGTGGACTTTTACATGAGACAGTTACCTTTGACCTTAAATGACCTTAAAATATCATTCCCCGGCCATCTCATAAATACTTAAAACAAGATTTTTTTCCCTCTAAATTGGACACATCCACATACTATTGAAAATATGAAATGGGCACACGAGTGATTTGCTCATTTTCTCCCCTAAATTTAGTCGTATCGAATTCCCACACATCAAGTATTAACTCCCTATTGCATGACCACCGCCAACCAAGGAGGGGCATAAGAATGCACATGGCCCCTCCGTGACATGTGATGCTGCCAGCGAAGCTGCCACCCGCCTCTTTATGAACTGCTGATCATGTGTATTTGGCGGCAACCTAACCTACTGGGAAGGAAATGCTATCCGCCCCCTTGTGTGAATGAGCTCACAGACATTATGATTGGCTGGTGATCGTGGGAGTATATGAGTAATTAAAGGTATAGTTCTCAAGATTGAGATATATTTAGTGGTGAAGGAAAGATGTTGTCACAATATTCTGCAAAAGAGCAGAGAGAAGAGAACAGATCACAGGAGGCAGATAAAGTAGAGATAGCTGAATAGCCACATTATTAATAAACTGCAATGGCATCATCGGCCACAGCAGAGACAATTACAGCAGCAGCATTGATAACAAAAACATCCAGAAAAAGCTGAAAACGTTAAATACCTCGGACCTAAGCGAGGCCAAAACAAGTTTTTAAGCAACATTGTTATTATATTAATTAGAGTTCTAGATAAGCTCCGAGCTGTGCGTCCTTTAGCTTCACTTTTATTGCCGCGACAAGGCATGCTGGGAGCTGTAGTCCAGAACTTCTGCACAATAGTGCAAGGCTGGAAAGCAGACATGACAAGCAACTTTCAGGAGCTCTGCTTTTAGGTAGTGCCGAAATCCATTACATGAATGTTTATACACATTTGTAAATGCACACACTGTACCTTTAACACCCATATGATCCCTGCTGTGTAGAAGAAGAACCTTGTGTGCTCCTCTAGTTGTGTATTCAGATGTTTAAAAAACATGTGTACTATAAACATACGTTATGCTCACACTTGAAATTACCAATAATGCCGATTATCTGTCTTCACCTTTATATAAATATGGCGATGCACCAGCGCTTTAGACCTTTAATGTGTTTAGCGCTTTAATGTCTTTGAAACACATCAGTTTCCAAAACAACTTCACCTCCATCACCATTAATTTCTCATTTTATAGATCACTAGTTTTAGAACTCTGTCATATCTCAACTGTTGGATGAAAGCTGGATTTCTCATTATTGTATCACTGGAAAGTGATGAGTGAGAAAAGAAGTGTCCACTCTCATTTTTTGGAGCTGATAATGAAACCTGAATGCCATCTGTGATTTTTAAGATCTTGTTAGGCCAGATCAAATTTCTGGTTTCTCATCAGAACTTTTTGAAAACCTAAATGAGACACTTTTTTTTTCCGAGAGAAAGATTTAATAGAGGTGACTGTCGAAGCCAAAACCTTTAAAGCTAAATCTAAGCAAAGTGATTCAAGCTGTTGCCTTTCAGGAATTTGTAAAGGAGATTTTGAATAAATAAATAAGAATAAATGACAAGAACCTTTCCAAAGGACTTGATTATTTCAGTTTTCTGCTTCACAGTCTTTCACATGAACCATACATGTAACATGTATTTAAACTCTGACAGCAGAATTCCAGTTCCAAAAATCTTTAAAAATAAACTAAAACTATTTCAAACAGATCCAAAGACCCTGTTTCGGTGCTGGTCTAGTGGTATAGGGTGCAGGATCGCTGATCCTAAGTTTGGGGATTCGAGTCCCCACATGGTTGTCACTGTCCCCACAGTGCAGCTAACTGGGTTATCAAAGGCCGGTCATGTGTCTCACTGTCTGTGGTGAGAGGCATGTGAAAGAAACCTTGATGACTTTCGTAAAAAGAGTAGCTGCAAAGCCGTCAGCGTGTTTCTGTGTTTTGCTAAAAGGGTTGTGACAGGAAGGGCATCCGACGTAAAAACGTATGCCAAATCAAACGTGCGAATGAGATGATTCGCTATGGCGACCTCTGAGAAAAGGGAAAAAGCCGAAAGAAAAAAGATTTCAAACAGACCAAAACCAATCAGCATCACGATTACAAAATCTAAGACGGAATTGCCTTCTGTGTGGCTTTTACCTTGTCTGAGGTGTTTTCTGAGGTTCTGAGCAGGATTTTTCAAAACAAATTTTTCAAAGCAAAAAAAAACATCGAAAGAATTTCTGTTGTGGACCGTGAACCCTAATGAGAAACCAAAATTTTTATTTTATCCAGCCTTATGACATCACTTACAATTAATGTGTCACACGAAGACATCTACCACTGAAATAATACAAATACTGCAACAACCAACAATCCTAAATATGCTGCACTGGCATAAATAAAAGTGATATTGTTTTAAAATCAGCTACACCTTTCAAAGCTTTTTCATATTGTAATCTTTCCTTTTTTATAATAGAAATGTGATGCATCAAATTCAGGAACTCTGGAAGGACATGAGATTAAGACGTTCTATGACCTGTTAACAAAGCGTGAGGAAATTGACGTCATCTTTGGAAAGTATGCTCAAACTGATGGGGAGATGAGCATGAATGATCTACTATGTTTCCTACGTGAGGAGCAGAGGGAGACGGTGTTTCCGGAGGATGCATTGAAGCTCATACAAAAATACGAGCCTGATCCAATAGGTAAAAGCTTCACCACATCTGCCAAGATGTTTATCTTCAATTTTCATCCTAGTCATTTCTGCTGCACTCATATGCATGAAAACACTTGTTTGTGTGACACTGTTTAAATATAATACATAATTTGTGTTACTTTTGAATGAATCCAGCCAAGCAGAAAATGCACATGACCAAAGATGGCTTCCTGAAGTACCTGACCCATTTGGAAGGTTTAATCCTCAATCCTGCCCACATTAATTTGTACCAGGACATGACGCAACCCCTCAACCATTATTTCATCTCCTCCTCCCATAACACCTACCTGATGGAAGACCAGCTCAAGGGGCCGAGCAGTACAGAGGCCTACATCAAGTAAGGTTATGGTCTTGATTCCTTAGCACAAGGAAAGTCTCCATCTACCAAACAATAAAGTATTTATATTTAGGTCTCCACCACATGATTGCTTCTTAAGGATTATTATTCTTTATACCCCCCACACACACACACCTTTTTTTAATCATCTTCGGTCAACTATAAGTTGTATTGGCACCAAACTTGGCATAGAGGTTTATGAACCAGGGGAGACTAAGTCGTCCTCGATGATACATTGGTTTTCAAAAAATATAATGAAAAATGTAAAAAAATAAAGTGTATGTCATTATAATCATATATTATATATTATATATTTAGTGTATTAAATATATAGGGGCAGTGGTGGCCTGGAGGTAAAGGGCGCTGGATAGCTGATCCTAAAGTTGGGGGTTTGAGTCCCCACAAGGTTGTCACTGTCCCCCCCAGTGCAGCTAACTGGGTTATCAAAGGCCGGTCATGTCTGTCACTGTCTATGGTGAGAGGCATGTAAAAGAACCATTGCTGACTTTTGTACAAAAGAGTAGCTGCAAAGCCGTCAGCGTGTTTCTGTCCCTTGCTAAAAGGGTTGTATCAGGAAGGGCATCTGACGTAAAAACCTCTGCCAAATCAAACATGCGAATCACATGACTCACTGTGGCAACCCCTGAAAAAGGGAGAAGCAGAAATGAAAAAAAAAAGATATATATAATCTATCTATCTATCTATCTATCTATCTATCTATCTATACATACATACATACATACATACATACACATACTATATCCGACGTAATAAGCGCCCTGCTCCAATAAGCCCCCACCCACCTCCCCCAGTGTTTTTTTAAAAACATTTTTTATATATAATGCCTAATAACCGCCGATGTGTACTGGGAGCAAAATAGTAGATCAAACTTACCAATTTCATTCGATTAGTCTCAGTAACGGTAAAATGAGGCGTTCACTGCTTGTAATAGTGAGCTTACATGGTATTTCAATTAAGGTAATAATCAATCAGTCAATCTATCTATCTATCTATCTATCTATCTATACATACATACATACATACACATACCATATCCGACGTAATAAGCGCCCTGCTCCAATAAGCCCCCACCATCCTCCCCCAGTGTTTTTTTTTGTTTTGTTTTTTTTTAATCTTATGCCTAATAACTGCCCATGTGTACTGGGAGCAAAATGGTAGATCAAACTTACCAATTTTATTCGATAAGTCTCAGTAACGGTAAAATTAGGCGTTCACTGCTTGTAATAGTGAGCTTACATGGTATTTCAATTAAGGTAATAATCAATCAGTCAATCAATCAATCAATCTATCTATCTATCTATCTATCTATCTATCTATCTATCTATCTATCTATCTATCTAATGTCTGTCTGTCTGTCTGTCCATCCATCCAACCAACCTGGCTTGAATTCATGCATATTTCTTATTAACGTTAAGGTAGTTATAGATTAAGTTCGGAATAAAACACGTAGGGTGTGCTGTGACATTACAATAGAAACTGTAACACATTACAACGATATATGATTAATATAAATCTGTGATGAGAATTACAGGTAGAACAACTATAAGAACTGACATTGTAGACAGGGTGACCCGATAACACCTCCCACATTTTAAAGCTATTTTTAGAAATGTTACAAGATGAAATAATTATTTGAACACCTGAAAGTTGGATGGAAGGGGAAATATTTGTGTAAGATTCTCCTTGCCTTATACCTAAAAACATGCTTCTGAGTAGAATGTCTTGGAGATTGCACAACAGAGCTCCTTAATGTTTCAATATTCTCAGGCCTACAGCCGCTCCTGGGGCACTGCAAGATAGTTTTCCAATCGGGACTATTTTGTATTTTGACTCCGTGGAATGCTAAAAGGTTTCCGAAAGGCCCTTTATACAGCATTCACGGTTGTGTATGAAGAATGCTTCAACAGCGGTGTTCTCCTGACCATGCCATGTTGGCCAGTGATTACAGTTGAGACTGGGCTACTAGATCTTGGCACTGCCTCTCCTGCCTCATCAGGTTTCATGCATGCAAATATTCATTCATTCATCTTCTGTAACCACTTAATCCTTATTACGATCACATGGAGGCTGGTGCCCATCCTAGCCGACTCCGGGTGAAGGCAGAGTACACCCTGGACAGCTCGCTAGGCCATCGCAGGGTGGAAACACGCTGACGGCTATGCAGCTACTGTTGTGTAAATTCAACAATGGTTCTTTTACAGCCTCACACCATAGACAGTAAGAGACATGGCTGGCCTCTGATAACCCTGCATTGGGAGGGGACAGTGACAACCTGCTGAGAGTGGGAATTGAACCCCCAACCTTAGGATCAATGATCCAGCACCTTTTTACCACCAGGCACCACTGCCCTCAGCGTTTTGTGTTTTCTCCAAAAATTATCCATTCTTCTTATATAAGGGTTCTGTCTTTTTCTTTCCCCACTTCAGTTGCACTACTAGGGTACATTGAGAATAGCCAATGAGTCTAATGTGCATGTGGGACTGTGGGAGGAAAGCAGAGCACCTGGAGGATTGTTTGCCAATTGTTGGGTAAAAACCCAGGACCTGCTTGCTGTGTGACTTGCACGCTGACAATTAATTACATTATGCTACCTCAGTTCTTTTATGAGAATTTAAAAATGAAAATCAAAGGAAGAGACTGAATCTTACAAAAATATTCCCAAAATATATGAATTGTTGAGGGAAAGATTTTCTCTAAATATAAAAAGAAGGTGTAAGACAAAAATCATGTCATAAAGGATACAAGCCGAATTTTAAATATCAAGTTTAAACTTAGAACAACTTTAAATACAGTATGTCCCTGTTTTCCGCAATGGTTCGGTACCGGCCCTTCCCGCGGATCATGAAAATCCGCGAATTATTGATGCGGTTTTAAAACCCTATGTATGATATTACATGCACTAAAATATGCTTGTTAAACACATTCTATAGACAGTCTTACTCATTAATACAGTAATAATGCCATAAAGTGTAGTAATGATTAAGTAAAAATTTTAATTTTGTACTGTAATAATATTTATTAATAAATAAAGCACATAGAAAATCTAGAGAAGATGCAGTGCATTTGAGTGACATCATAGGGCTTAAATAATCATTAAAAACACATTTTAAAAAAACGTGAATTCACAATTCAAACAATCACGTTGATGACGTGCACGAAGGAGAATAAAAGAGGTGTACACGTCATCTACAACCAATTAGCAGGAGGGAGAAACAAACGGTCTCAGCCATTGGCTAAATTTGAATCACGCGCCACTTATTTTCGGGTTTGTCGCCAATCCCCGAATATGCGGGGGCGTGAGCGCTGAACCGCGAATGGTCAAGGGCCTATTGTATATATGGTACTATTAAGGCAAAACAATGAAAGAATTTAGTTTACGTGAACCAGCAACAGACATCACTGTAGCTCAGGCCTAAGTCATGTGTTTACTGAAAATGAATGAATCAAATAGATTATTAATGCCAAGTAGATTTAATTTACCTTTCTCTACATAATTGAAAACTGTTTATTATTCACTTTCTCATATTTATCTTTACTTGCTTTGACATTACCGTTAATATTTTTGTATGACCAAAGTTAATGGAAATATTTATTCAGATTTTGTTCTCAGTGTTTCCCCTATAGACAGGATTGAGGATATAAGCTGTAGAATGAAAAATCCAAGAAAGAATTTGCGAGACTTATTATAGTAGATATAGTGATAAGCAGTGTTGTGGATTTTTTTTCAGAGCACTGTTAAAGAGCTGCCGTTGTGTGGAGCTGGATTGCTGGGATGGGGCCAACGGAGAGCCGGTAATCTACCACGGCCACACATTAACGTCCAAGGTGCTCTTCAAGGACGTTATCAAAGTTATCAAGGAGTACGCTTTTAAAGTAAGCGAATAAAGACATGCACTCTGTTTATCGACGAGACACTCGTGCAAAACAGTTGATTGTCAGCATCAGTCTACAGTTGATTCAACCTGTACATTTGATTCAGACAGGAAAATTACCATAATATAATGACTGGTCAGATTCTTGGGTGGAAAAAAAATACTGTGTTTCTCCTCACCTGACCGACCCGGTAAAACTGTGCCAATCCAAAAAAATTTTTTGGCATGTGGTCAAAAAAATGGACTAATCAACCAGCCTCTCAGTTCTGTGATCACTTGAATTTTTTTATGCATCAAGTTGTTAATCAAGAGACATTCACCTACGGAGTCAACACGAGGGCTTCATATATTTTAGTGACTTGCAGAATCAAGCAATGTACTGTACAGTAAATGTGTTTTAGTGTAAGTCCAGTTGGAACATTACATTCTATAGGCTAGGTTAGATTTGACCAATGACGTGGAGAATAACCTGGACGCTTTCGTGGGTAACTAGGCTTCAACTTCCGGTCATCAAAAAAAACTCAGAGGTGCTTGGTTTGTGTTGTGGATTCTTGTTATTTCTGTGAAAATGGTCCTGTTGTGGACAGTGATGGCCTAGTGGTATAGGATGCTGGACCGCTGATTCAAAGGTTGGGGGTCCGAGTTTCACTCTCCACAAGGTTATCACTGTCCCCCCAGTGCAGCAAACTGTGTTATCAAAGGCTGGTCATGTCTATCACTGTCTATGGTGTGAGGTTTATGTAAAAGAAACATTGCTGACTTTCGACAGGGGGGGGGCGCTAACCTAGTGACCCTGTTTTTTTTGTTGTTGTTTTTTTTAACCCCTTAGGGGAAATTTTTTTTAGGCCTTATAAAAAAATAAAAATAAAAAATAAATAAATAAATAAATAAAAATAAAAATTATATATGCAAAACAGCTATATTATGATATTCAATACTGTAAGTTTCATCAGTGCCAATATGGAGCACATCTGATACATAACTAGAAATTCACCTTTTTATCTGTATATTAATAAAGTTACAGAACTCAGAATAAGCTTTAGTTCTCGCCTATCTGACACTGGGTTCTCGTACTGGGCTCAGAAAGACTTCTTCTCTGTGGAGTTTGTATGTTCTCTCCATGTTTGTATTTGCTTCCTCAGGTGCTCCTTTTTCCTCCCACAGTCCAAAGATCCCCCCGCGACCACCGACTGATGTATACGTACATGTATATGTGTATATGAGAGAGATTTCCTTTCGGCTTTTTCTCTTTTTCAGGGTTCGCCACAGCGAATGATTTGCACGTTTGATTTGACAGAGGTTTTTACGTCGGATGTCCTTCCTGTCACAACCCTTTAGCAAGGGACAGAAACTCGCTGACATCTTTGCAGCTACTCTTTACGAACGTCAGCAATGGTTCTTTTACATGAACCTCTCACCATAGACAGTGAGAGACATGGCCGGCCTTTGATATCCCATTTAGCTGCACTGGGGGTGTAGTGACAACCTTGTGGAGAGTGGGACTCGAACCCCCAACTTTAGGATCAGTGATCCAGTGCCCTATACCACTAGGCCACAACTGCCTGACATAATATCAATAAATACATATTTAATGCTATAAATGCTTATAAAAATAATTAAACATAAAAAACTAATGCATAAGATGTAAATAAAATATAAATACACACACATATAGACGCACGCGCACTCGGATGCGCACCTCACAAAAATGTAAGTAGTTTTGATGGGAGGTTTTGGGTTGTTATTTGTTTTGTGTTTGTTGAGTTTTTTTTTTTTTTTGCATAATTGGCATTGTTTTTGTGGCATTTTCCTTAACTTTTCCCCCCATTCTTCATTAATTTCCTTATTTTTTAATTCGATGGATATTTAAAAAAAAAAAAACACGATGCACTGAAGCCACATGAATTGAAGTGCGAAGTAGCGAGTAATCCCTGTATACTGTATATACATGTATATATATATATATATATATATATATATGTGTGTGTGTGTGTGTGTGTGTGTGTGTGTGTGTGTGTGTGTGTGTGTGTATGTATGTATGTACATACATAAAATGGGAAAATACAAAACATGAAATAGAAGTACAGAAAAGCATTAAAAGTAGATAAAGATAACATAAATGACAGAATAAAAAGGTCAAAAAGAATAATTGAAAATAAAACAAATAATTAAAAACATGATGTAAAAGCAAGTAAATTAAAAATATTAAGTAATATAATATAAAGTGTTTATTTATTTCTGCATAATTTAGTAAGGTCAATTTTAATATATGGAATATTGAGCTGTCACAGACCAGAATCACTATCAGTCCATATCTGCCTTTGAAGAAACTGGGCCACCATGAGAGCATTCGGTTGGCCCAGGTAGGTTAGGTCAACTAACTTTATTATTCCTTGCATAGCTACACGCAGCAATATAAGACAGCTGGGAAAGACTAGCAAAACCGAGGTCGATAGGCCTCAAACAAGGGACCAGGCAAGAAGCTAAGGAGGGTCAGCAACCCACCGTGGAACCTTGAAAATTTTTTTTGCTACAACAACTAGAGAAGATATACCCCCAGAACCCTGCGAGAGAGGGGGCGAAAGAAGGGTTCAATTGGATGGATCTAGACGGATTAAAGACTTGGAGCGGAATAAGGATAATGATTCAATGGAACAGTGTGTTGTATGCAAGAAATTCTATAAGAAAGGCAGAGGACTGAAAATCCACCAGAAGAAGGCGGGATGCTTTAAGAGGATTCCAGACCCACAACGCAAATTGGATAAGTCGGCGGCAGCAGTCATTCAGGAACAAAACCACAGCGACGACGGCAGCCGGGTGGATCTGGGAACTCTGGTACAGAAGGCAACCAATGGAGTAAAGGCTGATAAAGAGACAGTGGAAGACCAAAGGTACCAGCAAGTCAGCGAAACAGGGAAGTTAGGAGGAGAAGAGTCAAAGAAGGAAGAGGAGGCTGAGATCCAGGTGGGAAAGGCATTGTACAAAGAGGCAAAGAGAAGGCCGCATGGAGAAAGGGAGGGTGGTGAAAAGGAAGAAAGAAAGAAGAAAGAACAACAATACATAAGGAACTGGGTAACAACTAGGTTACAGGAGAAAAGGATGGAAGCAAAAGCAAAAACGAGCAACCAAGGGTACAGGATCACCTGAAAAGGGGGAGAGGATGATGAGGGATAAGATAAGGACACAAAAGAAAGAAAATGGACAGAGAGAGAGTGCAGACATAAGGAATTGGCTAGAGACAAAACAAACACAGGTAACGGATGAGAACAAAGAGAAGAAGAAAGGGAGAGCGAATACAAGGAGAGAAGAAACAATGGACAGTATTGTCAAAGCGGAACCAAGAACAATATTAGGAAAGGGCAATGAGCAGAGAGAAAGAACAAATATAATGGAGGGCCCATCCAAGGAGATCCTCGCAAAGCATGGACTGCACCTAACTCGAGGCGACTTTAGATCGCTTATGGGGAAGAATTACCTCAATGATAAGATCATCGATGAGTATATGAGACTCCTTCAAATGAGGAATGAGATGGACCCAAATCTCCCCAGTGTATATGCCTGCACCACATTCCTCTATATACAACTGAACACCTTTGGTCTGGAGGAGGGGTGCAGGCGGACAGAGCAATGGATCAAAGAAGATCTTACTGAGAAAAAACTGATTCTATTCCCCATCCATAACCAACACCACTGGAGCTTGATTGTGGCTGAGACAGCAAAAAAGACCATACATTATTTTGACTCAATCAGTGGGTCCAGGAAAAGTTCAGCAGCCCCACGCATGATAAAACTGTATATGGAGAAATACCATAAGTCAAAAGGAGGGTCAGTTGTAGATTACAAGATCAAAAGAAGAGAGGATGCACCACTCCAAACGAATGGGGTGGACTGTGGGGTGTTTCTGTGCCAGTATGCAGAAAGAATGACTAGGAGGAGTGGGATGGGCTTCACCCAGGGTGAATTGGCCCAAGCAAGAGAGAGGATGATAGATGAGTTAATGGAGGGGAAAATTACCTCAGACTGGAGCAGGTACCAATGCAGGCACCCAGAAGGAAAAGTTAGGAAGCAACACAGGAAGGTACAGAAAACAGAGCAGACAAAAGTAGAAAATAGTGCAAGAGAAGAAGGTGATGAAAGAAAGGAAAGAATAGATTGGCCCAAGGCAAATAGTCCAGAGTGGGAGAAATTGGATCAGGTCTTAATAGAAATACTGAAATTTCAAGGCTCATCCCCAGAAAGCAAGGCAATAGGCCATCCAATGCTAATCTACACGTTATGCCGGGAGAGATTTGGGGTGAAGAAAAAGAAACCAAAGGAGAAAGCCCAAACAAAAGGGCCATCAAAAGACAACAGAAGTGTAAGAGACTAAGAGAGGAGATCAATAAAATGAAGGAAACCTACAGGAATTTAGAGGAGAGGGAAAGGGAAGCAGTGAAGCAATTGCAAGAGGACAAAATCAAGGAATTAAGATTTGCAAAAAGAGCAGAAACATTGAGGAAGGGAAGAAAGAAGTTTGTAAAAAACTGCAATGCCTTCCTGAGTCACTCATTTGAGTTTGCCAGAAATGGCTCCCAGGTTAACGGGGAACCTACAAAGCAGCAACGAAGAAGTGGAACATCACCTGAAGAAGGCACATGGCGACGAGAACAGGAAGGAGGAAAGGAGTACCCCAGAGGGCCTTGTTAAGTACGAACAACCACAGGTAGAATTTGATAACAGCTTGCCAACTTGGAAAGAATTCAGCAACCAACTACGGAAGGCAAGGAACAAGTCGGCTCCAGGTCCAAATGGGATTCCATACCTTGTCTACAAGAGATGTCCAGGAGTGGCAAGGCTCCTGTGGGGATATTTAAAGGGGATGTGGAGAAAGAACAGTATCAGCACGACATGGAGGAAAGCAGAGGGAGTATTCATCCCCAAAGAAGAAGGAGCCACAGAAGTAGACAAGTTCAGAACAATTTCACTGTTAAACGTGGAAGGCAAGCTGTACTTTGCTATGAAAGCAGAAAGGCTGACCAAATACACCATAGTCAACAAGTGCATAGACACATCCATACAGAAAGGAGGAGTTCCAGATGTGTCAGGGTGCATGGAACACACAGCCATCCTGTCACAACTCATTAGAGAGGCGAAGGTTGGGAGAAAGGACTTGGTGGTAACATGGCTAGATATAGCCAATGCCTACGGTACGATTCCACACAGTCTGATCATGACAGCACTACAGAGAGCACATGTTCCAGAAGAAGTGCACAAGCTGATAGAGTCGTACTACTCAGACGTGAAGATACGCTTCACAACAAAAGCATTCACCACAGAATGGCAGCAGCTGGAGAAAGGCATTATAACTGGTTGCACACTGAGTGTGATTCTGTTTTCTTTGGCAATGACAATGCTGGTGGCATCAGCAAAGAAAGAAACAAAAGGGCCAAAAACAGAATCAGGGCAGCAACAAACCAATAGTAGACTGTTTATGGATGACATAGTAACTACCACAGAAAATTTAGTGCAGACAAAGTATCTCTTGGATAATCTGGCAGACAAACTGGAGTGGGCAGGCTTGGCAGTGCGACCAGAGAAATGTAGAAGTCTGGTGATAATCAAAGGCCAAGTGAGCAATAGAAAGCCAGTCATCAACGGAAACCCCATAACTTCTGTTTCGGAAAAACCTGTGAAGTACTTGGGGAAAGTATACAACAAGACATTGAATGACCAGGAACAAACAAAAGAAACCTTGGAAGAAGTGACGAGAAGCTTGAAGAAGCTGGAAAACTGCAGGGTTCCAGGAAAATTCAAAGCCTGGATGGTCCAATATATGCTTCTCCCAAGATTGATATGGCCACTCACCATCTACCAGATTCCAGAGACCAAAGTGAGTGAGATGCAGGGAAAAATAACTGGTAAATTAAAAAAAATGGCTTGGTCTCCCCCGGTCATTGTCGGCAGATTGCCTATACACAACATCAGGGAAGTTACAATTGCCTTTCACTGAGCTAACAGAAGAGGTGAAGGCTGCAAAGGCAAGATTCTTGACAACATTGGAGGAAGCAGAGGATCCATGTGTCCAAAGAGCAAGGGTGGCAGTGGATGGGGGAAGGAAAGCCACCACACAAGAAAACATAAGGGAGGCAAAAACTAGACTGAGGACAGAAGAGATAACTGGGATTCCCAATAGGGGGAGAGAGGGTTTGGGATTAAATCCCAAAAGATACTACAGCACCAGTTCCAAGAAAGAAAGGAGAACTATGGTGGTGGAGAAAGTGAGGGAGGCGGAAGAGGACAGGAGAAGGGAGAAAATGATGGGACTGATCAAGCAGGGGCACATATGAGATGGGAGGTACCAGAGAGAAAGTTGAGTCACAGGGATGTGGTCAATATGCCAGAAAACAGATTCAAGTTTCTGGTAAAGGCAGTGTACGACCTGCTACCGACACCACAGAATAAAAGGACCTGGTTCGGCACAGAGGGAACGTGCGATTTATGTGGAGAAAAGGGGACTCTCTCCCACATATTAAGTGGATGCAAGGTGGCGTTAGCACAAGGGAGATACCAGTGGCGCCATGATCAAGTCTTGAGAGAGATAGCCCAGTGTGTCGAAGAAAGAAGAAGAAACAACAACGCATCCCCAAGGACAAGGGAGAGTGGAGGGATCACCTTTGTGAAGCAAGGAGAAAAACCCAAAGTAAAGATACAACAATCAGCAGGTAATTATTTGGATGGGGCAGCAGACTGGCACCTCTTAGTTGATCTGGATAAGAAACTCAAGGTCCCAGAGAAAGTGGCAGAGACAAACCTCAGACCGGATATACTGCTGTTGTCAAATAGCACTAAGAGGATGGGGTTATCGAGCTGACAGTGCCAAGTGAGGAGAGGGTGGAGATCTCAGGGGAGCTGAAAAGAAATAAGTATATAACGCTGGAGACTGAGGGAAAAAGAAATGGCTGGGCGGTCCAGGTCTGGACAGTAGAGGTTGGCTGCCGGGGCTTCCCGGCTGCTTCCATGGCGGCCTTCCTCAAGGCAATTGGAATAGGAGGAGGAGAGAGAAGTAGAGCCCTGAGGAGAATTGGAGAAGCAGCAGAAAAAGCAAGCAAAGCCATATGGACCTGGAGCTGCATGCCAGTATGGGGGAAGGAGTGATTATCTGGTCTGGTGGCAATAGCTGCTGGCGGCGCCAGGCCGGGGGGTACCACCGGAAGCCGCCGAAACCCATACTTACTGAAGTAACCCGGCCTGGTCGGTGGCTGACGAGGACCAGAATCACTATCAGTCCATATCTGCCTTTGAAGAAACTGGGCCACCATGAGAGCATTCGGTTGGCCCAGGTAGGTTAGGTCAACTAACTTTATTATTCCTTGTCAGAGAATGTTTTGAGCGACAGTGAGCCACAGTGACATCCATTAGATCCATCAATTTTTCTCAGATTAACTTTAAAATCAGGTAACAAGCAACACCTAGGAAAGCAAGAGATTCATCAGAGGTGTGTCCTTTAAGGCTACGTGTATTTTTTTCCTGGCAGTCATCTGAGTATCCAGTCATCCTATCTTTGGAGAACCACTGCTCAGTGGAACAACAGAAACTCATGGCTCACCACATGACCTCCATCCTGGGCAGCGCTCTTCTCACACACCCAGTGGGGAATGAGATTCCTACCAGCTTACCATCACCTGAGGTTAGTCATATTTCATTACATTTACATTAAACCGTTATAATTTTAAAAGGTGTTATTTCTTTGGGAAATGGGTCACTGATGCATTCTGTGAAATGAGAGAAATTTTTTTGATAAAAAGTGGGAGTGTGGAAACAGGAAGAAAGAGCGTGATGTATTACTGAATAATATTCTCTTGTATGTACTACATGGGAACAGCACAATCTGATTGGTTGGCTAACTTGGGATTATAGCAGTGCTTCTCAATTATTTTCTGTGGCGCCCCCCTAGGAAGAAAAAAAAACCTCGCCCCAATCGCCCCGCGGGTGACTATAAATTGTACTATTTGTCTATAAAATTGTTATTAGTACTCCTCTGCATAACATTGTATTTTTATTAACATTAAAAACAAAAAAGAAAGAAATATAGTTCAACTTACAATCAAGAAAATCTTCATTAACATTGTTTTTTAATCTGTAATAGAAAATATTTAAAGTGCACCAATGTGCCTGAAAAAAAAAACATCCTTATTTAAACTCATTTAATTTATTTATGTCTTAATATCTCCGTCTCTCTCCACCTTTCTCTTCGTTCCTGTTAGAAAGTTTTCCGTGTTGTTTCTTGAGGGGTTGTTCACTGCACGTCATATCGTTTGTTTATGAAAAAAAAAGCTACACCATAGCACTACAATGAGGGTGCCACTGCCATCCAGTGGAGTGGAGGTGCAATTACACTTAATTTTCGTACACAATTCCAGAAAAGCATGTTCCCTAGGGTCATAAGTGCTCCCCCCGGCATCACACCGAGCCAGAGGCGGGCGGGCGAGCCCCACTATCTGAGAAGCACTGGATTATAGATATTATTCACCCTGCAAACTTAAGATAATGCTTGAATCAAAGTGCCAGACAAAAACTCACAGTTTGTGATGGTCACTGAGTTAGAAATCCTAGAATTTGAACAAGTGACATCCCAAAAAAGAATATAGGTGCACAATATGTTCTTCACAGTATTAAAAAAACAAACAAACCTTTATTCAAACTGTAAAAGATATCAGTGTCAGCAAACTGATTCAAGTGCTAAACTAAGTACATTTTTGTCAAAGGGGGATTCAAAGAATTCAATTTTCAGGACATACAGAAAATTCAAAATAAGATTTCTCTCTCTCTCTCTCTCTCTCTTAGAAAACAATAAGAAGTAAGAATAAGAATCTAGCAGAACAAAATTAAAATACAAAAAAATTAAAAATATATACTAAAGTACACAAAATATGCATCTGAGTGTCTAAATATGTATTAAATATCTAAACATGTGTACAGCAGTGGCAGTGGTGCAGCGTGGTAGCAGCGTATTTGACAGTTGTGTTTAACAGTTGTGCATAAGGTACAGTACATTATAGTAAGGTGCAAACGGTTCAGTAAGGTGCTAATAATGTAATGTTATGAAGAAGAAAAAAGTAGAGACCATTTGTGGTGCTGCTGTGAAGTGTGTGTGCTACCGTTTGGGGGGTGTAGTGGGTATTTCAGCATCTTGATAGCCTGGTGAAAGAAGCTTTTCTGCAGTCTGGTGGCATGGGCATGAAACTTCTGGTACCTTTTCCTTGAGGACTGAAGACTGATGAGAGTGATGATGAGTGGTGGGAGGTGTCACTAGCAATTTTGATGGCTCTGCAGGTGCGATGGGTGTGGTAAATATCTTTGCGAGAGGGCAGAGGGGCATCAGTGACTTTGCTTGCTGCATTCACAATGTGTTGCAAATTGTTTCAGAACCACATTGAGATACAGCCAGTGATTACGCCTTCAGTGGTTCCCTTGTAGAAGGAGCTCATGGTGGGGTTGGAATTCTTGCTCTCCTCTCCCAGGAACTTGGTATTGCTCATCCTCTCCACAGCAGCACCGTCAATAGTCACTGGGGGATGCTGTAATCGTCTTCCCCTGAAGTCCACAACAATCTTTTTTTCCCTACGTTCAGCTGAAGATTAAGTGAAATGTTTCAGTTTGCTGTTTACTTTGGCGGGGTTTACACATCAAGAAGAACTTCAAGCAGAAATACCTGATACAGAAAAAGAAGAGTCAAACAAGTGTCTAAACAAAATCTACCTTTGTGTGAGAAGCCGCAACAGAGGATACTGACATAAAGCAAGTTTTGTAGGCATCACAGCCGCCATTGGTTCTTTCTTAAGAGACAAACCATACTACAATTCATTTTCTGTCACAGGTAGCTCAAAATTCTCTGAAGCTAATAAAGCATTTAACTGAGCAATTTTAAAAGAACTAAGCAAGTCTGGAGAAATTCAGCCAACAGTCCATCTTCTTCTTCTTCTTCTTCTTTTTCTGTCGGCTTTTCCCTTTTTTCAGGGGTCGCCAAAGCGAATCATCTGATTCGCATGTTTGATTCGGCATAGGTTTTTTATGTCGGATGCCCTTCCTGACACAACCCTTAGCAAGGGACAGAAACATGCTGATGGCTTTTTTCTTTTACATGAGCCTCTCACCATAGACAGTGATAGACATGGCCAGCCTTTGATAACCCAGTTAGGTGCACTGGGGGGCCAACAGTCCATAAACAGATTAAATTATAGACGCTGAGTGAAAATGGATTAAAACCTGTGCATAATAATCTAGAGCCTCTACTGTTCTCACATGACTTCCTCATTATATTTTTTGAACTTTCCGTTCCTTGAAATTCCAACATTTGTATCATAATGCTCAGTGAAAGCAGTGATTTTGGATGAGTGGTGCTCTCGTGTTGTAAACAGTAAATAAAAAGAAGAGCCCCATATTTGGTGGTGATTGTGGTACAGCTGAAAGATTGTTGTTATTGTTAAATGAGGTAGACTGGGGGTGGTTTTGTGGAAACCTGGGCTGGGTGATGGAGAGTGAAGTGTCTTTCCTGTTAGTGTAGTTTAGATGCCCGCTTGGAGTTGGAGTTGCTTTAGTGAAGTAAAGTTTCAGAGAGACTTCCTGGCTCAGAGTGAGTCCTGTCTGTTAGTTGGAAGTATTCCTGCATTCTTTCTAATTTCCCTTCAGGGTTAGGGCGGGATTGGAATGCCATTGCAGAAGAAAAAAGAGGTTGCATGAAAGCACACAGACACGAAAAGGAGCAAAGGATCATATTTCACTGGCATTTACTGTAGTACCTTAAAAACAGGGGCTCTGTTCTCGTACTTTTGCGTCTCTGAAAAACATTGAAGTTGGTGTTTTGTAAGGAAACAGACTATGAGTATGGAAAACTGTAAAACATAAACAAAAGAAAGTCCCAACAATAAACTGCTAATAACCAACATAACACAGGATAAGTGAACTACGTTATATGTCATAAACAACCCCCCACCCACCCACACGCACCATCACCACCACCATCACCCTCACGTCACTGAACAAAAATGAATTATGAAAACTATTTTTTCTGTCCCATTTTCTCCATTCTATGGATACTAATGTTAAAATGGACACTAATGTTAGCACTGCGTTATGGGATTCCATCCTAGATCTGAATATTCACCACAGTGCTTTTAGTCATTATTATGAAGGGACAACTATCTCATTGTCCACTGTATATACACTGTAGTTTTGAGCATGTAGTTTGTTGAAATAATTGCCTGAAAAACAAAATGTTATGAAAAAAAAATTCTGTTTAAAGGAATTAAAGGGCCGGATCATAATTAAGGGCAAACGTCTCAACAAACTGGAAGCAGCATGTAACAACAACATGGAGGATGTAGACAGTGTGTCGGAAGAAGACGAATCCGAAGAAGCTAAACAGGAGGGACAGGAGACCAAACCTAAGGTGCACCACACACATACTATCACATAGATTATGTAATAGACTTTATCACAAGGGTGTTTAACAGATGTCTGGATGGAGATTTAGATCCTCATGAGTAAAACCAGACGTGACAGTGATGGGAAACCAGTACTTTAGGAAAGTAATGTTCAACACAAACAATGTTCGGTGGAAGTGTAAATCTTCAGCTATCTATGTAGGACCATCCACTACAGCATGAAGTGAACGAGCTGCCCAGTGCTCCAAGCAGAAGAGGTTACACAATAAATTTGGAGACACAGAAGAGCCACAGCAGTAGACGGAGAAAAAAAATCTTTGATATATAACCAGCATGTATAATTTTAATTTTTTTTTTAATCTAAACGGATCTTTTTTTTTTTTTTTAGAAAAAAAAAAAGATGAAACTTGCTAAAGAGCTTTCTAACCTGGTGGTCTACTGCAAGAGTGTCCATTTCAACAACTTCAGTCATTCACATGAGAATCATGCCTGCTACGAGATGTCATCATTCAAGGAAAGCAAAGCAAAGAATCTGTCTGAAAATTATGGTAATTTTGGTTGCTGTGCTCTGTATGTATTTAAAGATGACGTCATTTACACTAATCTATGATTTATTTTGTCAGATTTCACAAATATCTGCTTTTGCATAGCTTGATAATATTTAATGTAATTTTTGCTACAGTTAATTATATTGATCTGTGAGTATGACAGTTTTGTTCAGACTTCAGTAAAAGGCAAAAATAAGATAACGGATATAAACAGATATAAAATATATAAAGATGTTTCAACAAAAGCAGTTCTAGTGTTCTTGGTGATCAACACATAGAGCCAACACCCTACCCTAATCCCTAAACTGTGGCTTGTTTTGTTTTGTCTTTTACTTCAGCATCTGACTACATCCACCACAACGTGGAGAAATTGAGCAGAATTTACCCCGCAGGAACCCGGACAGATTCATCCAACTACAATCCCGTGATGATGTGGAACGCAGGCTGCCAAATCGGTGATATTTTAATGAATTTTATTAGTCTTATCTGGTGTGTTTGGAGGCTAATGTTTGCTATAAAACTAACATTAAGTAAAGGGCCAGGTTGTGCATTCTGCATACATTTTAATTGAGCAAACAGACTGAAATAGGAATCTCCCACAAAACGATGTACAGTACTAAGGAAGAAAGATGTTTGTTTTCAAGATGTAATTCCGAGTGTTTTAGCTCTGTAATATCCATTGGTTCATTTTTGTAAATTGAAATTCATCAGAAGTGACTAAAGAAAGGGATCTCATTCTTTTGGGGCAAATAACACCCAAATGGGGGCAGTGGTGGTCTAGTGGTTAGGGCGCAGCATTGCTGATCCTAAGGTTGGGGGTTTGAGTCCCCACAGGGTTGACACTGTCCCCCCAGTGCAGCTAAATGGGTTATCAAAGGCAGGCCATGTCTCTCACTGTCTATGGTGAGAGGCATGTAAAAGAACCATTGCTGACTTTCGTAAAGCCATCAGCGTGTTTCTACTCAAACACTCACCAACCCGCACTGAACCAGCGTGGTGAATTATGGTTCAAACCCACAACTATGAAGGTTGCAGAGGCCATCTGCCAGCAGTGATGATGATGATGATGATGACGATGATGAACACCAAATGGACATTATAGATTATCACTGACCCCAAGCTTTGACTCTTATGCATTTCTGTTCCAGATTTATAATTAAAGGATTAGCCTAAATGTTATGTGGGGCCGGTGGTGTAGTGGTTAGCGTGCTGGGCTCATGATCAGGAGGCTGTGTGCTCAAATCCCAGTTAGACCCCCACTGTGCTAAGACCCCTGGGCAAGGTGTCAACCACAAGTGTGCCTCTGTTTACCCAGCAGTATAAATGGGTACCAGTAAAAATATACTGGAAAGGTAACCTTCGATAGACTAGCTGTACTCCTGGTCGCTTCACGCTACAGAAACCAAGAATAAGCACCGGCCTGATGAGCCAACAGACGTTACCCTACCCCTAAATGTTACACTTAACCATCACACCAAAAACCGAGCTATAATCCGGCCACTGACTTACCAGTCCAGTAAAATTTACCCCAGGAATACTGTATTACTAATCAATGCTTGGAGTGGTCTCTTAAGTACCAAATGACTCTGAGTCTTGTTTATGGAATCCAAGCGATCCCTGAACTAGTGGTTTGGTAGTAGTACGAGCAGCATACCTGGACCAGACTTCGTGTATTTGGTGTAAGGGAGACACTGGGTAAATGATCATTTTGGACAGTCTATATTATGTCTATATTGTGATCCATTTTTTTCATTCTGCACCCCTGAAGGCACTTTTGTGGTTTCCTTTGTAATGTATGTTTTTACAGTAGAGGGCTGCAAGCTCCTGCAGAACCTGTTCTCTTGGACAAACATCCCTTCTCAATGACACCTAGGGGCAAATTGAAACAGGCCTAATATCTTTGTCTTGAGCACAAGAACAAACTATGGTGTTGCCATTGTACTAAATGAGCAGATGATATCTTTTACACAGTATTATATGTATATGTATGTGTATATATATATATATATATATATATATATATATATATATATATATATATATATATATATATATATATATATATATATATATATATATAATAAAAATAAAAGGACAGGACAAAGACTTTCTATTGAAACTCCATTTATCACTACAGATCTGTTTCGAGGGGTGGTGAAACCATCCTCTCTCTTCAGGTGATTATAGAAGAATTCTATAATCTATAAGAATTCTATAATCACCTGAAGAGAGAGGATGGTTTCACCACCCCTCGAAACAGATCTGTAGTGATAAATGGAGTTTCAATAGAAAGTCTTTGTCCTGTTCTTTTATTTTTAGTGTTATTTGCTCTACCAAAAAGTATTGAGCACTCTCCTATGGAAGGATCTACTCAGAAAATCATATATATATATATATATATATATATATATATATATATATATATATATATATATATATATATATATATATATATATATATATATATGTATATGTATGTGTGTGTGTGTGTGTGTATTTATTATAATATATATGTACTATGTCTGTTTGAACAGTGGCTCTGAACTTCCAAACCCCTGGGAAGTGGATGGATTTGAACCAAGGATTGTTCATGCCTAATGGGAAGTGCGGCTACATCCTCAAGCCTGAATACATGAGGAGCACAGAGTTTAACTTTGACCCTAACAGGCTTACACTAGGACCCTGGTTCAGGAAGAAGATGCTTCACGTCATGGTCTTTATTTGTTTTTAGATATCGTGTATATTTAATGCTCTGATTTTTTTTCCATTTGATGATTTATTACAAGTTTTACTACCCGTTTTATCCAGTGGGTGGTGGTGTTGGTCAGTATAAGTACAATACAGGGCCTTTGCACAAGTGATAAAACTGTCCATTCAGATAAAACTTCTCCACATGAATATGAATTTTAAATAGACCTCTCTACAGAGGTGAGCTTGGTTTTATTTAATTATGGGGCTCTGCGGTAGGGATCTAGCAGGGGTACAATTATATATTCATTCATTCATTTGTTGACCTGCTGAATACTGTTAGGGTTGCAAGGAGTCAAGAAGCTATCAAAACCGACTGGGTGAAGGCAGGGTTCATCCTGGACAGTTCACTGCTTATTTGCAGGGCCAACACATACAACCGTTCACACTCATTCCCGAGGGCCATTTTGAACAGTCAAAGACATTAACTTTAGGCTAATTGACTGTTCCAAATTGCACATCAGGAATGAGTCAATGCTTGTTTGTGCTGGCCTTGCAAATAATCAGTGAGCTGTTCAGGATGCAGCCCAGTGTCGGCTCTACTAGACTGTAGACTAAATTTTACAAAATCTTTTTATTATTTTAAATGCTTGTTTATGCTGATTCATGACATATAACCCCAATCCGTCTATTTCAGTTGTAAGTGGAAACATGAATGGTAGTAAATTTAAAGGGGTGAATACTTTTACAGTGTAAAGTCCGAAGCTTCTTTCGGAAAAATCTCATTGCTTAGCAAATATCTTCTGCAATTTGTAAAATTTATCCTTTATGTCTGCATTTTTTTTATTTAGCTTCATACTGCTAAAAAAAGCCCATTTATAGCTTATTAAAAAGTTCTAAACTGAAATAACAAGCTCCAGACACTGATCGAGTTTAAATTGCTTTAATTTGGGTTTCAACATTTTACTTCAAGGTCCATAAACTGAAGGTTTCCTTTCAGGTCATTTCAGGACAGCAACTTCCCAAACTGAGTAAGACTAAAACCAAGTCTATAGTGGACCCTTTTGTAAAGGTAGATGTCTACGGAGTGCCATCAGACCAAGCCAGCGGAGAGACGATCCCCATCACCAATAACGGTAAGTGTCATTACCAGATTCTTCTTACAGTATCGGGATTCATGTGTTGCATTTGCGAATGTTGTTAAACTTTCTTTTTTCATGTCTGCAGGCTTCAACCCAATGTGGAATAAAAACTTTAAATTCAGCATTCAGGTGCCAGATCTGGCTCTAGTGCGCTTCTTGGTGCAGGATTATGACACTGCTTCACACAATGACTTCATTGGACAGTTCACAATACCTCTTAACAACATGCAGAATGGTAGGCTCATAGACTTTTAGTTTTTTAATTTTTTTCCACCTCACATATGATGTCCTGGATTTGACCATCTAATCTGTGCTTGCTTTATTTTGTAAGATCAAATCCAGTTAATCATGTGTTAGGGATAAGTGTACCACTGCATGTTGAAAAGTGGGCAGTAATGACATGGAAGCAATTGATGTTTGAGAGCTATAGCATATTAAATGCATTTTAAAAGATTACAACTTTTGTAGATGTAAGTAAAAACCACTTGATGATGAACATTTAGATTTTTTTTTTCAGTGTAACAGGAGAGTTTGGAAGTCTTTCCTTTCATTTCACTTTAAGTGGCCATCATCTTCATCTTTCACTTGATCCGGGGTCAGGATTCTAACCAGATGCCCGAGCCACCTCAACAGGCTCCTCTCAATGCGGAGGAGCAGCGATTCTCCTCAGAGCTCCTCCTGGATGGATGAGCTTCTCACCCTATCTCTTAGGGAGAGCTCCCATCATTTCAACTGCTTCTATCCGTGATCTAGTTTTTTAGTTCACTACCCAAAGCTCGTGACAATGGATGAGGATACAAATTTAAAATGACTGGTAAATTGAGAGCTTTGCCTTGCCGCTCAGCTCCCTCTTCACCACAAAGGACTGGTAAAAGCTCCGCTTTACAGCAGAAGCTGTAGAAATATGCCTGACAATCTCCTGCCCCATCCTTCCCTCACTTGCGGGAAGACCCTGAGAAACTTGAACTTCTCCACTTGGGGCAGGACCTCATTCCAGAGCTGGAGGGTGCATTCCACCCCTTTCCATCTGAGAACCATGGCCTCTGACTTGGAGGTGCTGATTCTCATCCTGGCAGCTTCACACAGCTGTGAATCACTCCAGCAAGAGCTAAAGATCCCGGCTTGATGGAGCAGGCAAGAGATCCTCTGGCCAAGTTTCAAGACCTAAATCTAATTAATCACAGAACCTAAGATATTTTAATATAATTTTCTATCTATCTATCTATCTGTCTGGTAAGACCATAGAGCAAGTAGACAGCTATGTATACCTCGGCAAGACCATCACGCAAGACGGGGATCTTCTGGCAGAAATCAAACATCGGATAACTTTTGGTTGGGCAGCATTCGGCAAGTTTGAGTCCATCATGAAAGGCAGAAAGGCCAGCATGAGAATCAAACGGAAGATACATGACGAATATGTCCTGCCGGTCATGACATATGGAAGTGAAACATGGGCTCTCAACAACACAATGAAGGAAATGCTCACAGTGGCACAGAGGAAAATCGAACGCCTCATGCTGAATGTCTCTCTAAAGGATAGAAAGCCCAGCACATGGATCAGAGAGTAAGCAGGAGTGAGGAGCACACCATCAACAATAGCAAGCACAGATGGGCAGGCCATGTGGCCCAATTCTCTGACAACCGCTGGACAAGCAGAGCAACAGAGTGGACGCCCCGGAGCTGGAAACGACCACGAAGACGACCAAAAACAAGATGGCGTGACGACCTGACTCAATGCCGAGGGCACAACTGGCCAAGCCTCGCACGAGATATAGCCTGCTGGAAGAGGTCCAGGGAGGGGTTCCTCAGCCATGAGTGAAGTCACCCTGAATCCTGATCCTGATCCTATCTGTCCGTCCCGTCCGTCCGCCCGTCCGTCCGTCCGTCTATCTATCTATCTATCTATCTATCTATCTATCTAGCTATCATTTGTTTGTTTTTATTTTTATGGCTCTGAAATTATGTTTGCTTCTTTAAACATTACATATTGAATGAGGCATTGTGGCGCATGTATGTGTGAGTGTAATGTGGAATTTGAATGTATAATCTGTTCTATTTCTGCAGGATACCGTCACATTCCCCTGCTCACAAAAGCTGGTGACGTGATCCCTTCAGCCAAACTGTTTGTCCACATCATGATTTTGGACCCCTAAAGGTCAGCGATCAGTACCGAGGCCAATCTTTTTTTTTTTTTTTTTTTACAATATCACTAGCAGTAATGGGACCTTCTAGTACAGAACAAAGAAGCTGTATATGTATGTAATGCAACACAGAGACACTGGATTAACGGAGATACTCACATCTGAGAGACATCAAGTGATCATCCAAGGGAATGGTCAATGTATACACATTCCATTAAAATTGTTTTTACCTTTTAACTGTTTGCAAAATAATAGCTTCTAGTCCTTACTTTTCATTCATAGTAAATACAAATGTAAAGATTACTTATGGAAAAGGATTCCGGGGGGGAGTGTTTCTGTTTTAACAGGTTTTTGGAGGTGTGTAGATGAAGAGTTTTTGTTTTCAAAAACAGATAACTCCATTTGTTTTAATTATAAGAAAAAAAAATTCCAGTAGCTTAAAAAAAATTGTAGTGACGTTAAAATAAATTATTATATTATTATACATAATTAAAACAATATGACGTACCTGTTTTTGATAACAAACTTTTTATGTGGTTTTTGTTTAAACACATCACAATACTGTCTATAAATGTCTATAACAGCACACAGGAGCACATACACGCCGAACATGTTACTGAACTGTTCATTCATTTTAAAATAAAATTAAAGTAAGATTAAAATTTAATTATGAAACTGCTAGAATTATGAGAAAGAATTTGACACGAGGTTGATTGATTTTTATTTTTCTTCAAGAATAATCCTTAGTTGAAGCAACATTTGCTTCTTGAACCCACCACTGAATCCTCTCTGTCTGCTATGGGGTCATAAACTGACAAACATTCCTGTTTTTCTTTTGTAATTGATTTATGATTTATTCCAGTCTATAAGAATCACCTCTTGTTTCCCTGGTGATGATTATGATGTGTAAGCTCTGTTTTTTTGCCGCCTCCGCTGACCAATTCAAGGTTAATATTACGATCATGTCAGGCTGTTGTGATGCTTTTTTCACTGTGCACTCTTGAACTCTAATGCTTATATCATTATTCAATTCTTCAAAATATGCCTTTTCTTGCTAGATGAGGTGATGCTCTGTTCAACTCAGTTTATAAATGTTATTTGTTTATATTGACTGGACCAACTAAGACCATGTACTTCAGCTTGACTGACACCAATAAACTAGCCTTCACTGCTATATAAGTGATTACTCTTTGACATCACATCTAATTAAAAGCTTAAAAGACTATTTGGCATTCTGTTGTTTTTGTTCATTCACCGACAAGATCACAAGGTCATTTCAAGTCATCATCACTAAAAGTGTCGTTATCTTTAGGGTTTTTTTTGACTTGGTGGGATCACCGCCCTATATGAGCCATAGAGAAGCGCTGATTTGGAACGCCAAAGTCAAAGGTGAACACCAGAGCAAGATTTTTAAAAAATTGTAGCTCAAAGACTTATAACTTAGAAATTAGTGCTGATGGACATGCTGTAGCTATGAAACTCTGATAAAAAAACACGAACTTTCAAATGAGCCTATTATATTTGACTCTGAGTGATCTTGAAGGGTCAAACCCAAGGCATTTCATAAAACCTGCAAATGAGACAATTTGGTTCACTAATCTGATCATCTGTGTACTTTAAAACACATCATAAAGTCTCATTCACACAGGAAGCAGTAGGCGACGCTATAAAGTCAGTCATCATGAGAAAAACTTTCAGGGTCAAAATAAAAATATATATATAATGACTGCATCTACACCAGAGATGAAAATGTTGCAGAGATGAAAATGTTGAGGTTCTCTTTGGGAGTAACGAGGATGGATAGGATCAGGAATGAACACATCAGAGGGACAGCACATGTAAGACGTTTTGGAGACAAAGTCAGAGAGGCTAGATTGAGATGGTTTGGACATGTACAGAGGAGGGATAGTGAGGATATTGGTAGTAGGATGCTGAGGTTGGAACTACCAGGCAGAAGGCCTAGAGGAAGACCAAAGAGACGATTTATGGATGCGGTGAAGGCGGATATGAAGTTGGTTGGAGTAAGAGTAGAAGATGCAGAGGATAGGGTGAGATGGAGGCAGATCGTTTGTTGTGGCGACCCCTGAAGGGAACAGCCGAAAGGAAAAGAAGAAGAAAGAAGAATGACTGCATCTACAAATTTTGTAAGGATTCTTACAATAACCAAATATGTCTATGATACTCTCTCTTCCTTTCGGCTTTTTCCCTTTTACTCAGGAGTCGCCACAGCGAATCATCTGATCCGCACGTTTGATTTGGCAGAGGTTTTTACGTCGGATGCCCTTCCTGACACAACCCTTTTTAGCAAGGGACAGAAACACGCTCACGGCTTTGCAGCTACTCTTTACGAAAGTCAGCAATGGTTCTTTTACATGAACCTCACCATAGACAGTGACAGACATGGCCTGCCTTTGATAACTCAGTTAGCTGCACTGGGGGGGGGGGGGGGGGAGGAGGGGGGGCGCAGTGACAACCCTGTGGAGAGTGGGACTCGAACCCCCAACCTTTGGATCAGTAATCCAGCGCCCTATACCACTTGACCACCACTGCTCCACGGATATGTCTATGATACATTTATACATATTTAAATAACCCTTTCCTGTTCATTATGCACAATGAATAAGAGTCTGTTCTGTTCCTGGCATGCAGTGATGATGATGTTGATGATGATGATGATAATAATAATACTGTAATAATAATAATAATAATAATAATAATCTATATATGCTGATAATATGAGCTAAAATAAACTCATATAAGACAATGATAATAAAATCTGTCATGGACCTACTGTACGGAACTAGCTTGATGCTGCTCAGAGTTTGCCTTGGACAGATTTTTCAGCAGGACACATGGAAGAGCGGTTCCTCAGCAACAAGAGCTGAACAATGAAGCGATTCGCTTCTCTTACCAGGCGATTCGCTTTCGCTCGTCATTGCATGTGTGAATGTGGCTTAAGATAAGCACATGGACAATGTATAGGATCTATTTGATACATTTTTCATGCAGCGTGTAGGAGATGCCTTGTTAACAATGGTTTAAATATTGTATACAGTAATTTTGACACAGCAATAATGCAACACGAATGGTAGAATTTACACAGAGTCAACATTTATTTTCAGCCATATATATGTCAAAGCTGTTTAAAAGCATATCAAAGGCACTTCTGCAGGTAAATAAAAAAGAATGCAGATTTGATTCAGTGATATTGATTAGATGTTTCAGTAATACAGTATTGTCAGGTATTTGGAATTTTGGGGCTTCTTTCAAATACATGTCGGATTTTTATAGCCAGTTATTCATATTTGAAAAAAAGAAGTTTCTTTATTATTTTATTTTCTTTATTATTACTACTTTATTATAAAAGTCCAGCTTTCTTTTTCAGGTCAGTCTGTCGCCACTTAGGTAAGCGTTGGAAATTACTTCTGGTGCAGCCAAGGAGATTCTCAAAGTCGGCATCACTCAGATACTCCTGAGAAATACGTTGATGTTGGAGACCCACAGAAAGCACAGGGATCATAGGATGGACAACAAAGAAGAGATTTGAGAAACAATATTCTTGGGTATGGGATAAAAACACTGTATGCAATGACCATTAAACTTGTCCGTAAATGTACTTGGCGGCACGGTGGCATAGTGGTTAGCACGTCCGCCTCACAGCAAGAAGGCCTGGGTTCGATTCCCGGCCTGGGCGTTTCTGTGCGGAGTTTGCATGTTCTCCCTGTGCTTGTGCGGGTTTCCTCCGGGTGCTCCGGTTTCCTCCCGCAATCCAAAGACGTGCACTGTAGGTTAATTGGCCGTTCTAAATTGACCGTAGATTCTCTCCTGCAGCGGCACTGGAACCCAGTCGTATCGGCATTTGCCCTTCCATTGGATCCTTCCGGTGGTGCCGAGACAGGGGGGGGACTTGCTGCTTGGGTAACAGCCTGTCCCTCATTACTCCCTACCCAGGCTCTGCGCACTGGGGAGTATCACCAGCTGGGGTACCAGCCAGAGCGCAGCCATAGTCCTTCGGGACTGACGGAGGCCTACCATACCAAATGTACTTGAAATTTGTCTTTAAATTTTTACAGCTTTTCACTCAATCACCTGGATTTTCACAGAGTAGTTTATAGTGTATATGATCCTCTACAGACTCAGGTCATTAATAGGTAAATTCACATATTTAGCTCAGGGTGGGCACGCTGCCGCCTCACAGCAAGAAGGCCTGGGTTTGATTCCCAGCTCGGTTGTTTCTGTGTGGAGTTTTCATGTTCTCGCCATGCTTGTGTGGGGTTCCTCCAGGTACTCTGGTTTCCTCCGACAGTGTAAAAACGTTCACAGTAGGCTAACTAGCTGTTCCATATCACCCCTAGGTGTGAGAGTGAGTGTAAATGGTTGTGTGAGTGTTGGCCCTGCAATGGCCTGGCGAGCTGCCCAGGGTGTATCCCACCCTCGCCCGGAGTCGACTGAGATTTGCTTGTTTGTTTGTTTGTTTGTTTATGGATAAAACTGATTTCACATGAACTTATAGTTTCAAGAAATTTACTTTTTAAGCAAAATATCTCCACTATTCTCTTCCCTCATGAAACTGATCTTGTCAATGTTTCTTATTCCACATTAACCCAAAATTCGAAAGTGTGAGGCCTCGATTTTACCCTGGGTTTATACTGCGGCACCATGTCCATGATCTCCACATTTCAAAAAAGCATGGAGTTGCATGATTTATGAGTACACTTGGAGCATGATTGGGTCATAAAAGGAAGACAGGGTGCATCTAAGACATGAAGTTTGCAGGAGCCAGGAGTGTTTCTAACTTCATTAAGATCCCTACGTTGGTGCATTAAGGCCTCTACTCCCTGTTAAGGTCTGTTAAGCTCTACTACAATTCTGACATTCTATTCTATTTATGAGTAAAAAAATTTAGATCATCATGATTTATGATGATTCTTCCAAATCGTCATGATCATCGACCTCATGGCCCCAGTGTAAACCCAGGATTACCATGAAATCTGGTTTATTATCTGAAGAACATTCTCATTTCTCAACACCCACCTCACGCCTGTTGGGGTCCACTGCCTCAGGAAGCTCAGCAGGACTATTAATGATGACCTCGTGAGGACTCAAACCTTCTTGGATTTGTGCTTTAAAAGTAGAAGTATCAACACGCTGGCTGGGATTGTTCAAGTAGGTTTGGGAATATGGGGCTATGGGTCCTCCAGGGGCACCACTGAACATGTCTCCACCCACTGAGTTCCTGTTCAAGACTGTGTTGTTCATTTTCTACAAAAAAAAAAGTTTCTTTAGGTTTATATGAAGCAGATCAAGAAGATCACAGTTTAATTATCAGCTCAAACATGTGTGCCAACATTGGACACACACCCAGGCTACATATATATCAGGATATACTTCTTTCAATTACAGTCATTAATAACAGTTCATATTGAAGAAAACGTAAATTACAATCTTACTTTTTTCAGCTTTAATTCACTATATGAAAATGTCTGGTGGTTTTGATGAAATTATTGTTAGTAATAGAAGTCATAATTTTTTTTCATAAATTCTTTATAGCACCTTTCATTTATTAAACAACAGAGAAATAAAAACAGGAAAGGAAGGGAAAGAAAATTGATATAATGATACTGCAATAAATAGAAAAAAATAAAAGTCTAATACATTATGGATAAATAATAATAATAATAATAATAATAATAATAATAATAATAATAATAATTTTCCATATGAGTTCATTGTTTTAGTGCAAAAACAAAAGTACAATAAAAACGTTTTCTGTGGAAGTTTTAATGGAACTTTACAATCACTGTCTACTACCAGTCTGTACAATTAAAACTGTATCCTTAAGGGTATTTTTAGTAAATTCTATCCTAGAGTTGTTGCTTCTTTTTCTCAAATGAGTTCAATGTTACACTGAACAAGTAAATAACATACCACAGTGATCTGTGAAACCGATCCAGAAGCAGACAGTTTACTCTTTATCTCCTCATATGACAAACCTCCCTGAAAAATACAAATTTATATATTATTTCAGGAATCCCACAATACCTGGAAAGAGCCATACTGCAATTACAATCACTGAGGTCTTACAACATAGCAATGCCTGCACTCTCTGATATCTAATTACAGATTTTTCCACCCACTCACACTCCACTTGTGAGCATCCCAAGCGTTGAACCATCCTGTGAAAGTGGGTGGTTCATAGCCCTGTTTAACTGAGATGATGGGGGTATCAAGGTCACGGCCTGCTGGATGGGTCTTTAGGTAATCTAATGCACTGTTCTGAGACTCCTGGACCTCGTATTGGTTGGCAGAATTTCCTATCCACAGGAAAATCTGTGAAGAACATTAAGGACATGTTAACAGTTATCTCCAAGCCATAAGTATCTGTAAGTGTCTGCAAAACTAAAAGTTAAAAATGCTACAAACAATGTGATTTTCTTTAGCTTCCACCAAAGCTAAAAATCCACATGAAAATTGAGCACAGCAAACATCACTTCATACAAACCCACCTCATCCCAAGTGTCCAGCAGCATGACATCATCATCATCCAAGTCATCCTGTGTGAAATATGCCACCTCGGTCATACGGAATTGACCTGTCTGGTTAGAACACTCAAAAAGGCGGGGACTGTATGATGGTGCCACTGCTTGAAACCTGGTTAAAGTGAATAAAATGCACAAAAGATTTATTAAGTACTTGATGTCTACAGCTTAGCACTATATACAGTGGTACCTTGACTTACGAGTGTCTTTTATAACGAATTTTACAAGATATGAGCTTTGATCCCACCAAATATCTGCCCCATCCAATGAGCAAAATTTTGATTTACAAGCTCTGCTGGGGAAATGACTTTTCCTGGCCAATTAACTTTGTATTCTTCCGCGTGTATTCCCCAGTGCTCCGAGAATGCCTTGTGCAGTGCTTCTCAATTATTTTTTGTGATGCCCCCTATAGGAAGAAAAAAAACATTTCACACCCCCCCAGCACCCTGCGCAAGACTATAAATAGTGTTTACTGCACTTCATATTTTTTGCTCAGTGCTTTTTCTGTACACCATAGGGAACACAGTGAGAGGGACACTGCCACCTACTGTAGAGGATGCGCAATTACACTTAATTCTAGTACAGTATGGCAAAAAAAAGCATGTTCCACTGGGTGTCTCCCCTCCCAGCATCACGCCACTATTTCTGAAGCACTGGCCTTGTAGGAGCTCACCATGAGCCTTTCCTCTCTGGCATTCGTAGTGTGCACATGCACAAAATTCCTCTCCTCCTATTTCTCCTCTGTTATGCACCACCTCATGCCTGCCCATGTGACATCGCGCCCATGTAACATTTTTGCCACAGTCGATGGTTGGAAGGGTTAGTTGACTTATTATTTATTCTTTTTTATTATTATTTATTATTAATTATTATTAATGTTAATGTACATGTATTATTATTATTATTATTATTATTATTATTATTAAATATTTATTGTTTTTACATGTTTATCTTTAATATATTATGTCAAATATACATGTTTGTGTCAGGTTATATGAGTTTGGGAGGGGGTTGGAATGGATTAATTGGTTTTCTATATTATTTCTTATGGGGATTTTTCTTTTATCTAACAAACATTCTGACTTACGAGCTTGCCCTCGGAATGGATTAATTTCATAAGCCACGGTACCACTGTACCAAGGTTAAAAGATGTTAATGGTGTCTTCATCAATGTCATGAGGTACCGCTTGTCACTGGCATATGGCGCTTTTCCACCCAGGGCCACCCAGAACTGCGGTGGCTCCTGGCCTTCCATCACAATCTGCTTGTCCTCTGTTGAAAGTACATCAGCCACAGTCTTCCCCATCTCACGCTCATCACCACTGCAGCCCTACTCATATGTACAAGGACAGACAGGCATGGCAGAAATAAGATATTACATGCCAACATTGTATTATACTATTACTACTACTTCTACTACTACTACTACAACTACTACTACGTAAATGATAAGCAACTCGACTTCATGGTGAGCTGCATTACATGCCATTCCATCATTAACTATTTGCACACTGATAAATTATTTTTTTATCTCCCACTTATCAGGAGGTACAGGAATGGATTCCATCCGCAGCATGCTGAAGTTGGATTTTTCAAACTTGCTGTACTTGTTCATTACTATGAATCCTAGGCTAACATTGTCTGTGAGTGACATTAACCTACTTCTCCAGGTCACAGTGGCAAAATTGTACATTAGGTTTCCAGATATTTAAGTTCATACTTGCTATGCTTTCTCTATTGCCATATTATGAAATGGACTTTTCAGTGGGAGGTTCTGGACCCCGGTGGTCTACTGTTTTGTTTTAGTATTCAATGATTTGTACTCAAAGAGTGAAAATTAAATTAAAGACTTACCTTGCCATACCACATGTAAGTCCCGTTGTTTGTTTTCAGAAGAAAGATATCATTGCTATTGAGAGAAGAGGCTCTGGCTGGCACCTCTGTAGCCTTGGTATTCATTTCATTCGATCCTCGAACCTGGAAAAGCCTGGCACCAGGATCTGGGTTTACTACACCTGGTTTTCCAGTGCCACCCTTTGAACCAACCAAGATAGAACATCTGAAAATGTGTCTTTTCAGCATCAACAGAAAAACAGTTTTACAGGACAGATAGTGTGCTCCATGCTGTGGGTTCTGCAGTTGGTGCTGTAGCATTTCAGGAGCAAATAAAAGCCCACCAAGCCTCAATTTTAACCTCATTTATAACATTAAGTAAAATGAACATAACTCGCTCATCCCTCTGTTGTAGCATGACTAGGGGAAACATTCCTGTTACCCATATATTATCTATCATGGGGTCAAATGGAAAGCTGTTTTGTGACTATGTCATTTGTAAAAAATGCTATACCAATAAAACTGAATTGAATTTATTTGAATTGATGGGGGAAGCTGGAGACAATTCCAGTTGATTTTGATTTTTATGATCAATTGCAGGGATAACCGGGGGTTTAGCTCAGTTGGTAGAGCATCCGCTTTATCCTCCGGAAGTTCGAATCCGGCCGCGTCACACCATAAGACCTTAAAATTTTGCAGTTGTTGCTTCGTGCTTGGCACTCAGCATCAAAGGATAGAACAACGCAATAACTGGCGCTGCACGACGGTGACGGGAGCCCAGAGCACAAAGCAAATTTCAATGTATGTAATGTACTTTGACAATAAAGAGTTGTTTGTTTGTTGTTTGTTTGTAACATACTACCATATTCACTACATTCACATATGAATAAGAAATGTTGTGCAGGTGTCATATTTATACATGTATACCCCCAAACAGAGGCAGTGGTGGCCTGGTGGTAAGGTGCTGGATTACTGATCCAAAGGTTGGGGGTTCAAGGCCCACTATCAACGGTTTTCACTGCTGTTCCCCCAGTGCGGTTAACTGGGTTATCAAAGACCAACCATGTCCCTCACTGTCTATGGTGAGAGGCTGTAAAAGAACCATTGCTGACTTCTGTCAAGAGTAGGCTGCACAGCCATCAGTGTGTTTCTACCCTACAATGGCCTGGCGAGCTGTCCAGGGTGCACTCTGCCCTCGCCCGTAGTCAGCTGAGACTACGGTGCCAAACTCTCCCTGACACAAATTAGGAAAATAAATGAATGAATGGATAACCTCCAACGACCTCTTTCTGGAGGTTATTTTACTTATTTGCACTTATATATTGCCGGAAACACATTGTAATTTTTCCAATAAACTGTTATTATTATTATTATATATAGATTTTTTTTATTATTAATAATAATAATAATAATAATAATAATGAATTACTGAAGAAAACTAAACTACTTCAAGGAAATCCATACAAGCACAGGGAGAATATGCAAATACTGTCAAATCCAGGACCTTATTGCTGTGAGGTGGCAATAATAACCACCGCATCACATTCTTCTTCTTCTTCTTCTTCATGCTTCTATAATCGATCCAGCTTTATTTAAAATGGAACTTGCCTTATGGAAAAACCAAAGAGATGATACTGGACTTAAGAAGATTGAAACAAACACTCTGCCCACTACAATGAAGGAGAGAAGGTAGATAGGGAGGAGTACTTCAAGTTTCTTGGAGTCCACATCTCTGCTGACTTCACCTGAGTCACAAACATCTCCCACCAGGTGGGGAAAGCACAACAAAGGATGTACTTCTTTGGGAAGTTCTGACAAGCCTGTCTACCTCAACCCTGACTGATGACCTGTTACCGCTCTGCCACAGAGAGTCTCCTCATCTACTGCAGTAAAGTGTGGTTCAGAAGCTGTAGTGCAGAGGACAGGAAGTCCCTGCAGGGGTGGTGAGGACGGTAGAGCGGGTGATTGGAACGAAACTAACCCCCCCCCCACACACACACACACACACACACACACCCCACACCCCCAGTGACATATACACTGACAGATTTCAGAGAAGAGCCAGTGGAATTATCGGGGACCCCATACACCCGGGACACGCCCCCTTTTCTTCTCTCTCCTCTCTGGAAATGGCACACTAAAAACAAAAACTAATACAGTCAAGAACAGCTTTTACTTGCAAACTGTTAAATGTGTAACCCCAACATAACCACCACACATACACTGACTGAATAAACATTATTCACACCATCTTCCTGGACAGTACAGTACTCATATTTTACTTTCAAGTGCAATATTTATGCATGTATAGTATTTATGTTTGGAGCAGGTCTCGGACATCGTAACATTTTACCACCACTCACCTTACAATTAAAAGCATATATATATATATATATATATATATATATATATATATATATATATATATATATATATATATATATATATATATATATATATACAGTCGGCCCCCAACTTACAAAATTAACCCGTTCCAGAGCCCTTTTCGTATGGCGGGAATTTCGCAAGTAGGGGTCGGATCTTGCATGTAAAATGCCTAAATCATTCTAAGGCTCCAGTCTTTGGACTGGATAAATCCCATAAACCCTTTAAAAATGATAAAAGTACGCCAATTTTGTATGAAATATGTGTTAAAAGTAAAAGAAAATTATTTATTAAACCATTTAAACATTTTATTAACATATTAAATCATTTTATTAACATATTTATTAATTAAACCATTATTAAACATTTTTATTAACACACACACACACACACACACACACACACACACACACACACAACCATACTACTACACACACACCTGTCTCTCTCTCTCAACTCTCTCTCTCTCTCTCTCTCACACACACACACACACACACACACACAGACACACACACACGCATTACATGTTTATTCCAGCGTTGCGGGCCACGCCCACAAGACGTGGAATTCAAAGCGCATTCCCAGCTTGACCATTTACTGAATTAAAACAACTTAAAAAATTAATCTAAAAACTAAAGCGTTTTCCTTCTCTCTCTCTCTCTCTCTCTCTCTCTCTCTATCTCTCTCTCGTTCTCTGCGTCTCTCTGTCTCTGTCTCTCTCTCTCTCTCTCGCGCACGCACGTGAATTCAAAGCGCATTCCCTGCTTGACAAACTCAACTTGAATTTGATTCCTTGAGGGATCGGAATTCCAGATGAGCTCAAATGCGCCCACATTTAATAAACATGTACTGAATTAAAAAAACTTAAAAAACTAAACTAAAAATTAGAGTGAAGCTTCCTTCTGTCTCTATCTGGGAGGCCAACGGGGCGGTGATGTTGAGAGACAGCCAATGAAAGAGCAACTCGTGCATCGTGTGAAATTTTGATTGGCGCGTTTGAATTTTGAATTTCTTTTCGAGGGGAGTTGTTTCGTATCTCGGGGACGGAAACTCAGGAAAATGTTTTTCGTAATTCGAAACTCTGCACAATTCGATTTTCGTACACAGGGATCTTTGTAAATTGGGGCCGATTGTGTGTGTGTGTGTGTGTGTGTATATATATATATATATATATATATATATATATATATATATATATATATATATATATATATATATATATATATATATATATATATATATATATATATATATATATATATATATATATATATATATATATATATATATATATATATATACAGAGAGAGAGAGAGAGAGAGAGAGTTTAGATAGATAGATAGATAGCTAGATAGATAGACACATGTGTGAGTGTGTGTGTGAGTGTGTGTGTGTGTGCGTGTGTGTATGTTACAGTATATATATGTCGATATGTTAGTCCTTAGTTGTTTTTTGTGCATTTTCTTTTATAATTGGTACTTAACTAATTTTCATTGTTCGTGCAACAGTTGACAATAAAGATCTCTTAGCTTATCTTTTTTCAGTTCAGAGCAAAGTATGCTATTTTAGGATTAGGTTTGCACCTCCTTGGAAATTTAAAATAAGATAAATATTAAACAATGAAATATCAAACATCTACTGTAAATTCATTATTATGTAACCATAGAAGTATAATTTACCTCATAGATGACAAGTCTACCCTTAAAAATGGCCATAAAATGGCGTGGCTCTTTTCCCATGGTCACCCTGACCTGAACTGGAGCGCCATTATATTTGTTATCTACATTCACTGCTTGGTATGCACATGCAGTTATCTCGTCCTGTGTGGCATGGCGACCCTGGAGAATACACACCACAATTTAAGTATTACACATTTAATATTAACTGTATATCAGGTGAGAGAATTTGACATGTAGATATTCTCCATAGAAAATTTTGCTGACAGGTGATATATTTCAAGCTTACATTTGTCCAGTGGATTAAAACATGCATTATAGTAGCTTTATCGTGAATATTATTCTGCTCACCAACCACATGTAGAGGATGTACTGCTCTTTGTAACCTTTGTTGTAGGTATACAGCACGAGATAACAATCTCCTCCATAAAACTGCCCATAAGTACTGGGAGCTACCTCCCGAAGCTCAAGATGCTCTATACGCCAAATCTGATTGAAATGGTAAATGGTACAACTTTTGTTCAATTTTAAATAGTACCAATAGCAAATATTTAATGAATACTTATTCGCATTTTGGTGCGTATTGGTTGCATGAGAAATCCTCTGCACCTGTACTTCTCCAGAACCATCATCCACCATCCGCTCTTTTGCAGCCAGCTTCGGCTCGGCATGAAGTTCCATGACATCAAACTTCACCTGGTCTATTTTGGCTAAAAGACACTAAATTAACATCCATCCATGCACACCACTAAGTTTGTAGTAGACATTTAATAATATAATGGATACCTATCTTGCCCCTCGAGTAGGTCTTCCCCAGGCCCTGGGTTTGTCCTGCTTCGTTCCAGGACTTGAAGAGCTGTTTAAACATGACAGACTCTGCACCTTCACTCATCACTTCCACATTAGTGCTAGGAGGATAGTTTTTGGCTTTTATAAATCCCTGGGATGGAACATTTTGATGAGATGATAGATGTAATTTTAGAACAAATACATACATAGTATTATGATGCATACTTGTGTGTTTTAAATCTTGGCTGATAAGGAGCTTACAACTGCTTGCTGAAGTGCTGAACGCCTCTCCTGTACACCAGCGTTCTTTCCTTTCCACACCGCCAAGGAGATGCCTCCTATATCTGCGATGTAGCAATCCTTAAAGAGAGATGACAAAAGCTAGTTTCTGTGGCACACAGAACAGAGGCAAAGCGACTAAGCTTAAAAAATAGATTTTCTCACATGAGAATGCAGAAGGTTTTGGGTCAGTGGACTAGAAGCCACCTCCTGTACTACCAGCCTGCCACTGGCATCCGACACCCTGTGAACATTACAAGTAATTAGTCACTGGCATAATTAATGTAAGCGTACAGCAGTAGAGCAAAACAAGGAGCAGGAAAGACCCAAGCAGAAAGTTCCAAGGTGTATTCAAGGTACTCACTCTGAAGAATATACCTCTATGCATAACCAATGGTATACTTTCATGGATGAAGGGGAGGTCTGATTGCCCATCCATCTTTTATCGATATTGCTTTTATCTACTGTAAGGGTCCCATGAAAAGTTGGAGCCAATTCCAGCCAACAAAAGATTGGGTCCACCCTCAGAAAATTTCCAGTATATTGCATCACTAACAAGGATATAAACAACTATTCACAGATAAAGGTTATTTGGTGTTGTCAGATGACTTAATTTGCATGTCGATGGACTGTGTGAGGAAACCAGAGCACCCAGAAGAAGGCCATGTAAGCATGGGGAAAACATACCAATTACACAGAGAATGGCTGAGACAAAATGACAGACCCTGAACCATCTATCTATGAGGAAGCAGTGCTAAACACTGAGACTCTGTGCTGCCAGAATCACCGATTAGCTTCACTGGTAATATTTGACATTAGTGTTGGTCTAAAGCAGTGGTCACCAACCCTGTTCCTGAAGATCTATCTTCTAACCAAATTCTAAGACCTATTGAAGTAAGAATTTCTGAGGGCAATGATTAGATGGTCAAGTGGGCTTGTAGGGGCAGTGGTGGTCTAGTGGTATAGGGCACTGGATCACTGATCCAAAGGTTGGGGGTTCGAGTCCCACTCTCCACAAGGTTGTCACTGTCCACCCAGTGCAGCTAACTGGGTTATCAAAGGCTGGCCATGTCTCTCACTGTCTATGGTGCGAGGCATGTAAAAGAACCATTTTGACATTGCAAAAGAATCATTTCGACAAGAGTAGGCTGCAAAGCCGTTGGTGTGTTTCCACCTTGCGATGGCCTGGCGAGCTGTCCAGGGTGTACTCTGCCCTCGCCAGAAGTTGGCTGGGATGGGCGCCAGCCTCCCCGTGACCCTAATTAGGATTATGCGGTTACAGAAAATGATGATGATGATGACGTGGACTTGTGATGATTATAATTACGGTAGGATCCAAAGTCTACAGTGAGGTAGATCTCAAGTACGGGCTTTGGTTGACCACTGGTCTAATGGGTTCACAATAATAGTCTCTTTCAAGGGTAATATCCTCTGGCCCATTACAGTTATTACAACCTTAATAAAGTCTCTTTATATGTTTCTTTTCTATCCATTATGGAAAACCAGTTCTAGAAATTGTGAAGCGCAGGGATGTACCCTCGGGGAAGATCAAAGATTTAGCCTTATGGAACACCAGGGATATCTTCTCATTGGAGAACAGGGACAGCTTTTTTCATGCATTTGTTTTCTAAACTCGTAATCCTAACTATGTTTGCAGGGAGGTTGGCTCCCATTTCCTTTAGACTCTGCACGAGGGCGGAGTACACTCTGGAGAGCTTGCCAGGCTATCGCAGGGCCAACACTCACACAACTATTCTCACTCACACTCACACCTAGGGGTGATTTGGAACAGCCAATTAGCCTACTGTGCCTGTTTTTGGACTATGGAAGGAAACCAGAGTACCTGGAGGAAACGAACACAAGCACAAGGAGAACACGCAAACTCCACTCAGAAACACCCGAGCTGGGAATCAAACCCAGGCCTTCTTGCTGTGAGGCAGACATGCTAATCGCGGCACTCGCGTGCTGCTAGGGACATACTATTTTGTAAACAAATATAATGTACCTGTCTGAAAGACAAAATATATCTTCATGGAAGAACATAAATATGACTGTGTAAAGGAAATGGTATATATACATTTATTGAAGAAATAAGATACCCTTGTTAAGAACATGGAGTATACAGTTCTGGAAGAGCTGGTATATTTTTTAAAAAAGAAATCGGGTATACAGTTGTAGGTGGGGTCCACCCTAAACAGCTCGACAGACCATCACCATGACCATCACACACACACACACACACACACACACACACACACACACACACACACACACATACATCTGGGGCAATTTGAAACAGCCAATTAGTCCAATGTTCATGTCTTTGGAAGGAAACTGGAGTACCTGGAGAAAACTTACGTAAATACGGAAAGAACATGCAAAATTAATTCAGAAATGCTCTTAATTTTAATGAACCGTCTTACTGGTAAAGTTTAACTTTTTGTGACCGGTGCGGAGTGTTGTCAGGGACAGCGTCTTTCAGTAGTCCTGTCCTTTGGCCCAGCACAGATATCATAATCCTCATTAATTCAGGGGAGTCTTCTTCTTTTTCACCCTCTATTATTCCAATATGTGCTCGCCCACCTCTTTCTTTATCCCTGATGCTCTGAGCTAGCAAACATGCCTATGGAAGAAAAGGCACAAGGCAAGTTTTTTTGAAAAGCTTAATCAAGGCTGATCCTCAGGAATGCATACTTTACCTTTAATCTCTCCCGTCTGTTGCTGTGAGGGCTGTTCCACTGCACAATGTTTTTCCCCATGTCCAGTAGAAAGACATCCCCATTGTTGAAGCTCTTCCAAGACACATCCACCTTGGTGGGAACCCCACAGAACCAAAACGAGTTTAAATACTGGCAGTGATATTAAGCCAGTGATCACCACCCTGTTCCTGGAGAGCTATATTCCTACAAATTTGGTCAGTGAGTTGATGATCAAGTGGGCATGAGTAGGGGCGGAGCCAAAGTTTTCAGAGAGGGAGATAGGCAGTGGCAGCCTGGAGGTACTGTGCTTAGAATTGACCCCTCCATACCTATAGATCAGTTCTCCATAGAATTAACCACTGAGTTACCACTGTCAATCTACCTCTCTGAAAACTTTTGCTCCCACCATACTCATGCCCACTTGATCATCAACTCTCTGACCACATTTGCAGGAATTAAGGGCATCTGCCAGATGCTGTAAGTGTAAGAGTGAGTGTACCTCCAGGAACAGCGTTGGTGAGCACCCTGTTGACTCCACTACATTTAAAATCCTCAATAAGGTCTGATGTTATTTTCATTTGCTGAAGTCTGTACAATAAGACTAATTTATGCTTCAGTTTATATGAAATGAATGATTCACAGTTTCCATAGCTAGAGGCAAGGTACAAAAACAAGCACAATATTTTCTCTGCATTGTTTTGGGCAGGGCTCTCAGAATTATTTTATGACTCCGCTTATTAGAGCAGAACAGTATGATGTCTCCATTCTACGTTCAAAAAAACCTTGCTACAACAACTTTCAATTTTTCAAAGGAACAACTAACTACTCTTGTAGTCGAGATTGTGCTAAAATTTGTAGTTCTACTCAACAAACACTGTGTATTATTACCGCCACCAAGGAGATTATATTTTTGAGAGCATTGGTTTGTTTGTTTGTCTGTCCATTTGTTTGATGGCAACTTTACACAAAAAGTTATGAATAAATTTTTTTTTACTTTTTGGATAGATTGTCTGGCCCAAGTAAGACTTCATTTTAACATACTGAGCTAAGAAGGAGTGAGGAGGACTAGTGTATTATTAAATGTGATTACATAAATCTTAAGGGTTAAATTATTGCTATTGTTCATTTTTTATACACAATACGCATGTTATTGTGAGAATTTTTGTAGTAGTAGTTATTCATTCGTTCATTCATTTTCTGAACTGCTTAATCTTAATTATGGTCATAGGAATGCTGGTGCTAATCTCAGGCGACTCTGGGCAAGGGCAGAGTACCCCCTGGACATCTTGCCAGGTCATCACAGGGCAGAAACACACTGACAACTATGCAGCCTATTCTTTATGAAAGTCAGCATTGGTTCTTTTACAGATTCTCACCACAGATAGTGAGAGATATGGCTGACCTTAGATAACCCAGTTAGCTGCACTGGGGGGAACAGTAGTGACAACCATTGACAGTGGGGCTTGAACCTCCAACCTTGGGATTGGTAATCCTTACCTCAGGGCCACCACTACTTTGTCATAGTAGCAGTAGTAATAATAATAATAATAATAATAATAATAATAATAATAATAATAATAATAATAATAATAATAATGAATTGCACTTTTACTTGAGTATAGAATCTGGTACTTTATACTTTATATAATTACTGTCAATTATATGCATTAAATTAATGTGTTTGTTCTTCACAAATTTGTCATCATTAATTCACTTGCAGCAGTTAAAACTTCCCTATAACACGACAGCCATCAACCAGCGAAAGCTTGTGCATGTGATGGCAGCGAATTGCTATTTTTTTAACTAGTACAGTCAAGGGTCAAGAGTAGTGTTACACATTCAGAGGAAAGCACAATCTGCTGCATTGTATGCATGCACAAACAGCCATTATTTACAAGGAAGAGATCATATTACATCCTTCAACCAATTAGCTTTCATGGTCTCTTGCACATCGATTGCTCTGTGCATCACCTGCCACTTATATTCACAAACTCTGGATGATGGAGCAAACTCCTTTCAGTTCTGTGACTCAGGAGCTTATCACTCGTATTTCTATTAAAAGCCATGCAACTATGCAACATATTGAGGGGATATGACATAACATAAGCTTAAAGGTAGAAACAGATACCTCCATAGCAGTGACGTCTTTCCGGCCTTTGACATGCAATAGACGCAAAATGTCATATACGTTGGTCTCAACATGTTTGAACCCTGATCCCATGCCTCCTTTTTTATATCTGAGGATAAACAAGAAAGCAGAGACTTTATGCAGAAACTATGTACTCTCCTGATTGCCACCAGCTCTATAAAGCTTTACTTACATTATCCCATTTTTAAAGTAACTTTTAAACTTGACTGATTCACAGCCCTGAACCTCCCGGTGCTGCATAGGGCTGCCACCAAAACATTCATCCAGCTGTGTCACGTATATGGCCGCAGCACCCTGTTCGTCCTGAGAAGAACTGCTCCCTATCCAGTAATGGATGTCCACAGAACGAACATTCTGTGGCCCTCCCTGAGTCATACACACACACACACACACACACACACACACACACACACACACACACACACACACACACACACACACACACACACACACACACACACACACACAAAATCTTGCAATCAGACTTGGAGCATTATTGATAAAGTATCGTCTACAGAAAAACAGATTATGAAATGTCTAGGTATACGCACAAAGACAACCACATAGCAATCTCCCTCAAAGAAATTCCCGAAAGCTTGTTCTGGCACAGGAACCATTTTCATATCCTTGGATAAAACAGAGACGCACATCAGTGAAATAAAACAAGACAATGTCAGGTAATTATTTAAAATTTAAAAAACTAAACCTGCTACAGGCTTTTACTTTGTTTCCAGTTATCCGTAACTCTAGTAATAACAACCTTTCACGCTTTCAAAATAATAACCAGATGATTAGCACAGATGGTGTTTCTTCTCACATTTATAGTCCATATCTGTAGGCCAGGCTTGTATTTGAGGTCCTTAAAAATGCCCTGCACAGTTTCGGTCATCATGTTTGTAATCCTGCAAGAATGAGGTCAAAATTCAATCTACATATAAGATGTTCACATAAATTATACGCTCTAATTTGTTCTCTTCTATCCACATGAATTAAGCTATCCATGCTTGTATAAATTCATTCCTTTTCTTCTGGACCACCAGTAGTCATTTTCGTTTGGTTCATTTGATATTTAAATTCAACAAGGATAAATAATAATTATTCACTAAAGGTGAGAGGGATATTCAGTGATATCCACTGATCCTGAGGTGAATAATTGTTTTAGTATATTAGCACAGGGGGACACAAGAAAAGCAAAAATGTCATTCATTTTTATAGTTTATTTTTTGACATTTTATAGATTGTCAGTTGTCACCTGTGTCACTGCAATATACCATCTTTTGAAACTTGTTCAAAATTTTTGTATATAATACATGAGGATATAGCAGTGGTGGCGTGGACGTATAGGGCACTGGATCGCTGATCCTAGGGTTGGGGCTTCGAGTCCCATTCTGCACAAGGTTGTCACTGTCCCCCAGTGCAGCCAACTGGGTTATCATAGGCTGGCCATGTCTCTCACTGTCTATGGTGAGACGTTCGGCCAGCCTATGATAACCCAGTTAGCTGCACTGGGGGTTCGAGTCCCATTCTTCACACGGTTGTCACTGTCCCCCCAGTGCAGCTAACTGGGTTATCATATGCTGGCCATGTCTCTCACTGTCTATGGTGAGAGGTTCAGGTAAAAGAACCATTGCTGACTTTGGACAAGAGTAGCTGCAAAGCCGTCAGCGTGTTTCTGTCCCTTGCTAAAGGGTTGTGTCAGGAAGGGCATCTGACGTAAAAACCTACTCCGAATCAAATGTGCGAATCATTCACTGTGGTGACCCCTGAAAAAGAAAAACGCCAAAAGGAAAAGAATAAGAATACATGAGGATATAAGAAAAGCAAACTAAAACAATATTCCTATAATTTCACTATCATTGATCATGGAAAATAATTTATTCTGCCGTTTTAATTCAAGAATCATTCCAAGTATGTGAGGTAGATAATGCCAATTATCCCAAGATAGATCACGTATCAGATCCTTGTGGTACATTCGGAAAAATTTTAGGAATAAAAAATGAACCCTTAGAATGGTTTTAGACTTCACACTTCTTCAAATGCAAACCCTTTGTTCAAGGAACTTATTATCAAGAAAGTAATTCAATAAAAATAACTTGTGAAAGTCTAAAATAGGTAATTATGCTGTTTGACCACAAGTGAACAAGGAACTACAATGAAAAAAATGAAGTAAATGCAAGACATTGCACAGGCAGGTAGGCCAGGCGTGAGCATTACCTCTCACGCTAAGCTTGCAATAATTATTAATAAAATGGTTGATGTATAAAAACATAAATATGTCAGTGGTTTCACAACCTATCCCATCAATTAATGGTTAAACGGGCTGGCTATGTTAATATGCTACAGGGGACATCTAACCGAATGTGTAAGTTTCTGTCAAAAATTTAGCTGTAGGCCAAAGCAGGTAAAGAGATTACTCATGAAGAACAAACATACATTTTAATACCTTAGAAATAAATAATTGGCATCAGACTGATAAAATCACTAACAACAGATATTTTTATCTTGTATTCTGGCAGGTAAAAAACCCCCCACAAAGTTTTAAACAAGAGACAGTATCCCAGCTACACCCACATAGGGAAAGTGGAGCATCCTGAAGAAACCCATGGAAGCACAAGAAGAACATGCAAACTCCACACAGAAATGCTTTGGACTCGACCCTGGGACCATCTTGCTGTGAAGTGATGTTACTCTGCTGTGACAAATTATGGTGATGTTGTATAAAGGCCAAAATTTGTCTAGTTGCACAAAACATTGTCTTTATATTGTGACAAACCATAATATGTATTAAGGAAATGTACATAGCGTTTTGGGCAGTGATGGTCTAGTGGTATAGGGCGCTGAATCGCTGATCCAAAGGTTGGGGGTTCGAGTCCCACTCTCCACAAGGTTATCACTGTCCTCCCCAGTGCAGCTAACTGGGTTATCAAAGGCTGGCCATGTCTCTCACTGTCTATGGTAGACTAAGAGTAGACTGCAAAGCCGTCGGTGTGTTTCCACCCTGCGATGGCCTGGCGAGCTGTCCAGGGTGTACTCTGCCCTCACCCGAAATTGGCTGGGATGGGCGCCAGCCTCCCCGCGAGCCTAATTAGGATTAAGCAGTTACAGAAAATGAACTGAACTGAACTGAACATAGCGTTTTGTGCACAACGTTGATTTGATGTGAAAATATTGCACACATCCAGCCGCACAGTACAAAGTATGGGTATAGTTTGGGTAAACATTGGCATGGGACAAGCAGTGCGCACATCCAAGTCCTTGAATGCTAATTTTTCTGGTGTTATTCACCTGTGACATTTTAAAGTCATTTTTGGGAGTTCACCAAAATATTATGTTATATTAAAAATATACAGTTGCTAAAACATTAAATTTAAATGCTGTATTTTAATCATTATAGAAGAATAAAATGGTTTATTATTTGGTCAAAACAGTGCACCATCTTTTAAATACAATTTATAGAAAAAATTGTGTGTGTCCTGTAATAAGATATGAATCAACATTAAAAACATGAAAAATGTAGTGAAGGAACTGTGTTGTCAACATTAAAAGCAATTTGAAAAGGGTTTTTTGTTCATTTTTAAAAAATATTCTTGATCACTACATCGTAGATTCACATACATAATTTTCCAATAGCAATTTTAATGTTGATTTTTTTTACCCAGTAAATAGACATCTTTTTAAAGCCCAGTTCTATCAGTAGGCTGGATGCCATTGATATCAGTAGAAAGCCTGATTATAGGTATGTAAAGTCTGTTGGGCTTTTTTACACCCGAGCCATAGCAGCTCATCAGGCTGGTGCTTATCCAAAGTTTCCGTAGCGTGAAGCGACCAGGAGTTCAATTCCTCCTGGATGGGACGCTAGTCCATCGCAGGTTACTTTCCCAGTATATTTTTACTGGTACCCATTTATACTGCTGGGTGAACAGAGGCACACTTGTGGTTAAGACCTTGCCCAGGGGTCTTAGCACAGTGGAGGTCTGACTGGGATTTGAACTCACAATTTCCCGATCATGAGCCCAACACTCTAACCACTACACCACCGGCCCCTGATTATAAGCCTGATTATAATAAATGACATTTCAGTAAAGTCTGAATGAATATCAACATAGCAATTATAGCTGTTATAAATTACTAACAAAATATTATTAAAAAATAAAGGAAAATGTGTCTAGTATAAAAAATATATATGAATGTCAAAAAAATAAATATGTAAAAAGGGTATTGTGCAAAACACACAGGCACAACTACTTTGGATCAATAAAAGATCACTAATAGTAACTCATAATACTTAATTTGTCCATTTTTAGTAAATAATGTTAATAGTCATTTTAGGAATGTGGACTATTGTGTGATCAGCTGCATTTATTATTCATTCTATGATTGTATAGTTAGTTCATACAATGAATCAACCATTAAATCAGGTGATTGTAGAATATTTTATTACTCAGAATAGCTTTTACTCACAAGTATTAAATGTGTGTCCCCATCACCACCACTGACACACACTGAATGAGTACAGTAAATGAATAAACGTCATACAGATCATTTTCCTGTACAGTGCATTATTCACGTTTAAGTTTCAAGTGTGATACTCGTGTTTAGAGCAGGTCTCGAACATCATAACATTTAGGCACCACTCACCTTATAATTAAAGCTCTGCCTCTTACCCTGTGTATATCTGCACCTTTGACATTTCATTCACCCTTCTGTGTACAGTATTTATGAATAGGTGTGGATATGTGAATATACATGTATACTTTACAGAAGTATAACTGCTGCTAAACAAAGAGCTGCTAAGCTGATTTTCGTTGTTCATGCAACAGTCGACAATAAAGATCTTTATTTATCTTTATTTACTTATTTTATGATAAATCAGAATCTGTCATTAATACTCAGTCATAATTTTGAAAATTTAGGATGAGGATAATATTCTTGAATTTAGAAATAGATTTATTTAGAAATAGATGCCCCCCCAATTAAAAAAAAAAATCCTCAAAAATCAACCAAACAAACAAGCAAACAAAAAACAGCCCAAAACAAAAACACACAAAAACACATAAACACACAGGGTTGCTTTCACTGCAATAGTTTAGCAAATACATATTCTTTGTGATGTTTGTACACTGAGCCTAGAAAGACTGGTTTTGCAGTTCAGTATTCAACACAATGTGTTGACACAGGGCCTAGCAGTAACCTGACGTCCTGCATTTATCCCTGAATAAATGAATTGCATGGTTTCATTTCATATAAATTTCTATTTTTCAGAATACTCTTTATCTGCACAAATGTACTGTTTCAAGTATTCACTACTAAGTTTAACCGATCATTAAAAATTATACAAACAATAAGAATATTTTTTTTTTTAATCTTTGTTTTTTGTACAAAGAAATGTCACCAATCCTACAGTATGTACATTATCATGAAAAACTTCTCTTGTTTCTTACTCATACATTTCTCTCTTTAAAGTTCTTATTCTTAACTGAGCATCCCAATCAATGTGAAGCCCCAACACAACAGTTACATTTTGTGATATTCCTGAAGCAGTCTTACCTTTTTAACGCTGCTTTATTTAGTATGTATAAGTTTAGCTGTATGCTTGTAAAATCGAATTGATGCAGTAGCTTCCAGGTTCTGTGTGCAAACCTGGGTGTGTTTCTGTCCATCACTCCACCCAGGTGAGTACACACACACACACACACACACACACACACACACACACACACAGCTCGCTGATATGTCTTTATATGGACAACAGCTTGAAGCCCTATTGTCCTCTATTGTATACAAACTAGTGCAGATGGACTGTAGGCATCCATGAAACCTCCAGACACGAACATAAAATATTTACTATATTAATATTATTACACAGGAGAACAAAAGCTTTATTCTACAATTAGGTAGTCTCGGTTATACTGAGATTAATTTTATAGTAGTTATACTGTTCAAAAATTAAGTATCAACTGCGTATTTTGTAGTACTGTAAGATAGTTCTCCTTAATTCTGTTTTGCAAATACGTAAAATAAAATTCTGCAGTATATACTTTCCAGAGATTCTAGTTACTTCCACCAAAACTAAATAAATAATTTGGCCGAATCACTGTCATCAGTGGCATACGTTTGTTCAGTTCAGTTCATTTTCTGTAATCACTTAATCCTAATTAGGGTCGACTTTCGTAAACAGTAGCTGCAAAGCTGTCAGTGTGTTTCCACCCTGCGGTGGCTTGGCGAGTTGTCCAGGATGTACTCTGCCCTCGCACAGAGTCAGCTGGGATGGGCGTCAGCCTCACCGCGACCCTAGTTAGGATTAAGCGGTTACAGAAAATGAACTGAACTGAACTGAACTACTAATAGGAAACCAAATATAAACTTACAAATAAGACAATTACATCATTTGGTCATATTCTTGTACCATACAATTGGGGCATGGGTAGCTAAGAAGGCAACCAAAGAGTACTGGAACAGACCTCCACCAAGGTAGTTCAATCTCTTTACATGGGTTATAGGGGGCTTCTTCTTCTTCTTTTCCTTTCGGCTGTTCCCTTCAGGGGTCGCCACAGCGAATCATCTGCCTCCATCTCACCCTATCCTCTGCATCTTCTTCTCTTACACCAACTGCCTTCATGTCCTCCTTCACCACATCCATGAATCCTCTCTTTGGTCTTCCTCTAGGCCTTCTGCCTGGTGGTTCCAACCTCAGCATCCTACTACCAATATACTCACTATCCCTCCTCTGTACATGTCCAAACCATCTCAATCTAGCCTCTTTGACTTTGTCTCCAATACGCCTTACATGTGCTGTCCTTCTGATGTGCTCATTCCTGATCCTATCCATCCTCGTTACTCCCAAAGAGAACCTCAACATTTTCATCTCTGCTACCTCCAGCTCTGATCTGCCTCCTCCCCAGGGCCACTGTTTCTAAACCATACAACATCACCGGCCTCAACACCGTCTTGTACACTTTTCCTTTCATTCTTGTCGATACTTTCCTATCACACATCACACCGGACACTTTTCTACAACCATTCCAACCTGCCTGCACACGTTTCTTCACCTCTTTTCCACACTCTCCATTGCTCTGGATTGTTGAGCTTAAGTACTTAAAATCCTCCAACTTCCTTATCTCTGCTCCCTGTAACCTCACTGTTCCTCTTGGGTCCTTGTTATTCATACACATGTATTCTGTCTTACTGAGGCTAACCTTCATTCCCCTCCTTTCCAGGGCATACCTCCACCTCTCTAGATTTTCCTGCACTTGTTCTCTGCTCTCACTGCAGATCACAATGTCATCTGCAAACATATTAGTCCATGGAGATTCTTGCCTAACCTTGTCTGTGAGCCTGTCCATCACCATAGCAAACAAGAAGGGGCTCAGAGCTGACCCATTATGCAGTCCTACCGCCACCTTGAACTCTTCTGTCACACTGACAGCACACTGAACCACTGTCTTACATCTCTCATACATGTCCTGCACCACTCTAACATACTTCTCTACCACTCCAGACTTCCTCATGCAATACCACAGTTCCTCTCTCGGCACCCTGTCATATGCTTTCTCCAGATCCACAAAGGCACAATGCAGTTCCCTCTGACCTTCTCTGTACTTCTCTATTAACATCCTCAAGGCAAACACTGCATCTATGGTGCTCTTTCTTGGCATGAAACCAAACTGTTGTTCACAAATGCTGACCTCTGACCTTAGTCTAGCTTCCACTATTCTTTCCCATAACTTCATCGTATGGCTCATCCACTTTATCCCTCTGTAGTTGCCACAACTCTGCACGTCTCCCTTGTTCTTAAAAATGGGCACTAGCACACTTCTCTGCCATTCCTCTGGCATCCTCTCACTCTCTAAGACCTTGTTAAATGTTCTTGTCAGGAAATTTTCTGCTACCTCTCCTAGGCACTTCCATACCTCCACCGGTATGTCATCAGGACCAACTGCCTTTCCACTCTTCATCCTCTTCAATGCCCTCCTCACTTCACCCTTACTAATCTTTGCTACTTCCTGTTCCTCAACAGTAACCTCTTCTACTCTTTTTTCTCTCTCATTTTCCTCATTCATCAGCTCTTCAAAGTACTCGTTCCATCTTCCCAGCACACTTCTGTCATCAGTCAATACATTTCCCTCTCTGTCCTTAATCACTCTAACTTGCTGCATGTCCTTCCCATCTCTATTTCTCTGCTGTGCCAACCTGTATAAATCATTTTCTCCCTCTTTACTTTCCAACTGAGCATACAAGTCATAGATCGGTTATAGGGGCAACCGTAGCCAAATGGTTAGAAAAGAGGCTTTGGGACAAAAAGGTTGCTGGTTTTCAGTTCACTCCCCCAATTCTCTTTGGCATCGGGAAAGTGAGGGCACTGGGTCTTCCTACACCTTCATGGCTGAAGTGCACTTGAACAAGGTACCTAATCCTCAACTGCTCTCTGGGCGTCCCAATGTGTACGGCAACCCAAGTGTGTGTGAGAGGAAATAATTTCCCTTGCAGTAAATTATAGTATTACAGTATATTACAGTATGGCGGCAGTGGTGGTCTAGTGGTATAGGGCGCTGGATCGTTGATCCAAAGGTTGGGGGTTCGAGTCCCACTTTCCACAAGGTTGTCACTGTCCCTCCCCAGTGCGGCTAACTGGGTTATCAAAGGTGGGCCATGTCTGTCACTGTCTATGGTGAGAGGCATGTAAAAGAACCATTTCTGACTTTCGTAAAGAGTAGCTGCAAAGTCGTCAGCGTGTTTCTGTCCCTTGCTAAAAAGGGTTGTGACAGGAAGGGCATCCGACGTAAAAACCTCTGCCAAATCAAATGTGCGAATCAGATGATTCGCTGTGGCAAACCCTGAGTAAAAGGGAAAAAGCCGAAAGGAAGACAGACAGACAGTATATTACAGTATAATACAAACTAAAAAATCTTCTGTACTTATCTTCTGTAAGTCGCTCTGGATAAGAGCATCTGCTAAATGCTGTAAATATAAATGTGAATGTAATATGATGTTGAATTATGGTCTGTTTTATTTTCTTCCACGACATTCTGTGTGATTTCCACCTCCTTGTCCATCAATTTTTTCAAAAAAATCTCAAAATCATACTGTAAATGGATCCTAATTAAATCCATAAAATTAAATCAGTTCTTTATTGTTCTGATACCATCATTTGGTTAAAATTTCTTAGAAATCTGTAAATATCCATATTTCTGTAATTATCGTGGTCACAGGTACTCATATAGGACATACAATGCAGTGTGGCTGAGGTACATTGCACTCTGAGTAAATCTGATTATACTGCAAAATTTCTGAACTCTGATTGGTCATGTGTTCATAAATTTTGTTTTCATGACAGATGTTCTCGATCCAATGTACAAATGTAGTAAAAAGAGGTAAAATATGTGAGTGTTTTAATTAGTCTTTTATTTAGTATCTGTAGTATATGGAAGACAGGAGTCTCCACCAGAACTGTCTATAGCTGCTAGGCATGTAGAAAGCTGTTATTCATGTTGAACAACTCATAAACAGATGGTGTTTGGTCTTTGCTGCGATTTTGGTGCTGGAAGAAATGCATAACTGTAAAGCTAGGTCAAAGGATATAAAATATTTTCTGTTGTTTGAAAACATCTATCAAATACAAAAAACAATATACAGTCGTAGTATGTATTTACAACATATTCCCATTTCTGCCAAAATGATGTGGAAAATGATATGGAAAATGATATGGAAAATGATATGGAAAATGATATGGAAAATGCCTGAAGCAAGGAAACATGACTATGATGACATCAGTGCATTATGTCTTCCCTGGATTTTTATACTACAGCAGAGATGATCTTGGCATGGGTTGTAAATAGAGAAAGTGTGAGAAATCACAACAGAAGCACAGGAGCACTCGTGTGTGTGTGTGTGTGTGTGTGTGTGTGTGTGTGTGTGTGTGTGTGTGTGTGAGAGAGAGAGAGAGAGAGAGAGAGAGAGAGTGAGAGAGAGCGAGGAGTGATTGTTTGTTGGTTAAGATGCTGGCTTACCAATATACCAATATGAAGGTCAGGGGGTTAATCATCAAACTACTATTTTATTACAGTATATTATTTGACATGATGATAATTTTCCACTAAGAATAATAAAAAAAAATACATTTGATGTTATTTAATAAAGGTAAGGTAAAGTCTGTTGCGCTTTTTTCACCCGAGCCTCGTGGCTCATCAGGCCGGTGCTTATCCCCGGTTTCCATAGCATGAAGCGACCAGGAGTTCAACTCCTCCTGGATGGGACGCTAGTCCATCACAGGTTACCTTCCCAGTATATTTTACTGGTATCCATTTATACTGCTGGGTGAACAGAGGCACACTTTTGGTTAAGACCTTGCCCAGGGGTCTTAGCACAGTGGTGGTCTAACTGGAATTCAAACCTACAACCTCTCGATCATGATCCCAGCACTCTAACCACTACACCACTGGCCCCACACGTAATATAATAAAGGAAGCATATAATTACCTCCATCAATGTAATTATGTTTTAATTATGGTTTGTTTGTTTATTTCACAGTATTATGCAAAACATATGGCCAGATTTTCCAAAAACTTCTAGTAGAGGTGGGAGTTTAGGCAAGGAAGACTTAATTATTACTCATGAAAACTGAGATGATCCAGATCAAATTTAGAGGAATTTTTAAAAGATTATTTAACATTTTGAGATCTCACGATTTTTAAAAAAATTCAGTTTAGTTCATGTAGAACATTGCTGGGCCTGGTGGAGCTTTGTGTTTTCTGAGTGCTCTTGTTGTTGATATGTTAACATTGTCAGTACTTTATTTATTTATTTTTTTAATGGAAGGAGTCTCCGATCTCATCACTTCATAACTGTCGGCTTTCACCACATAAAATTCTTTAAGACAGAGAAAACATGAATACTGAAGATAATTTAATAATTAAGCATGATGTAGTGCGGGTGGCACAAGAGCGTAGTGGTTAGCATGAGCACCTCACAACAAGAAGGGCTTGGGTTCGTGTCTCGGTGTTAGAAATGGCGTTTGTGTTTGGAGATCGTATGTTCTGTTCCAGATTGCCGTAAGGTGAAAGAGGTTATGTGCATTGCGTTGGACTAGAGAACTGTTCATGGTGTACCCCGCCTTCTCCCACTGTTGGCTGAGGTAGACTCCGGCCTTCCTGCAACCCTAGAAAGGATTCAACAATTGCAAGGATAAAGAATTATGTGTAAATTTGGGACATTGGGAATTTATTCCCAGCAACAATACATAACTAGAAATAAAGAAAATTTGCACTACATCAATTTACATATTTACTGATCACCTATAACTCGGTGCTCTAGTAAGATTTTGTGTCCTTGAAATTTGTCATGTGTTGCTTAAATCTTTAACTCAAAACAAATGAATGAAAAACTAAACAAGAGATAGATTACAACCTCTACCAAGCCCAACAATTCCTTATACGAACCAAAAGGTCAAAAATCATTCTATCTCACGGTGTTAAAAAATCCTTTAAAAGATTCCTGGAGCCAAAATCCAGATCATTTGTAAAATTTAATGGCACAGCTATTATTTGAAAATCAGGAAATATCTTTTTATATAATCCCCTTAACAACGACACAAACCAAGGGTAAATTATAATTCTTCCTTCAAAAACAAACAAACAAACAAACATTCAAACGTCATTCTGAATCTTGTTGTATGCATTACTCAAAATCAGTCTGTCGATGGAGAACATGACACATGTAAAATGTAAGCTTTATATTTTATTCTCCCTCCGCAATGGGCCATCTGAAAACAACATCACTTGAGCCATGTCTGATATCGATTGTAACGTTTATTTTGATTTTGATAAATGCTAATATGGGTTTGTATTTCAGTGCTGATTAACAGTTTTCATGTCATTTATTTGAGTTGCAGTTCAATGCTAATCAGTATTTCCTTCCCCATAAACATTATGCTTGCATTATTTAATCCTTTTGTTCCTCTTTTCAAAAATAAAAAGGCTTGTATTTTTTTTTTTTCAATCACAGTTCTTTTAGCTCAATGAAGACTGTGCAAAATTCACAAGGGGAAAAATAAATAAACATCTAAAATGAAAAGCTAATTTTTCCACTTTTACAGTTCAGGTTTACAGCAAATATATTTGTTTAAAGTTCTGGAAATATGCAGCATATAAAAATGTTGCTTATCTTTTCATAAAAACATTTAGAAGGCACTTTTTTAGGTAAGAAAAAAAATCACAGTTGGGGAGACCTCTGATCGAGGAAGAACTGTCTGCATAGCATGATCCAAAGTATCGAATCGCTACAGCGTCTTATGTTTCAAATCCTCCTGAACATGGTTCTGCCTAAAATCAAACCTACATAAACTCATTCCTGTTCATTAGAACCCTATACTATGTACATATTTTCAGTGCAATTGTCTCTGGGCGACACATGATCCAAAACTTCAAACTGTTCACAAACTGCTTGTCCACTTAAGTGTATGAGGTCCATCTGTCCCGTCCTTCCCTATGTCAGACAGCTTGGCCTGATCGCCGATGCTGGAGTCTGTAGAGCTGTAGAGTCTTTGTTTAGTAACTGTGTGTCAATGCTACCTGGCTCTCAGGCTCTGTAACAAGCCATAAACGTCCTGTTCTCTGCTCAGTCCCTCAAACAGGGGTAGCAAATCCAGCAACTCTGTGTCTGTCATGTCATCAAACCATGACTGTACCGGGACCTAAAAAACCCCCACAAAAGAAACACACAAGAATTAAAAAAAGAAAAACCCAGAATACTAGTAAAATTACTACAAGATAAGAAATGGGAACACAAAAACCTTTAAAACCTCTCACCCCACAAATGTGGTTTCATTTTCTGAAATAAGAACTCTAAGAGTGGTTCCTGCTGAAGTATAAAGAACAATCTTCTTTTCCTTTCGGCTGTTCCCTTCAGGGGTCGCCACAGCAAATGATCTGCCTCCATCTCTCCCTATCCTCTGCATCTTCTACTCTTACTCCAACGACCTTCATGTCCGCCTTCACCACATCCATAAATCTTCTCTTTGGTCTTCCTCTGGGTCTTTTGCCTGGTGGTTTCAACCTCAGCATCCTACTACCAATATACTCACTATCCCTCCTCTGTACATGTCCAAACCATCTCAATCTAGCCTCTCTGATTTTGTCTCCAAAACCTCTTACATGTGCTGTCCCTCTGATGTGCTCATTCCTGATCATATCCATCCTTGTTACTCCCAAAGAGAACCTCAACATTTTCATCTCTGCTACCTCCAACTCTGACTCCTGTCTTTTCCCCAGGGCCACTGTCTCTAAACCATACAACATTGCTGGCCGTCTTGTACACTTTTCCTTTCATTCTTGCCGATACTCTCCTATCACGCATCACACCGGACACTTTTCTCCATCCATTCCAACCTGCCTGCACACGCTTCTTCACCTCTTTTCCATACTCTCCATTGCTCTGGATTGTTGAGTCTAAGTACTTAAAATCTTCCACCTTCTTTATCTCTGCCCCCTGTAACCTCACCGTTCCTCTTGGGTCCTTGTCGTTCACACACATGTATTCTGTCTTACTGAGACTAACCTTCAATCCCCTCCTTTCCAGGGCATACCTCCACCTCTCTAGATTTTCCTCCACTTGTTCTCTGCTCTCACTACAGATCACAATGTCATCTGCAAACATATTAGTCCATGGAGATTCTTGTCTAACCTCGTCTGTCAGCCTGTCCATCACCATAGCAAACAAGAAGGGGCTGAGAGCTGACCCTTGATGCAGTCCCACCTCCACCTTGAACTCTTCTGTCACACTGACAGCACACCTCACCACTGTCTTACATCTCTCATACATGTCCTGCACCACTCTAACATACTTCTCTGTCACTCCAGACTTCCTCATACAATACCACAGTTCTTCTCTCGGTACCCTGTCATATGCTTTCTCCAGATCCACAAAGGCACAATGCAGCTCCTTCTGACCTTCTCTATCCTTCTGAACAATGTTGCACTAAAAGTTTATCGATTGTGAGGATTCGGATTAAGACGTACCGCGTTTTCCGGGTGAAAGATGTACGAGGCGGGAGAGTTATCCACTATAATCACTTTGCTGAGTTGACGGCCCAGTCGGCTGAGGTCTTTGACGTAGTTCCCTCGGTGGAACACGCAGGATTCCCTGAAGAGTCGTGCTCGAAACACACCCCACTGATCGAGCAGATCTGCCACGGGGTCAGCATACTGCACACACACACACACACACACACACACACACACACACACACACACACATACACACACACACACACACACACAGCCGCCAATACATTTAGTGAACGTAATTCACATGAGTGAAACCAGAATGTATTTTAAGCTTGTACTTAGATCCATCACTTGTTGCTAAGTATTCAAATGGGCTTTGAGTTTGTGTGTGTGTGTGTGTGTGTGTGTGTGTGTGTGCGTATAAGGCTAACCTTGGCTAAACTGGCGGTGAAGAGCACACATTCGAAGAGTTCACCCATCTTCTGCAGAAATTCGTCCACATGAGGCCTTTTTAACACGTAGACCTGTTGGTGAAACATGCACACAACTGCTGTTCAAGAAAACGAGTTCCACTGTGATAGACACCACAAGTTCAACTGTAATGAACTCTTCAGCTCTTCTTTCCTCTGGAGTGCGAGACGTTTAGTCACTGCAGCCCAGTACAAGTAATCAAGAACAGGCCAACCCCAATACACAGAGCCTATCCTGGATTACTTGAACCAGGAAACAGCCATCGACACATCACAACACTGAAGCGACGTGGTGCTGGTGTTGGAACTGGTGCAATGTACTAGTATTTCTTATGACAGATAGAAATTCTCATTTAGACTGGTCTAAAACTGCTGAAACTTCTTTATAAAGCCTCCACTTCTTACTCCTATATTCCTACATGATATTCCCTTCAATAATATCCAAAAGAATATCCAACAGTAGAATTTAAAAATACATTTTAAAATCTATGATAAGGTACAACTACGACGTTTGTCTTAATTTAGAGTATAAGAGCACAACTCTACTAATGTAAAACACACTAGTACAACAACCTATTGGCAGAGGACATCAAAGTCATCCAAACATTGTACATATATACCTTTATTAAATATTTCAATATAACATACAGGGATCGTTCGCTACTTCGCGCTTCAGTTCATGCGGCTTCAGTGCATCGCGGTTTTAAAAAAAAATAACAACAAATATTCATCGAATTAAAAAATAAGGAAATTAAGGAAGAATAGGGGGGAAAGAAAAAAAAATGCCATAAAGACAAGGCCAATTATGCAAAAAAACAAACAAAAAAAAACCCCCTAAACCAACACAAAACAAAAAACAATCCAAAATCTCCCATCAAAACCATCCGGAGATACGAACAGGGCTGTCCGAGGTCGAAAGTGATATGAAATTGAAGAACAAATAGAAATAGAAATGGAATAAAATCTATAGAAAGATATATCATAAATATAAGTATTAAATATGATTAAATTTCTGAGGTACTTAATAGTAGGCTCTGGCAGAGGGGCGTGGCTGACACGTCCAGGGTCTGGCCAAAACTTTCAAAGAAGAAACAAATTGACTCCAGTATTATAATGAACTGGACAAGAGTGAAACTCTCTGTAAATTTGATCAGATCTGCTGTGCTGTGCTTGAGAGGAACCAGGAGTTTAAACACGGGACATAATGATATTGATAATGTACAGATGATTATGTACAGAGAGAGAGAGAAAGAGAGCGAGAGAGAGAGAGAGAGAGAGAGAGAGAGAGAGAGAGAGATTTTATACAGTACAAACTCATATAGGTTACTTATACAAAGTTTAAACGTACGTTCCCCTCTAAAAAATGCCCTGTAACGACTTACAAACAAATTCATCTAACCGGCCAGAACCTAACTCGTTTGTAAGCTGGGTGGGGAGCGTCTGTACTTACATTGCTGCATCTGTGTGTGCGTGCATCTGCGTGCATGTATGTGTGTCATCTTCTCATGCAGTTCCATCTGTATGTGTGTGTATTTATATTTTATTTACATCTTATGTTATTTTTCAATGTTTAATTGTTATAAGCATTTATAGCATGGAATATGTATTTATTGATATTATATACACATATACATGTACGTATACGTCAGTGGGGGGGTTGTTGATCCTACTTCCCGAATTTCGATGGTTGCGTGGGGATCTCGGTTCAGATTAACCGCAGAAAGTGAGTGATCCCTGTAATACACTGTTTAGTTCAAATGTCAAGAAGGAGAAAAATGCAAATCACATTAATCTCTCCAGCTAGTTCACTGCTAGTAAGTTAGCTCATCTATTTTGCATTTAATCATGTGATTTAATAGTTGTAGTCTAAATAATTAATTTATGAGTATCCAGACTTAAACGGTGGTATGATGGTTAGCACGTCGGCCTTACAGCAAAAAGGTCCTAGGTTTGAGTCCCATGCCTGGGTGTTTTTGTGTGTAGTTGCATATTCCCCCGTGTTTGCATGGGTTTCTTCTGAGTACTGGAGTTTGTTCCTACAGTCCAAAAACATGCACATTATGCTCACTGGCTACTACAAATTGTCCCTAGGTATAAATATAAGTGTGAATGGTTGTGTGTGACGTCCCCGCGATGGCCTAGCAAGCTGTTGAAGGTGTACCCTTCCTTCGCCAAGTGCTACAGATAGACTCCAGCATCCCATGACCCTTATAATTGAGAGACTTAAACAAGAACCAAAATCATGCATGATACCGTCTATTGCTAACATTAGCAAAGTTAGTTGAACTGAGTGGTTTAATGGTAAAGTACCAATTAACTTCCTGCGTACAGTACTGTGTAAGGCCATTGGAATGTGGGACCTACTATATATCTCAATGCATTACGGTCTATAACCAGTTTCTTCTTGAAATTTTCAGATGTCCGCTCTGACAGTCTTCACATTACCTGATGGACTGTTCCATCGATTTCCACAGGAACGATGAAATCTGCATTGCTGATGGGCTGCAGGATCAAAACACACAAGGTCTGATTCAAATCATTGACAGTACAGACAGAGAACAATCTACAAAAGTAAACATTTCAAAAATATACACATCTGCAATATTCCAAACTTGCCTTCAAGCTATTTTGTTTTTTCCACAAGTTTGAAACAACTATACATTTTCTCCACCACCTTCACAAACAGCATTAATTTCAGCATCAAGTAATTTAATTCACACCCCATTTCACACCACAGTACTGTATTACTTATGTTGTCACAGGCGTGTCATGAAGAATAAAACTAAACAAAATTAAACAAAAATCACTCATTCATTTTATTTTATTGTTTTTTCCTGCAGTTATTTTCTCATTCCTTTATTTTGAATTTAGTTTGTTAATCTTTTTTTTTTTTTTTTTTATCTCTGCATTTTTCATCTTTTATCTTTAGACTGTTTTAAAAAAAACTCCTGAAACAATTTAATTGTTATTTCTGCAGCGATAAAAATTAAAAATAAGAAAATAAGCAAAAACAAAAGAATAGGAAAACATTCATCCATTTAGACATTAATTTTCCAAGCCATTCATTCATTTTCTGAACCGCTTAATCCCAATTCAGGTAACAGGGAGGCTGGCACCCATCTCAGCTGACTCTGGGTGAGGGGAGAGTACACCCTGGACAGCTCGCCAGGCCATCGCAGGGCAGAAACATGCTGAAGGCTTTGCAGTCTACTCTTGACCAAAGTCAGCAATGGTTGTTTTACTTGAACCGCTGACCACAGACAGTGAGAGACATGGTCGGCCTTTGATAACCCAGTTAGCTGCACTGGGGGAATTTTCAAAGCCACTTCAACTTAATTAGGGTTGCAGGGAAGCTGAGTGCCACCTTACTCATACACACACACATAAATACATAACACCCATTCATATATATATTTATATATATATATACATACAAAATGAGCCATTCTTTTGTATGATTAAACAATTAAACATCAAACTTGTTGCCGGGCAGTGGTGGCCTAGTGGTAAAAGTGCTGGATCACTGATCATAAGGTTGGTGGTTGAAGCCCCACTTGCCACAGGATGTTACTGTCCCCCCAGTGCAGCTAACTGGGTTATCAAAGGCCGGCCATGTCTCTCACTGTCTATGGCGTGAGGTTCATGTAAAAGAACCATTGCTGACTTTTGACAAGCGTAGCTGCAAAGCCATCAGCGTATTTCTGCCCTGCGATGGCCTGGCGAGCTGTCCAGGCTGTACTCTGCCCTTTCCCAGAGTTGGCTGGGATGGGCGCCAGCCTCCCCCAACCCTAATTAGGATTAAGCGGTTAAAGAAAATGAACCGAACTGAACTTGTTGCCTTCGTGCAGTTGTAATTGTGCAATGATTGTTTTGTTTGGTTTGGGTGGAGGTTTTGTGGTTGTCAACTTGGTCAAGATGTAAAAGGGTTGTGTTACCTGAAAGGTATGAGAACCATTAATCTAAGAGCAAGCACTAATCAGGAAAGGTCAAACATCAATACAGTGTGTGAGATAATAAAATATCCAGTAGAGGGCGTCTGAGCTGCATACAGCATGTGCACAAGACCTTTTTGAAATTTCAATTTCTACATAATGTAAACACAACATTCCTTATTTCTAGATGTTGTGTGTTGCTCATCATAAAAATACAATATGTGCTCAAACTGTCCTGCAAAACATGGCCGCAGTAAACTAAAAAGCTGCGGCTAGTCGTTTACCCGGGGATGGACCACTTTGTAGAAACATAATATATTTGGATTATTTTTGACCTTTTGTTAAATGAGTGCTGGACTCACTTCAATTTTTCTATTTTCCTTACAAGATTCTCCACTTGTCTGCATTGCTTTCTGCTCTCAACTTGGCTCTACTTGACCTTCAAGTGAGCTGGCACAAAATCAACTCAATATGTAGTACTTTACAGGCAATTAGTCAGCAAGATTGGACTGGACCAGACCAGACCACATCTCACAACATACAGCTCAGTCAAAAAAAAACAATTGTGGTAGGGACATGGGTGTATGGAGAAAATCACTGTCACATGGCGGTGCAGTATAGTACAGTACGCCTCAGAGACACACCCTTGGGTTAAAGCCTCTGCACTCTTTCATGTAATGTGAACAGGCATATTTGTACATGTGGTGTGTGTGTGTGTGTGTGTGTGTGTACGTGGGGGGGCAGTAAGCATGTGTGCGCGCACAAAGGCATGCATCCCTCACTCCTTCCCTTTCTCCGGGCCTCTCTCAGCCAGCGCCTCCCTTCCCTTTCTTAAGACTAACTGCCATTTTAAAGGCATTTTAAATGTTCTCCTGTTCAAGAAACAACTTCACTTTCATTCATGTCCCTTATCAATAGTCGTTGGAAAAAGTACGACCTAAGAGCACTAAGGGTAATGCGTGAAAACATGGGTTTCAATATTTGTGTAGCCTTATATTAGTGAAACGCGTGTGCAGTGTTTACTGGGTGTGAATATTTGTGTATGTGCTTAAACTAACAAACAACTGGGCCTACGTCCTGCTTTCATCTTTTTTGTCTGTCCCTTTCTCTCTCTTTCACACACACACACACACACACACACTCTACTATTTGTACTTTCACTTGAATAGAAACCTGCCCAGACAACAATCCAACCAGCCAATCACATGCCAGTAGAGAATTCATCATTTTCTGTAACCGCTGAATCCCAATCAGGGTCGCGGGGAGGCTGGCGCCCATCCCAGCCAACTTCGGGCGAGGGCAGAGTACACCCTGGACAGCTCGCCAGGCCATCGCAGGGCGGAAACACGCCGACGGCTTTGCAGCTACTCTTGTCGAAAGTCAGCAATGGTTCTTTTACATGCCTCACACCATAGACAGTGAGCGACATGGCCGGCCTTTGATAACCCAGTTATCTGCACTGGGAAGGACAGTGACAACCTTGTGGAGAGTGGGACTCGAACCCCCAACCTTTGGATCAGCGATCCAGTGCCCTATACCACTAGACCACCACTGCCCCCGGTAGAGAATTCATTTATTCATTTCCTGAACCATTTGATCCTAATTAGGGTTGCGGCGGGTTGGTGCCCATCTTAGCCAACTCTGGGCAAGGGCAAAGTACACCCTGGACAAGTTGCCAGGCCATCGCAGAGCAGGGCAGTACAGAATTAACTTTAGATAATTAGTGTAATAAATTATTTAAAATAATACAACATCAGCGGTTCCTTCGGGCAACATCAGTCATGCCTGATTTTAAAGTGCGCGTGAGAGCTACGATGCAAAGCATTCTCAGAGACATGCTGCCTTTCTGATTACCCAGTCCAACCTGGTAGTAACACAAATTCATTGGACTGACTGGGGTACGTCGTTGACTCGTGCTTCATAGCACATTATTGTTCAGTGCTGAGCTGCACAAACAACAAGTTCAGAAGTCGCGGAAAACAATTACCGCTATGTTTGTTCCGAAACCAACTGACAACAAGAAAAGCAAAATGTTAGCTGCAAAAGTCATTTTGGATTTACCATCACACATCTTTGGCAGCATTCTCATCTTCAAAGACACTGCAATGCAATCGCTCACTGTCTCTACAAAACTCCTTGCACTCTAGTAACCATTTAGACTCGTTTCCTTAAAATTTATGGACGTTGTTGCTTCTTGAACACCTTTTTAATTCGCCTAAAATATCACTCATTCAATACAGCTGATTATTGACATGTTGACATCATTTTGGGAACAGGGGGTTGCAGAACCAGGGGGGCTGGGGAAGCTGAAGCCAGCCACTTTTTCTGAACCCAAAGAATTTTTTTAATCATGTCTAATGACATTTCAAAAATGTTTAACATGCATAATTTTTTTTCACAAATTATGCTTTAAGAATAATCAATACCAGTTCACTTTAAGTCCACTGAAGGTCTTCAAAATTTAAAATTCTCCTGGAAATTCCATGTACCACAATATATTACTACTGTACAGTAAAACCTCCGCTGACGAACGCTTAAGCTCACAAACTTTTCGCCTCAAGAACATTAAATTTGCGAGCATATAGTCTTTGCTGGCGAACTACTTTTCGGCGGACGAATCAAACCACGCGGTCGAACAGCGCCACGGTGGCGGCCACGAGAAGCTGACGCACGCTCACGGCGTCACAGTTCGTCACCCCCTTTCTTTGAGTGCGGAAGTGGTTTGTGTTTGCTAGACATTTTGGACCATATTGAGTGTACTTTTGCTATTATGGGACCGAAAAAGACCCCACCACAGGCGGAGATCATTGAAAAACACGAACGAGGTGTGCGTTTGTGTGACTCAGCGTCCCAGTACCAGTACGCTAAGTCTACCATTGCTCCCATCCTTAAGAACAAGGAAGCTATTAAGGGTGCGTGTGTGGCTCTGCGTGTTTCCAAACAGTAGGCGTTTCCAAACTCGCCTTCCAAACAGCAAGTCCCTCCCTCCCTCCTCCTCCCACTCCATTCCATCAAGCCGTCAACTACCATCACAAAGGTAAATAAAACGACTTTATTATACAGTACAGTTTATTTCTTTAATTACAATACAATAGCACATTTATTATACATAAAATAAGGTATATTTTTGTGTAGTTTTAAGGCTTATTTAGTAGAAAATTATGTTTTATAGGGACCTGGGAACAGATTATTCTCATTTTAATGGTTTCTGATGGGAAATAAATGTTCGGAAGATGAACTTTTCGCCTTACACACACTTTCTGGGAACCAATTATGTTCGTGAGCTGAGGTATCACTGTACTTGATACTACTACTACTACTAATAATAATAATGTCTGTCTTCCTTTTGGCTTTTTCCCTTTTTTTTTTTTACTCGGGAGTCGCTACAGCGAATCATCTGACTCGCACGTTTGATTTGGCAGAGGGTTTTACGTTGGATGCCCTTCCTGTCACAACCCTTTTTAGCAAGGGACAGAAACACGCTGATGGCTTTGCAGCTACTCTTTAAAACAGTCAGCAATGGTTCTTTTACATGCCTCTCACCATAGACAGTGACAGACATGGCCTGCCTTTGATAACTCAGTTCGCTGCACTGGGGAAGGGGCAGTGACAACCTTGTGGAGAATGGGACTCGAACCCTCAACCTTTAGATCAGCGATCCAGTGCCCTATACCACTAAGCCACTATTGTCCGCCCCTTAAATATGAAAAAAAAAAAAAAAAAAAAATTCATTCATTAATTTTCTGACACACTTAATCCTGATTGGGGTCTCGGGGAGGCTGGCTCCCATCTCAGCCAACTCTGGGCAAGGGCAGAGTACACCCTGGACAGCTTGCCAGGCCATCACAGAGCAGAAATACGCTTTTACATGCCTCACACCATAGACGAACCACTGACCACAGAGAGTGCGAGATAGCAGTTGGGGGGGATGTGGACTTTCGGATCAGTGACCAAGCACCTTACCACCAGGCCACCACTAACCTTAAATTACTTTAGAATATTATTATATTAAAATCTAAAAATTACATCAATATATTCATATAAACAAAAATATTAAGACAATGATCATTAAAAACACAAATGTTAAGATATCAAATAATGACGACTATCCTTAGAAATGTACACATCAGTTCTTTTTTAAACTCTGTAAACTCTCCACTGTATATTGAAAAAATTGACAGAAAATAGTGCAATGAGTGGTTGATGTGTAACTAAGAAACTTGTTCATTATAAGACAGATGAGAACAGACCAAGCTGACAGGGAAGCAATGGTCCCGAATATATCGACTCTTTACTACCGTGATGAGCAGAAAAGTATCTCAAAATGAATATCACATGAAAATTGAAGGCGGGTGATATTACCACAGCAGAAGACTGCATCAGATTCTGTCAGCTAGGAAAATAAATCTAAGGCTATGGTAAGCATAAACTGAGTAGACAACTGGAGATTGGAAATGGCCTTTAATTATTTAGGAGTTTATATACAGCCAATGTGTAGGATGTAGAGAAAAGTCTTTGATGTTCACAAGATTTTGAAAATATTTTTTTCTGCGTGATGGCACGCATGTGTGTGTGTGTGTGTGTGTGTGTGTGTGTGTGTGTGTGTGTGTGTGTGTGTGTGTGTGTGTGTGTGTGTGTGTGTGTGTGTGTGTGCGTGTGTGTGTGTGTGTGTGTGTGTGAGTGTGAGAGAGAGAGAGAGAGAGAGAGAGAGAGAGCATGCACAGTATGCAGAGATCTGTAGTGAAACAGATCAATAAGGTAAGCAAATGCATCCTGGGAATGAATCCCATACAGTAAGTCTCCTACTCGCAGTAAATCTCAGCGGAACATTTTATTCAGCTGGGAACAGTTTTAATCTTACACTGAGCAACAAACACACACCGTCTTCTGCAACTGGACCTCACCACACTTGGTGGATTAGGAGTGATTATGCAATTTTTGAGTTTGGTGATGAGCTCATAGCTCGCATTCCATATCACACACCTCTAAGTGAAAGCTTTGCATCCCCCAGATACTTGGTTCTAAAAAATTCTCCATATCTATTCACTCGTTTCTCAGACAAACTGAGTCATTGGGTGCCTGGAGCCTGTCTCAGCCTTCACTGGAAAAAGGCAAGGCACAGCATGCCAGACCATCACAGGGCAAACACACAACTATAAACCTTCGCACCGAGGGGCAATTTTAAACCACCAATTGGTTTAATGTGCATGTCTCTTGACGGTTGGGAGAAAATTAGTATGTCTGGAGGAATCCCACACAAGCACTGGGGGAACATGTAAACTCCACACAGAAAAGCTCAAGACTGGGACTTGAACCCAAGACCTTCTTGCTTTGAGGCAGGCATCCTAATCATTACACCACCCCATATCTATTTACCAAAAAAAAAAAAAAAAAAAAAAAAAAATAATATATATATATATATATATATATATATATATAATTTTTAGGCCATACTTTCTTATCCCTTTTTAGTATTTATGATGTATAATGAAAAAAACCCAAAACATTAAATGCATCACAGGTACCATTTTATTTTTAGGATCCCCAAACCTTTGAAACTGATGTGCTTTAATAGTGCGATCGGCAAATCTGTGATCAGCAGTCGTAATAATGTTGAAAATGATTATGCAAGCTTGTTGTTGAAGAACATTTTGTATGGGTGGTTGTGTGGATTCAACTTAGAACATTCAGAAAAAAAATTAGAGGCTGCGTCCCAAATCACACAACGTGGTTGAACAGGAAAGTATTGCTGAAGCGAAATGAGACCAAGGTGTAGCAATACAAACTGGGCAGCGTAGCATTCTACTTTTTCTCTTTATATTTTAAAACAAATGTGTGACTTTCAGTCTTTTAGGCTGAAGCCTGTCTTAACCAACTTAAGGCAAAGCCAGCGTACACCTAAATTTTAGAAAATAGAAAAGACCGGTAGAGTGGCATGTTGCCATAGTGGTGCATGTCCACATCACAACAAGACAGTCATGTCCATGTCCTCATGTCATCAGTTCATGTCCCAGGCTTAGTGAGGGAATTTCTTTAAGGAGTTTGGATGTTTTCCACGTGCCGGGGTTCGCCCCAGGTATTCCAGTTTCCTCCCACAGTCCATAGAAATGCACATTAGATTAATTGGCTGTTTCAAATTGCCTCTACCTCATTTCACTGGAGCACGGCATGCAATAATCGTGGCGGAAAGGCACCACAGTTGAATGCAGTTTACAGAAGAGCTTTGGCATTTTTGCACGTAAAATGGGTGAAAACCCTACGGAAAAGTGGAAATTCTTATATACCCATTTCACTGGACTACAGCATGCAAGGATTGTGTAGCGGAAAAAGGCGCGGAACGCCGTCTACAGAAGAGCTTCGCATTTTAAATGGAAAAATGGGTGAAAACCCTACGGAAAAGTGGAAATTCTTACACTCTCGGAACGATCACAGCGTATGCGGAACGGGTATGCCAAAGTACGCCAAAGTGTCCCCATGGAACACTCATGGAATTTTTTTGGCCTGCCATAAGCATACGGAAGTGGAGGAAGACTTGAGGAATAACTACGGAATCACACGGAATGACACAGAAGATGAGGGAATAATTGCGGAATGTTTGCGGATGACAACATTTTTGCTTCCGTAAGTCTGCGGTGCTCCAGTGAAATGGGGGTAAGATAAGAGTGAGGATGGCTGTGTGTGTTGGTCCTGCAATGGACTGAAGAGCTGTTCAAATTTTATTCTTATAAATAATGAATTAATTTCCTATTGAAATATTGCACATCTTTCCAACACAACATGTGATTTTTGACCTAAATGAATGAGACAATAGCATTTAGAAACAGTGACAATGATTCAACAACCCAATCCATCAACCTTAATTGTGAAATGAAACACTAGTCACATAAACAAGGCAAAATTGAACAAAATAAATCAGAACGTGTTTAATAAACCAGCAGCTACACAAGTGAATAATTATACACAAATAGGACTGACTGACTATAGTCTGATCCAGTAGCATCCCATCAGATTCGAGAAGAAATAAATGTCTTATTTGGCTGCCTGTCACCAAGGAGTCACACTGAAACGTTTGTTTATTCTGGCCTCCTTGCATCCATTTCACACAAGACTGCATGTCAAATCTGAGCTGGGAGCTCAGGGGAAAGGGCTTAACGTGAAGTTTCTGGACAAAATACATCAGGATGAGTAACAGAGGGCGTGGTCTACCTTAAAGGAGCTGTGTACCAGGGTCTCGTCAAGGTCGATCACCACACAGTTCTTGCCATAGTCCGTGATGCTGACTTCAGGTAGAAGGTATTTGGCTGGAGACTTATGACAGGAAACAAAGTGTACAGGAGAAGACAAGGGCAAGAAAAAAAGAAAGAAAAACAGTAATTTGTTTGGGGTGGGAAAAAAAATCACAGTTGGTGTCATTACTGTAGGAGTCGGGTTCAAATTGAAGGCTCTCAAAAGCATGCAAATCAAGACAGCTTTATAGATTTCATTTCAGACCCATGTTGCTCTTGACATTGCCCTGCTGTGACCTGCTCTGATTTTTGTTGTGACTCTGATTTTAAAAAAAAAGAAGGGGGGAGGGGGGGTCCTGAGGTTAGCATACAGGCTATTCAAAAAGATTATGATGTAAGTGTTCCCTCACATTTTATCTCTTTTGCCAAGTCATGGTGTGTAAACAATCTGGATGTATAATTATAAAGAATGGTGAAGAGAGAGAGAGAGAGCGAGAGAGAGAGAGAGAGAGAGAGAGAGAACACCTAGCACTAATGTGCAGATGTCCTTTGGTATGAAAAGCACACAGATGGCTTCATCTGAGGGGGTGCACACACACACACACACACACACACACACACACACACACACACACACACATACACATGCGTGCGCGCGCTTTCACGCACACACACACGCACACACACACACACACACACACACACACACACACACACACACACAGACACGCATGCACTCATAAATTTCGACTTTGAAATGAAGGATCAGAGTAAAGTCTAAAAGACCAGTGTAGAATTTATTTCACCTAAATGCCATTAAAATATTTAATAATATAACTATTAGGGCATTGCCTTTCCCAAATTCGGCCTGGTATGAAAAGAGGAAAGATTAACACTGATTTCTCTTTTCCGCCCCTTTCACTCAATGATTTCCACACTCATTTATATCACCTGTCTTGTTGGTGTAATTGTCCGTGTAACGCGTTCATGTTTCCATTTGTTGATAATGTTCCATGTTGTTCTACTCAACGAAAGCTGAATTGTGCACAAGTCTCTATCTCTCTCTCTCTCTCTCTCTCTCTCTCTCTCTCTCTCTCTCTCTCGCTTGCATTAAACTCATGTATGTGAAAGAAGATATTTAGCGCTTTCCTTTACATATGTCATGCCGCATCTTGAGCAACAAGTCCAAACCGCTGGAAGGAAGCAAGAGTTAGCCTTCACTATTTGGTTTCTGTCAAATGACAAAATTAATGCATTTTAATCAGGGGTGTCAAACTCATGCCACAAAGGACCACGTGGCTGCAGGTTTTTGTTTCAAAGCTGATCTGAGTCTTCAGGTAGTTCATTGGTCAGTCTCTGTACAGAGCACACACATTGACCAATCACCTGACTGAAGACTCAAACTGGTTGTTTAAATGAGCAAAGTCAGGTGTGCTGCTGCATGGTTGAAACAAAAACCTGCAGCCACATGGCCCTTTGTGGCATGAGTTTGACACCCCTGATTTAAACAAAAGCATTTTTTGACGTAGTGTTCTGCCACACAGTTCAAGATTGTAATACTGTTGACACAACGAGGTGTGGTATTTCTACAATTTCATTTTATTTATTTTTTTATTTATTTAAGGGACAATGTACAGGAACATTAAGCTCATAGAGACAGAGATGTACTGTACCAGATTATAGCTTAATAGCTAGTTTCCATCTGTAGTCCCTAATTTAGAACGGCCAATTAACCTACAGTGCATGTCTTTTGGATTGTGGGAGGAAACCAGAGCACCCGGAGGAAACCCACACAAGCACGGGGAGAACATGCAAACTCCAGACAGAAATGCCCAGGCCGGGAATCGAACCCGGGCCTTCTTGCTGTGAGGCGGACGTGCTAACCACTACGCCACCGTGCCGTCATCATGACATCATGAATAAGATAGAAACAACTAACTTCTAGCAGCACTGAGAAATGCACTGATTGTGCAACAGAATGGACAAAGCCAGTAACTAATCCTAAAATTATTATCAGGCTATCAAGCAGATGCAGTACAAAAATATTTTCCAAATTAAGAGCACATGAGTCCTGTCAGAAGGTAGGTAGGTAAAGGCCTTTGGGCTTTTTACATCCGAGCCATAGTGGCTCATCAGGCCGGTGCTTATCCCCGGTTTCCATAGCGTGAAGCGACCAGGAGTACAACTCCTCCTGGATGGGACGCTAGTCCATCGCAGGTTACCTTCCCAGTATATTTTTACTGGTACCCAGTTATACTGCTGGGTGAACAGAGGCACACTTGTGGTTGAGACCTTGCCCAGGGGTCTTAGCACAGTGGGGGTTGAACTGGGATTCGAACACACAACTTTCCAATCATGAGCACAGCACCCTAACCACTACACCACCGGCCCCACCTACTGTCAGAAGGTACTATTACTTTTCTCAGTTGAACGAACATTTATTTCTGTCTATATGTATTGATTTTTTTCTGGGTTGCTTTATTTTAAATAAATAAGCTAGTTGTAATGCAAGTTAAAATTGCATTTCTTAAAAAGTAAATACACACAAATACGTTTTACCTTTGTTGTTTGAGAAATAAGTTTGATGTTGAGTGAAGCAGTAGTTTTTTTTTTTTTCAAAGATGACAATGATTCTGAAGATTGAGGCACCCAGTGATTAGAAAGTAATTTTTTGCATCATAATAATTAGTTTATATTGCACAAGAATGGCACCATCTAATTGGTTTGCTATCGGGGGATAATTAGCAATTACAGACTACTCAGTTCAGAAATATCCACTGAGCCTGAGGTGGAAACTGTTTTAGTATGTTTCACGCAGAAACATAAAAACCTACGAAAATTATATATTGTTTATTTTACTTTTCATTCTTTTTTATATATTTTTTTTTGTACATATATTGAGTATTTTGCAGTATTTGCATACAGTATTTTAAACCCATTTAGAGTTTGAGTATACACTACAGTACATAGTATTATAAGAAAAGCAAACAAAAATTACACTTTTATGGTTTATTCTTCAATTTGATAATCCTGCCTCCTCCAAGTAAGTCTAAAAGAAAAATGTGGTCATCAGTCATTTTGATTTAACCATTATCCACTTGGGATAATGTTTTTAAATCACCAGATATTGGACAAATCAGACTGTGGTGTTTCCATGTAGGATATATGAATGGATATTATTCACCTCACAAACTTAAAAAAAAAAAAAAGAATTATGCTTGGTGGACACTTCCGAATAGTCCCCTGACAAACAGTAATAAATACCTTGCCTTCAGTGAATAGTTGTTATTTATACAGTGGAATCCCAAGTATAGCTTAGGTATGAAAGGGTTGCTGGTGTGTACACTTAAAAAAAATCAATGAAGGACGAACATAAAAAAAAAGCTTCACATCAGATGCAAGCACACAGCAGGTAAGCAAGAAGTAAATAAGATATACATACACTGGGGAGAGGAATGACCTGGACCTGATCACACTGAAACAAAAAGTGGAAGAGAGATAGAAAAAGAGAGAAAGAGAAACACAACACATCAACACAAATACTTGGAGAATGTAAGCAGGCAAACAACATGAAGCTGCTTATAGGTACTGTGAGGCCATGAACAGACGCCCTGTCTTGGGGTGTAAACTGATTCCCCGTGTTTCAAGGTTTACTAAGTTTGCATGAATTTATGCTCCTCTTAAAGAGAAGGTGGTCAGAAACAAAGTTAACTCAGAGCACATGCACTTGTAAATCGGTGGGACATTCCGCTGCTGAACGCGAGGCTTTTTGCGAGTAAACACCACTCGGTAATGTGATCCTACTCGCACCCATTTATAGCTGTGTGTACCTGCCTTGGCAGCGTATGAGCATGTTTGTGGGGGAATTGGTGGCGTAGACTGTACATGGGGTTGTTCTGTGTGTGTGTGTGTGTGTGTGTGTGTGTGTGTGTGGTTAGACAGAAGAGAACACGAAAGGAGTCACGAAAAAAAGTAAGGGGGCACTGAGCAATCCATCATCTGAAATACAAGGGCCATTTTATGGGCAGTGGAGAAGTTGAAGTGTGTGTGTGTATGTGTGTGTGTGTGTGTGTGTGTGTGTGTGTGTGTGTGTGTGTGTGTGTGTAAGAGTGAGAGTGTGTGGGCGGATATTGAAGAATGTGTAAGTGGTATAGCATGCCCATCATTTCTAAAGCTAAATGGTAAACATCATGGTGAGTTAACTGGGTTCAGAACAGCTGGAACACTTTGTGGTGAGACTGAAGAGGCCGAGTGCACGAAATGTACACAAGCTAGGAGTGAGGCGAGACAACAAACAAATCTTTAGCTGAGATTTAGTAATAACAGTTAAACTCTGTATGTTTTCTAAAGAGAGCTGATGCATACATTAAGCTCAAGCACACATAAACACACACATACCTTTGGAGAGCCAGTGTTCTCCTCGGCAGGTGGAGGCAGCGAACACGTCTTGTTGTTCTGAAGTGGAGGGTCCACATTGTAGTTGCGGAAGCAGCAGAAGAAAGGGCTGAAGATGCTCCTGCTCCTGTGTTTCTTTAGGCTGTTGTTCGACTGCAAGACTGCAATGAAGAAAGAACATCTGTACATTCACCTTCTCTGCCCTGAAACTTAGAACACTGTTGCCTCACATCTGTTTCACTCACTCGAAGAAGCTCGGCGCACAGAGAGGGGGAGAAGAAGAAAAAACTGGAAAAGTTATTTTTTTGGTCAGAGCGGCTGGTACAGAAGGCAAACGGGGCCTCCTGTATTAACGTATACATAACACGTTTCCATGGCATCCATGACACCTTTGTCCCGTTGTTGTGTATGCGTTCTGTCTGAGCCATGGCTCATACGTGCATGTCATTAGTCAACAGTAATGGGTTCAGAGAAAAAGAAGTTACGCAACTCACTGAGAAATGAAAAAAAAAAGACTACTCCCCAATCCCTCCTCTAAAATGGACACTGTGCAGATACAACTGATACGTTCTCATTATATAAGTATGTTGGTATATATACTGTACATTTTTACAATGTTATAACAAAGTACACTGCTAAAACAATTGTGAAGCGACAGTTATGCCCATCCAAATAAGAATTTTTAGATTTGAAGTATATACATTTTGTATGTATATTTTTCCACTGTGGTGTATGTCTCACATTCTTATTTTAGCCAATGTACTGTATTTGTTTTGAATTCAGTATAAGTGTAACAGATTATAGATAAATCCATAAAGGTGGCTTAGTTTAAGTAGTTAAAACATTACCTATACAGAGATCCCTCACTTTCCGCGGTTAATTGGGACCGAGATCCCCCCACGACTGCCGAAATGGATCAACCCCCAACGACTGACGTATACGTATATGTGTATCAATAAATGTCTGACATATTTCGGCTTTTTCCCTTTTACTCGGAATTCACCACAGAGAATCATCTGATTCGCACGTTTTGATTTGGCAGAGGTTTTTACATCGGATGCCCTTCCTGTCACAACCCTTTTAGCAAGGGACAGAAACACGCTAACGACTTTGCAGCTACTCTTTACGAAAGTCAGCAATGGTTCTTTTACATGCCTCTCACCATAGACAGTGAGAGACATGGCCCGCCTTTGATAACCCAGTTAGCCGCACTGGGGGGGACAGTGACAACCTTGTAGAGAGTGGGACTCAAACCCCCAACCTTTGGATCAGCGATCCAGTGGCCTATACCACTAGACCACCACTGTCCCATATGTGTATCAATAAATACATATTCAATGCTGAAAATGCTGATAATAACAATTAAACATTCAAAAATAATGGATAAGATGTAAATAAAATATAAATACACACATATATAGAGCACATGCATGCGCACACACACACTCAGATGCGCACCTCACATAAAAAAAAAAAAATTAAAAAGATGGGGGTTTTGGGTTGGGATTTTTTTGGGTTGTTTTTTTTTTTTTTTTTTGCATAATTGGCCTTGTTTTGAAACATTTTCCTTAACTTTTCCCGCTATTCTTCCTTCATTCCCTTATTTTTTTAATTCGATGAATATTTTTAAAAAAAATCACGATGTACTAGTGCTTCTCAAAAAATTAGCATATTCTGATGAAGTTCATTATTCTCTGTAATGTACTGATAAAAAATAAACTTTCATATATTTTAGATTCATTGCACACCAACTAAAATATTTCAGGTCTTTTATTGTTTTAATACTGACAGAAGTGTGCTGGGAAGATGGAAAGAGTACTTTGAAGAGCTGATGAATGAGGAAAATGAGAGAGAAAAAAGAGTAGAAGGAGTGACCGTTGAGGAGCAGGAAGTAGCAAAGATTAGTAAGGGAGAAGTGAGAAGGGCATTGAAGAGGATGAAGAGTGGAAAGGCAGTTGGCCCTGATGACATACCAGTTGAGGTATGGAAGTGTCTAGGGGAGGTAGCAGTAGATTTTCTGACAAGAATATTCAACAAGGTCTTAGAAAGTGAGCAGATGCCAGAGGAATGGAGGAGAAGTGTGCTTGTGCCCATTTTTAAGAACAAGGGAGATGTACAGAGTTGTGGCAACTACAGAGGGATAAAGTTGATGAGCCATACAATGAAGCTATGGGAAAGAATAGTGGAAGCAAGACTAAGGGCAGAGGTCAGCATTTGTGAACAACAGTTTGGTTTCATGCCAAGAAAGAGCACCACAGATGCAGTGTTTGCTTTGAGGATGTTAATAGAGAAGTACAGAGAAGGTCAGAAGGAGCTGCATTGTGCCTTTGTGGATCTGGAGAAAGCATATGACAGGGTGCCGAGAGAAGAACTGTGGTATTGTATGAGGAAGTCTGGAGTGACAGAGAAGTATGTTAGAGTGGTGCAGGACATGTATGATAGCTGTAAGACAGTGGTGAGGTGTGCTGTCGGTGTGACAGAAGAGTTCAAGGTGGAGGTGGGACTGCATCAAGGGTCAGCTCTGAGCCCCTTCTTGTTTGCTATGGTGATGGACAGGCTAACAGACGAGGTTAGACAAGAATCTCCATGGACTATGATGTTTGCAGATGACATAGTGATCTGTAGTGAGAGCAGAGACCAAGTGGAGGAAAATCTAGAGAGGTGGAGGTATGCCCTGGAAAGGAGGGGATTGAAGGTTAGTCTTAGTAAGACAGAATACATGTGTGTGAACGACAAGGACCCAAGAGGAACTTTGAGGTTACAGGGGGCAGGGATAAAGAAGGTGGAGGATTTTAAGTACTTAGGCTCAACAATCCAGAGCAATGGAGAGTATGGAAAAGAGGTGAAGAAGCGTGTGCAGGCAGGTTGGAATGGATGGAGAAAAGTGTCCGGTGTGATGTGTGATAGGAGAGTATCGGCAAGAATGAAGGGAAAAGTGTACAAGACGGTGATGAGGCCAGCAATGTTGTATGGTTTAGAGACAGTGGCCCTGGGGAAAAGACAGGAGTCAGAGTTGGAGGTAGCAGAGATGAAAATGTTGAGGTTCTCTTTGGGAGTAACGAGGATGGATAGGATCAGAAATGAATACATCAGAGGGACAGCACATGTAAGATGTTTTGGAGACAAAGTCAGAGAGGCTAGATTGAGATGGTTTGGACATGTACAGAGGAGGGATAGTGAGTATATTGGTCGTAGGATGCTGAGGTTGGAACTACCAGGCAAAAGGCCCAGAGGAAGACCAAAGAGAAGATTTATGGATGCGGTGAAGGCGGACATGAAGGTCGTTGGAGTAAGAGTAGAAGATGCAGAGGATAGGGAGAGATGGAGGCAGATCATTTGCTGTGGCGACCCCTGAAGGGAACAGCCGAAAGGAAAAGAAGAAGAAGAAGAAGAAGATTTTGGCATTTTGGCATCTTGTGGGCATGGCCTGCAGCGCGCGCGAGAGAGATCGAGTGATAGAGAGTGATAGAGAGAGAGAGAGAGAGAGAGAGAGAGAGAGAGAGAGAGAGAAAGAGAAAATGAGAGATAGAGAGAGAGAGAGAGAGCGAGAGAGAGAGAGAGGTATATGTGTGTGTGTGTGTGTGTGTGTGTGTGTGTGTGTGTGTGTGTGTGTGTGTGTGTGTGTGTGTGTGTGTGTGTTACTAAAAATGTTTAATAATGGTTTAATTAATAAATATGTTAATAAAATGGTTTAATATGTGAATAAAATGGTTTAATAAATAATTTTCTTTTACTTTTAACACATATTTCATACAAAATTGGTGTACTTTTATCATTTTTAAACTGTTTATGGGGTTTATCCAGTCCAAAGACTGGAGCCTTGGAACGAATTAGGCGTTTAACATGCAAGATCCGACCCCTACTTACGAAATCCCCGCGTTACGAAAAGGGCTCTGGAACGGATTGATTTCGTAAATTGGGGCCAACTGTATATTAAAGTGTTTACAAAAACAACATTTCATTCTGAGAATGGTCATATGACATTTTCCATCTTAAAATGTTCCAAAGTTGAAAACAATCACCGAGCTGGTGGTTTCTTTAAGATGTTTTTTAAAACTCAGTCACATATCAATAGCACCTAATCCACATTTCCTAATTCAGTATGAGTCATCCCCAGCCTCCAAAAATCTGCACCTTCATTCATATCACTGCATAAATAATGCTATTATGTACTATATAAAAAATCCCCAGAATAACACGAATGCATTACAGTTGAGGGTGTATGTGGAGTGAAATGTTGTCTCTCTGCTCAACACTGTTTTATAAGTAATAAAACAATAAACAAATACCCTTGCCACTTGATCCCTCGCTACTTCGCACTTCAATTCATGTGGCTTCAGTGCATCGCGTTTTTTTTTTAAACATTCATCGAATTAAAAAATAAGGAAATTAAGGAAGAATAGGGGTAAAAGTTAAGGAAAATGCCACAAAAACAAGGCCAATTATGCAAAAAAGTAACCCCTAGACAAACACAAAACAAAAAACAACCCAAAACCTACATTAAAACTACGTAGTTACATTTTTGTGAGGTATGCATCTGAGTGCGTGCACGCGCATCTGTGTGCGTGCGTGCGTGCGCACGGGCGCGCGTGTCTGTATGTGTGTGTATTTATATTTTATTTACATCTTATGCATTATTTTTTTATGTTTAATTGTTATTATAAGCATTTATTGCATTGAATATGTGTTCAGGGACAGTGGTGGTGTAGTGGTATAGGGCACTGGATTGCTGATCCAAAGGTTGGGGGTTCGAGTCCCACTTTCTACAAGGTTATCACACCTTGTAAAAACAAACCGAATAAATGAGAGACAAATCAACCGACAACCAAACGGACTGGAAAACAGAAGCACTAAACAACAGACACACTGATAGGAGAAAAAAAAACAAGCTTTGGGAATATTCCCCCCCCCCCAATACTAGTCATAAAACAATATTCTTAAATCATTATTACATACTTTTATTTCTCGTCCTTTTACTATTTCTAAGCCACATTTTAATACCAAATTCTAGAATTTAGTAACTTGATGCTGGTTAATAATCCAAATATAAATTCAATCGGTTATGTCAATAATCATGATTCATTGTGACTGATTGTTTTTTTTAAAGTATATAACTGTATTTAATGTAGCTACTAGCTAACACTAAGCATCTGCTGCCACCATGGAAAGTGTAATTTTTGGAAGAATGGGCATGCAAGATCCAGTTGACTCTGATCTCAATTTTGGAGAACCAGAGGGCAATTATTTCAGTGGAAGGCTCAGGCATTTGTTTAACACCTATATGAGACACCGAAATCTTGTGATCCCATCTGTAGATAATTACTGCTTTGAAATGGGTTTGTTATTCAAACCGACAGACAAATCAACAGACATACCAAAAGAAAGAGCTCATATAGAAACAATTTCAGTCCGCCTACAATGTGTTACACAAGAAAACGTTTTTTGAGCCATCCATGTAGAATTACAGACAAGTTAGCACAAAAGTGGACAGATTCAGCCTGACCAATGGACAAATAAACAGACAGAAAACTGCAAAAACTGACAGGTCAAATAGACAAGGAAAGCAGACAACATACAAACAGAAAAACAAAACCAAAAATAAATGAAATCCCATCTGTTATAAACAGCTGTGACAGCATATATTCATTCAAACATTGTTTGGAGATGCTGGATTGCTCATCAAAACATGAATGTTTCTGAACAGATTTTCAGCCATGCTACTGGCTTCCAGCTCCAACGTCACTGATACAATCAGAGAAATGCTGAAAAAAAATGTCACAATTTCTCCTGGTGTACACTGACCACACCAAGTGCATTCAGCTCGAGGACACTTTCAAAGATTAGATGTTTAATTCCACTAAAGGACATTAGCATTTATCCCTCTTTTTCTCAGCTAACTTTCCAGACAAATCCAACGCAGGCTTTCTGCACATTTTGCACCATGCAGTGGGTTGAGATCAAATGCTGCAGATTGTGTTACAGATTGTGTTGATGACCAAACACTTGATAGCCGGTCGATAACAGTGTCAGCTTTCAATGAGCCACAAGTAATCAACTCATTACGTGCACCATTCACTGTTCGCTTTATCCAGGGTTCCAAAATAATAATAAAAAAACTTTTGCAAGGTGTACCTCTACTGCTATGAATGAAATAAACAGTTTATTTAAAACAGTTTATTACATCAATTTATATATATATCTAGTTGTTTATAAATGTATTATTGTGTTCTTATTTTTGATAAACGTAATTTTTAGGAGAGAATTTTGTGAAATATTTTTTGTTTATTTGGGAATACATATTGCCAAAAGATGACCTTGTGACCTTGATCTAATTTTTTTTACTGTAAATCTGACATATCAAAATGAAATCATCTCTGAGAGGCAGACAGGATGTGTCCCCACCACGTTTGGTGAAAATTCTTGCATGGGTGTGGTCAGTATTTTGCTCACAAACAACCAGACAAACAAATGAACAAACAGACAGACAAACAAACACTAGTCATTGAAACAACTCTGCCACGGCTCCATTTTTTGGGAACGGTAATACTACTACTACTTATAATAATAAGAGGAAGAAGAAGGATGCAATAATTTAATTAATTATGTATGTTGATCCCATATTGCAATCGAACCCTAATACTAGACACCGTGCAGCAGCTTCCTACAGGGTCACAGAGAAAACATGCTCTGGAAATTGTGGGGAAAATGCCAAGCTGCTTTGAATACTTCTAATCTTCCCCATGCTTCTCTGAACATGGCTTGTGGCAGACTGGAACTGTAAATTGGCCGTACACTTCAAGCAGAAAAGTGTGTTATGACTAGTGAGCAGTGTTGCAGTTCATATGCTGAATTTCCTTGTAGTGTGTAACAACCGCAATATTGTTCTGAGCCCCCCATCTATCATTGGTCCAAATATCACATGGTTATTTGCATCACTGCATAAAGCAGCTGTTTCATTCCAAGACTCTGCGTTCTCTAGTGGTTGTAAAAGCAACAGTTTTTACACTTCTACCAAATCTCTGACAGACTCAATACAGACGCTCCCGACTTACGTTTTTAATTGGTTCCAAAGTGAACATAAGTAGTTACAGTGACGTATGATGCTCATACTGTACTATACATCCATCCATAAATACCATTAGCGTATCTCATAAAACACCCCTAAATCAATTATTATAAACATAACATTGTAAAATAATAGCAAATAATATCAACATTAATTTCAAATAAGTCACTTATTTATACCGAGTCACTTTACATGAAGCTTAAAACAGTCAATCAACGCTTACAATATGTGAAGCGCTCAATACCGAAAGTAGTGTACTTGCGAAAGTAGTGTACTTGCTGTGGGTTATACAGACTTCCGGTCTTTCAAGTACACAAGGGTGCCGTTGAACTCGTTTATAACACAACCTGCACTGATGCAGTCTCCCAGCAAAGCGGAGAGTTCTTTCTTTTGTGTAAGTAAGTAAACTTTATTCAAGAGATGTATACAAAGAACAAGTACAAATCCTAATGAATATTAATATAAAAATAAGTATACACTCTTAGGATTCTGCTAAAAGATAATAAATATCTGTAATTGTTCTGTAATTTGTGGGTTCGGGTTTTCATTCATATTACAACTCTCTTTGCTTAAACTGAGTATGCATGGTAGATTGTGCCGATCTGAGCAGATAGTTAATTCATCTCTGTGTATGAGACTTGCACCCATGCTAGTAGGCTTACACTGCTGACCAACCATATTTGCTTAGGGTTACAAAAGTCCGCAAAACAGTGTAAACACAAAGATCACAGAGACGACGTCTTAACACAAGGGTAACACACTATATAACTGATATATACACTCAGTTTGTTTGTAAACAATGAATGCAGCGTCATTGCGTCATTACGTCAGCGTACTACGTATGTACGTCTAAACTCAAAATTTGACTTTTTTTTTTTTTTTTGGAAAAAAATGTAAAATTGAAAAGACGTAAAACGGATGAACGTAAGTCGGGGAGCGTCTGTAATCAAAATGCTACACTTAACAACACACTGGTTCAAAAGTTTTGGAAATGACAATTATCCTGGATTATCTGGAGCCTATCCTGGGAACACTGTGCCACAGGTGGGAATGCAGTACACACCCTGAACTCCAAGTTACCATATATTTTACACATTTTTGAGTGATGGGCTAAAACTGGAGAACGCAGTGGAACCCCCACAAAAACCCATACTTAGCTCGGGATCAAACACCGAGATCTTGGTGCGCATATTATTGCAAAATGTATGCTAACAGAATTAGGATCAAACAATTAACCTGTGAACAGCATAATAAATTCATACAAACATTCAGTTCTCTTTTTTATTTACTATTATTTTCCTCTAATTTTCCTACTACAAAGCTCAGGAGAGCAGAGCAGAGCAATGAGATATTTGTGGAATTTGACTACATAGCATCTAAAGCTGCTTTCGAAATGAAAACATTATTAGTTCCAGGTTTTTGGACTGTGTTTAGACCATTCTTTTCTAGCACTCTGGCGCTGGATTATTTATCTTACATTTTGTATGTTGCCCATGATTCATGCAGCATTTAACTTGTCCAACTTCTGGCTCATCTTCCAAATTGAAGAAATCTGTAGCAATCTGTTCTCCTGCGCCAATACTGATATTTGATTCTAAGTGAGCATATGGAAATGGGAGTGCACAAGGAGGAAGGAGGCGGGGAGCAGAGCAACCAGTGTGGAATAGCCTTGTCTGAATCCCACCTCCTAACCACAGCATACAAACCATGCTTTCTCCCTGTCACAAACAACATTGCAGAGAGTTGGAAACTGCCAGACTACACACACACACACACACACACACACACACACACACACACACACACGCCTAAAATCATATTCTCTGGCTGCCCACAGGAATGTGTCTGGAGGCAGCCTGCATGGCGATGCCATTCTCCCCTTCCCTTCTGATCCAGAATATTATGCCTCATTGCTAAATGTTAAACCTGCAGCATTTTTCATTAAATCTGCATGACCCTGAAATAAAAGTTAACACAGTAAAATCAGCAACACTGGCAACATAAAGTTGTTTATCAAGTGTGAGAAACATTTACAATTGGCAGGTTGCTTGGCAAGTACTTTTATCGGGAATAAGGCTTTAATTTAACTGAAGAACAAAGTGGTATTAATGTCAACACAAGAGGTTCACCTAAAAATACAAAAAAAAGACCTATTAAACTTGACTTTTGGGAGTGTTAATGCTAAGATGTGACACACACCGATCATAAAGTAGTCAAACTACAAATTATATAACTTTTGCAGGTTAAAAAATGGACTTCAGAAATAAGAATAATTACAATTATTATTATTAGTAGAGGTAGTAGTAGTATTTATTGTTGACATTATAACTAATATTATTATTAGTTGTAGTAATAGCTGTTAGTCTTGGTGTTTGGATAATTAATTACAGTATGTACACAAGGGCAGCATGGCGGCATAGTGGTTAGCGTGTTCGCCTCACTGAAGGTAGGTCCTGGGGCTGATTTACAGGTTTGGGGTTTTTTCTGTGTGGAGTTTGTATGCTCTCCATGTGCTTGCAGGGTTTTCTTTGTGTAGTCTAGTTTCCTCTCACAGTCAAAAAAACATGCAATATAGGCTAATTGGCTGAAATTGGTCTAATACTCGGAGAGCGTGTGAATGGTTGACCCCGCAATGCCATTTTTGAGTTGTTCAAGGTGTACTGCACCTTCACCAAGATGGGCACCAGCCCTCTCGCGACTTATGGTTAAGAGGCTTAAAAAATGTATGAATGAATGAAAGAAATGAACATGATTTTTTTTTTATGTATTATTTTTATTTTTTATGATTTAATATTTTAATATATCGTTGTTGTTGTTGCTGTCGTTGTTATGTAAATAATGATTAAAACTTTGAATAAGCATAAGCAAAGCAAATGAATGCCCAACTTAATAGCAAGAACATTAATTATAATTACAGATGGAACTGAATTTATTTGCAATGAATAGATAATACATTCTAAATAAATACAAATATAGACTCAAATATTAGGAGCAGTTTTGCTGGAAAGTCCCACGGGACATATGGATGAAATTAGAAGTGCGTTTCAAGACTGGGATCTCACAAGAGCATATGAGCGTTTGGAGATAAAGTTGATGAGCAAAAGGCCCCATTCCATTAACATGAACACGATAATACAGCAGCACATGATGTATTTACAACATAATTTGTTATTGCCAGGTCCTCTTCTGGTGATGTCATTTAGTCAATTATTTAGTTAGAATTTATGTAAACAGAACCAAACTACTACGCATTCATAATTATTTAATTCTTAAATGAACCAGTGAATTTGTTGAAAAAAATAAATCGTGAAGGTTGAGAAACTAACCAGAATTTCCACACCATTCATTTTCATGGTTTAATTTCCAGTATTTGTAGGGGTCTTCATACGATACCACTTCCGGTCTTGAACTACAAGATACAGATATGAATATCTTCAGCTCTTAACACTGTTGTGATGATCTGAAGGAAAACTTGGTGGAATCGTGATGATTTGGAAGAAATTTGGTGGAATGGTCATGTTCTTGTGGGAAATTGGTGGAATCGTGATGGTCATTGCCAGAATTATTATGATTTATTATGGTTTATCAGCAAACATGATAGAATGTAGGAACTGTAGTAGAGCACAGTAGAGTTTAACACGTCGCATCATAAGGGATCTTAGAAAACATGGAAAGTCCCTTCTTTCAACTTTAATCTCTTGGATGCACCCTGCCTCTGTTTTACACAACAGTCGTGCTTCAATTGTGGACATAAATCATGGCGCTCCATGCTTTTTTTGAATCAAGCATATCGTCACATCAGGACCCAGTGTAAACACAGGTTTATCAAATATCTAGATAAAAGTGTGGGTAGCCTAACCAGTCTAGATTTTAATTGGGTACAAAGCAGACCACCTATCCACTCACTTAAATCTACTATGCATACTTTAAGTTCTTGGTCTCAGAGTAGAATTTTGCAAGAATATTATTTCCCAAAGAAATATCCAAAATACACAAAGGGATTGAATGGTGGTATCTCTTCCAGTCATATACTTTACACAGTCATTTGCCTTACATTGTTGTTATTCATGTTAGTTGACAACAGAGCAATCACTTGCTGATTTGATGTAGAACACTGGTTGGAATTAAGGTTTCTGATTGGCTGTTTAGAGAAGTAAAGCTTAAAGCACCAGTTGTTGAGGTCACATTTGCAGAAGAAATGAAGGGATGGCATCCCAAACCAAATAATAAAATTAAATGAAAGAAAACAATGTGATTTGGGGTACTGCCATTACCTTTTATTTTTTGGCTCGGTGATCTTATTTTTGAATATGTTAGTGTGGTGGGGGTATAATTCTAAGAAAGTGCTTAGTATTAGATTTGAGATATTTTTGACATTTATTTTTAATGTTTACTTATTTGTTTATTTATTTTACAAATGCATATTAGTGCCCCTTACCAAAGAAGAGATTTATGGATGTGGTGAAGGAAGACATGAAGGTCGTTGGAGTAAGAGAAGAAGATGCAGAGGACAGGGTGAGATGGAGGCATGGAGACCCCTGAAGGGAACAGCCGAAAGGAAAAGAAGAAGAAGAAGAAGATTAGTGCCCCTTCTGGCCTGGAGAGTTATATCTATTAAGCAAAGATATAACGTATGGGGGCACAGTAGTTTCCCGGTGGTAGGGTGCTGGATTACTGATCCCAAGGTCGTGGTTTCATAAAAAAGAACCAGTGCTGACTTTCGTTAAGAGTAGCCATCAGTGTGTTTCTGCCCTGCGATAGCCTGACGAGCTGTGTACTCTATGTACCAGGGTGTACTCTGCCAACACCCAGAGTTGGGTGAGATGGCCACCAGCCTCCCCACAACCCTAATTAAGATAAAGCAGTCCAGAAAAATAAATGAATAACTTATGGGTCCTGATATTGACCAATAGTATAGACGTTCTATGACTTGCGTGCACCATATAGAACAACTATTTAGTAACAAACATCATAATATTTTACAGTATCGGTTTATTAAATTGTTTATGAGTACTGTACATACTGCCACCTCATCCCATCCTGGTGTGAAGATTTCTTCTCTCTTGCACAGCCTCGAACCATATGCGCACGTCAGGCATCATCTGTTGTATTTGCAGAGTTTGCAAATACACTTAGGATATGATTCCTATTCAGCACAACTGCTTTCAAATCAGCTTGATGTCTTGATATCTTATGTGCATTTCTTGAAGACTGTAAATAAGTCTGTGAAGTGAAGGAAGCTGGATAATTTATTTCCATCAATTCATATCACAGCGAAGAAGCAGCGTTACAATTAGTCACTGTAGCAAGAGGGGAAAAACACTTAGAAAGACATGTTAAAAATGTGGTAACAAGCTATGCTTAGCTGGCAGCTACATTTTAGTGGCCAAGAAAAACACCGTGTTACTCCTGAGCTTTCTTATTTTATTTATTTATTTTTTTTCCATTTTTCAGCCACAGTACTCTGATGGGGTAAAAAAATTTAAACATATCATGTTCATGAAAGGAAACGTTTCCCTTCAATATGAAATACTGAGGTGATGTGATGATGGGCTTTCACCCATGGACAGGGCCTCTCTGTGGGCCAGAAAGACAGGAAACACAGGAAATTCTCCACATTCCTGACAGGAAGAGATAATAGGCTTCCGCCCAACAGTGGAGGAAAAACAGTGATCAGAACCTCAGCTGAGACAGAAGTTACAGCATCTTACAGAGGTGGTTGTACCAAAAAAGAGATGGAAAGACAGGCAATAACAGAAAGACAGATAGAAAGAGAGAAATGTTAAAGTAGTGCTAAAGGCGTGGACAAAGTGAAAGCTCTGCTGCAGTTTAAATAATTCAGATGGAAACACCACTGGTCCTGTGTAAACACCTGCAGAGCTTAATTCTAAGGTCATCTACTGCATCAGAGCTGAGGCTGCACAAAAACAAGCTACAGAAATCAACCCTCCACGTTCAGATAAAAGTGTTCCAACATCATGGAAAAAACCTTCCTAGCAAACCAGTCCAAAAGTTATTCTAATTAAATTATACTTGAAAATCATCTGATTGTATATCTACTTAAAAAACCTTGGAAAAACTATTTCCTGCCCTGCAGGCTGATATAATTAGTTATGAATGACTGCATTCTAACATTTTGCACTACATATTAGAGCCGAGACATTAGTGGGTGATGTAAGGTGGAAGACATTGCTGTGTTGAGCCAGCTGTCTTTCATTTCATATCCCTTGTTTATCATTTTCATGCTAGGATATATATTTCCCTTCATCATGACTTTGAGTAAGCACTTGTCTGAAGCGCATTTATCAGCAGAAGTGCTCCGGAGATTACATTTTGGGTTATAATAGCATGCAGCCTGACAATCGAGAACACAGAGACATTTTCTTGCCTCAACAGAGCTTCAGAAACAAGGCAGCCCGGGCGTTTCACACACTAGCAACAACATCTGAGGGGAGACAAGGCGAGACGCAAACCTATAATTCAGCATTCCAGCTTCACCACTGCATGGGTCTTCACGTTAATAACAGTGTCAAGGAAAGGAAAAAACAAAAATAAGGGTTCCAGGCATTACTGTGTTGTGGCGGTTTATTAGGTACAAGGGATATTAAAAACAATTTCCTTTGAAATGGTAAGGAACTGGAATAAAATGAAAGTTTACTGAGGCTTGAAACAAAATAATGAAAAAATCAGAGCATGATATTATTATTATTATTATTATTATTATTATTATTATTATTATTATTAGTTAATTAGTTTTAAAGAAATGCATACCTCCGACGTAATAAGCATCCTGCTCCAATAACCCCCCCATTGGGGCCATTTTTTAAAATTATTATGCTCTTTTCTGTTTATTTTCAGATTTCATGTAAGTAATTTGTTTGATACCACAAAATGAATAACACAAATACCACTAAAACTCTTTTATTGTTCTGTTATTACTCATGTTTTCCACCTCGATGATAATAAGCACTTACCATTCCACTCAGCTGGTAACCATTTTAATAAGCGCCCACCCACTCCAATTTTTTTTACATGCCCTGGGCTTAAAATTAATTTATACCAAATACGGTAATTTATTTTTATTAATAAGCAATATAAATAAATGATATTTTTATTTTGTACCTATTTCTGAAGAAACATTTGTTTATAAAACATTTATTTTTAAGTCTTACATCTATTTTTGGTGTTTATCCTGTTTATGTAATTAGCTTTCTAAACCTTTACCTTTTATCATGTTAAGTGTCTCCTGAAGAAATAGAAAAAAATTAAAATGACACTTTCTATTTTATAGATCTATATAGAGTCAGACTGGCTTAAAATCACATTTTTCTATATTAAGCAGCAGATTGAGTCTCTACTTCTAAGCAGTTTTTATCAAGAAAGTTATATTACATAACAGCATTGTTTCACTTCACTTCATACATACATGTCCAAGCTAAAGAAGACTGGAGGCTGAGCACATCCAAACATATCTCAACTTCAGATACACTGAGGCTGAAAACCTGAGCTGTATAATAAGCTTGGTTGAACCTTTATTTTGCCGTTTCAATCCTTTGTTAGTGTATGGATATCTTGGCACCCCAAGGCCACCCAACCTGAGCTCCAGAGTGGGGACACATACAGCAGGATTAAGAGCAGAGAGCTCAGCCAACAACATTGTCAGAGGACTGACTGGCAAGGCTCATTGCATAACACAGCAGCAACTACGGCCCACGTTGTTAGGAGGAAAGAACACTTGCACAGTGAAGAAGGGGAGAAAGAGAGAAAGAGAGAGTGTGTGAGAGTGAAAGAGAAACAGACGAGTGGAAGATCCTGCACATACGCCTTATAGCAAAGAAATGTCACACACAATTAGTCTTGCTCTAGATTCACTATTACATTATCATATGTGAAATCCAGGAATAACCTCCTGAGACAAAATGTGTTAATTACAATCTCTAAAGTATTTCAACAAGTAAGAGTGTAGCACTGGACTAGGAAATAAAACACACCCACAACAACACAGTGATTGCAACAAATTGAAGCAGCTCTTCAGTCTAACTCTACAGTCGGTCCCAAACTTACGAAGACCCCTGTGTACGAAATCCCTGGGTAATGAAAAACATTTTCCTGAGTTTCCGTCCCCGAGATACGAAACAACCCCCTCTTACGAAAAGAAATTCAAACGCGCCAATCAAAATTTCACACGACGAGAGAGTTGCTCTCTCATTGGCTGTCTCTCAACATCCAGCCCCGCTGGCCTCCCAGATACAGACAGAAGGAAGCTTCATTCTTTAGTTTTTAGTTTAGTTTTTAAGTTGTTTTAATTCAGTAAATGTTTAATAAATGTGGGCGCATTTGAGCTCATATGGAATTCCGATCCCTCAAGGAATCAAATTAAAGTTGAGTTTGTCAAGCAGGGAATGCGCTTTGAATTCACTTCTAGTGGGCGTGGCATGCAGCGCGCACGAGAGAGCGTGAGACAGAGAGAGAGAGAGAGAGAGAGAGAGAGAGAGAGAGAGAGAGAGAGAGGTGTGTGTGTTAATAAAAAATGTATAATAATGGTTTAATTAAATATGTTAATAAAATGGTTTACTATGCTAATAAAATGTTTAGATGGTTTAATAACTAATTTTCTTTTACTTTTAACACATATTTCATACAAAATTGGTGTACTTTTATCATTTTTAAAGGGTTTATGGGTTTTATCCAGTCCAAAGCCTGGAGCCTTGGAACGATTTAGGCGTTTAACATGCAAGATGCGACTCTTACTAAGAAATCCCCACAATACGAAAAGGGCTCTGGAACGGATTAATTTCATAAGTTGGGGGCCGACTGTATATGACTCATGGATTAAACTAATAAAAAAGATTTAAACCTTATTTGCTATATTGTTTGAATTATACCGGTATATGTGTGTGTGTGTGTGTGTGTGTGTGAATGACAAATGAAAAAGTTGGAGTGAGATTGCACAAAACAGATTAGAATTTAAAATACACAAAAGGCAGTAGTTGAAATATAACTATTGGACTTGAAGACAGTAAAGAATAAAAAAATGTAAATAAACAAGTACAATAAATTAAGTAATTAATAATGTGCAAATACTGTAGAAGACAGATAGAAAGACAGATAAGGCACAATATGCTTACTATTCTATTTGCTGCTTCAATATATATCTTCCAAGGTTAAAAAGTCAATACTGTAATATCACCTCTACATGACTTTGACTGTCTGTCTTCCTTTCGGCTTTTTCCCTTTTACTCGGGAGTCGCCACAGTGAATCATCTGATGCGCACATTTTGATTTGGCAGAGGTTTTTACGTCGGATGCCCTTCCTGTCACAACACTTTTTAGCAAGGGACAGAAACACGCTGACGACTTTGCAGCTACTCTTTACGAAAGTCAGCAATGGTTCTTTTACATGCCTCTCACCATAGACAGTGAGAGACATGGCCCGCCTTTGATAACCCAGTTAGCCGCACTGGGGGGGACAGTAACAACCTGACATTCTAAAATACTCGCATGGGTATCGTAATTTGAAATGCCAAACTTTATCATGCAAATCACAAATATTACCTCCATACCAGATTGGTCGAGGCTCGGGTTAACAACGACCGCCATCAGTGCTGTTAACCAACAGGGTACTGATGGAAATTGGACTACTGTTGATCGAAGAAGGAGAGGCAGGAGGCGTGTCCATAGGCAGAGAGAGAAGAGGAAACGCTTGAGTCTAGGACTGAGAGTAGGGACTTTGAATGTTGGAACTATGCAAAGAAAAGATAAGAGAGCTGGCCGACATGATGCAGAGGAGGAAGGTGGACATACTGTGTGTTCAGGAGACCAGTTGGAAAGGTAGCAAAGCTAGATGCTAAGGAGCAGGGTTTAAGCTGTTTTATCATTGTGTGGATGGGAAGAGAAATGGAGTAGGAGTCATCTTGAAGGAGGAGTTTGTCAGGAATGTTCTAGAAGTGAAAAGAGTGTCAGACAGAGTGATGAGTCTCAAGTTAGAAATTGAAGGTGTGATGTTCAACGTTGTTAGTTCTTATGCCCCACAGGCAGGATGTGAGCTAGAAAATAAGGAGAGATTCTGGAGTGATGCAGAGTACCCCCAGAGGTGAAAGAGTGGTCATTGGTGCAGACTTCAATGGACATGTTGGTGCAGGCAACATTGGGGACGAGGAAGTGATGGGCAGGTTTGGTATCCAGGACAGGAACACAGAAGGACAGATGTTGATCGATTTTGCAAAAAGGATGGAAATGGCTGTGGTAAATACTTTCTTCCAGAACAGACAGAAGCATAAGGTGACTTATAAAAGTGGAGGTAGGAGCACACAGGTGGACTACATCTTTTGTAGACGATGCAGTTTGACGGAAGTCAGTGACTGCAAAGTAGTAGTGGGTGAGAGTGTTACCACACAGCATAGGATGGTGGTGTGAATGATGACGCTGATGGTGAGGAAGGTGAAGAAGGCAAAGGCAGAGCAGAAGACAAAATGGTGGAAGCTGAAAAAGGAAGAGGGTCATGTTGTCTTCAAGGAGGAGTTGAAACAGGCCTTGGGTGGTCAGTAAGTGCTTCCAGATGACTGGACAACCACAGCAAATGTGATCAGGGAGACAGGTAGGAGAGTACTTAGTGTGTTCTCTGGAGGGAAAGTAGATAAGGACACTTGGTGGTGGAATGAGGAAGTGCAGGAGTGTGTACAAAGGAAGAGGTTAGCTAAGAAGAAGTGAGACATTGAGAGGACTGAAAAGAGTAAACAGGAGTACAGGGAGACACAGCGTAAAGCGAAACTAGCAGTGTCAAAGGCCATGATGACTTGTATGCTAGATTGGACAGTAAGGAGGGAGAAAATGATGTATACAGGTTGGCACAGCAGAGAGATAGAGATGGGAAGGACGTGCACAAGTTAGATTGATAAAGGACAGAAAGGGAAATGTATTGACTGATGACAGAAGTGTGCTAGGAAGATGGAAAGAGTACTTTGAAGAGCTGATGAATGAGGAAAATGAGAGAGAAAAAAGAGTAGAAGAGATGACCGTTGAGGACCAGGAAGTAGCAAAGATTAGTAAGGGTAAAGTGAGGAGGGCACTGAAGAGGATGAAGAGTGGAAAGGCAGTTGGTCCTGATGATATACCTGTGGAGGTATGGAAGTGTCTAGGAAGGTAGCAGTAGATTTTCTGACAAGAATATTCAACATGGTCTTAGAGCGTGAGCAGATGCCGGAGGAATGGAGGAGAAGTGTGCTGGTGCCAATTTTTAAGAACAAGGGAGACGTGCAGAGTTGTGGCAACAACAGAGGGATAAAGTTGATGAGCCATACAATGAAGTTATGGGAAAGAATAGTGGAAGCTAGACTAAGGGCAGAGGTCAGCATTTGTGAACAACAGTTTGGTTTCATGCCAAGAAAGAGTACCACAGATGCAGTGTTTGATTTGAGGATGTTAATAGAGAAGTACAGAGAAGGTCAGAGGGAGCTGCATTGTGCTTTTGTTGAATTGGAAAAAGCATATTACAGGGTGCCAAGAAAAGAACTGTGGTATTGCATTAGGAAGTCTGGAGTGGCAGAGAAGTATGTTAGAGTGGTGCAGGACATGTATGAGAGATGTAAGACAGTGGTGAAGTGTGCTGTCGGCGTGACCAAAGAATTCAAGGTGGAGGTGAGACTGCATCAAGGATCAGCTCTCAGCCCCTTCTTGTTTGCGATGGTGATGGACAGGCTGACAGACGAGGTTAGACAAGAATCTCCATGGACTATGATATTTGCAGATGACATTGTGATCTGTAGTGAGAGCAGAGAACAAGTGGAGGAAAATCTAGAGAGGTGGAGGTATGCCCTGGAAAGGAGAGGAATGAAGGTTAGCCTCAGAAAATCAGAATACATGTGTGTGAATGAGAAGGACCCAGGAGGAATGGTGATGTTACAGGAGGCAGAGATAAGGAAGGTGGAGGATTTTAAGTACTTAGGCTCAACAATACAGAGCAATGGAGAGTGTGGAAAAGAGGTGAAGAAGCGTGTGCAGGCTGGTTGGAATGGTTGGAGGAAAGTGTCCGGTGTGATATGTGATAGAAGAGTATCAGCAAGAATGAATGGAAAAGTGTACAAGACGGTGTTGAGGCCAGCAATGTTGTATGGTTTAGAAACAGTGGCGCTGAGGAAAAGACAGGAGGCAGAGCTGGAGGTAGCAGAGATGAAAATGTTGAGGTGCTCTCTGGGAGTAACGAGGATGGACAGGATCAGAAATGGAACATCAGAGGAACAGCCCATGTAAGATGTTTTGGAGACAAAGTCAGAGAGGCTAGATTGAGATGGTTTGGACATGTACAGAAGAGGGATAGTGAGTATATTGGCAGTAGGATGCTGAGGTTGGAACGACCAGGCAGAAGGCCTAGAGGAAGACCAAAGAAGAGATTTATGGATGTGGTGAAGGAAGACATGAAGGTCGTTGGAGTAAGAGAAGAAGATGCAGAGGACAGGGTGAGATGGAGGAAGATGATTTGCTGTGGCGACCCCTGAGGGGAACAGCCGAAAGGAAAAGAAGAAGCTATCAAGTGATGAAAATTGCAATTGACAGCTTCTTCTTCTTTTCTTTTTGGCTTTTTCCCGTTCTCGAGAGTCACCACAATGAATCATCTGATTCGCACATTTTGATTTGGCACTGGTTTTTACGTCGGATGCGTCAGACTCTTGATATAATGGATCACAGAAAATGTTGATATTAGCTTCAGGAGATTCTATATTTACGTTGTGTCAAAATGGTAAAACATTATACCAAAAAAGAACCTGACAGAAGTTACAACACGGCAAAAACTACAGTGACTTCCATCAACCAAGACAACTCAATTCTTAACCTAATACTACAACAACTCTGAACCATAAACAGTGCGCACTGTTAACACACCAATATTAGTATGACATCCATCATTTCAAAAATACAGCCTATAAATGGCTTATTTAGTTAAAAAGCTAGTCGAATAACATTGGACTGCAATAACAAAAGTTTTGAAGTGCATTATTTTACTAGGACTTGCTGCATTTGACCAACATTTCACTCATAATAAGCTTTCATTTGCGTTTTGTGAGCTAACTTGTGTTTTTCCCATCTATGTTCTACAATATTATTTGTATATAATTGTGCACAAATCACTGCTTGAAATAAACCTACACTGTAGATTGTCTTTACATTATTTATATTAATAAATATGCTTTAGATATACAGGGATCCCTCACTTTCCGCGGTTAATTGGGACCGAGACCCCCCGCCCAGTGCGACCACCAAATTCCATGAAGTAGGATCACCCCCCCACACTACTGACGTATACGTACATGTGTATGTGTATAACATATCAATAAATACATATTCAATGCTATAAATGCTTAAAATAACAATTAAACATTCAAAAATAATGCATAAGATGTAAATAAAATGTAAATACACACACATACAGACAAACACGTGCACGCACACAGATGTGCATGCACACACTCAGATGCACACTCACAACAATGTAACTAGTTTTGATGGGAGGTTTTGGGTTGTTTTTTGTTTTGTGGTTGTTTAGGGGGTTTTTTATGCCATAATTGGCCTTGTTTTTGAGGTATTTACCTTAACTTTTCCCCCGATTCTTCCCTAATTTCTTTATCTTTAAATTCGATGAATATTAAAAAAAAAAAAAAAAATGATGCACTGAAGCCGCATGAATTGAATTGCAAAGAGCGAGGGATCCCTGTATTATGAATTGTGTGTAGAGCTTTTATCCAGACCCGGCTGTGTTACAGTTTATATGTGACAAATTGACTTAAAATGTACTCCTATTTTAATCTAATACATTAAGTGTAAAAGGTTAAAATTTCCAGCTATATGGAGGGAGAAGAAAAATATTAATTCAAAAGTCTGGCAGATGTTCAGCATTTATTTGTTTTCTAAAGTATAAATGTCATATACAAGCCGCAAGCACTGAAAAACTGCTGATATATATATATATATATATATATATATATATATATATATATATATATATATATATATATATATATACTGCTGTGTTAATATTATGGATATAACTATTATCATTATACTTCCTATACAGATTTCTGGGTTAACTGTTAAGTTATAGGATACAAGATTTTAGGTGTGGAAAAAGTTACAAACTACTAGCAGAAGAAATATACATTCAGAGTGAATTACATCAGATAAAACTATGTCCCTAATAGTGCAGTGTACACAATTGTGCAATGCACTGTAAAAGTGGAACTTCAAATATGTTTGCATTTATTTCCAGTAAAGAAACAGCCATAATACAACTTTAGTGGTATTGAAAGTGTATTTCTCCTCAAGAAAAAACCACTGACTAAAAAAAAAAAAATTTTCTGAGAAATACAAGTGCACTCAGTGCCAACAGCATTGGCGCTCAAGCACATTAAGTTGCCTGTGTGGACATGTGAGCGCGAACAGGACAACAAAATTGAGCTCATGGATTTGTGACAATTGTATAAGTATGGAGCTCCCTTAATGACCAGAAGGGCACTCAAGGATTGTAGACCTCTTCTAGGGACCATAATCTTTTCAACATCAAAAACAATACATGTCTGACCATTTTCAGTACAAGGGTGGCACGGTCTGCCTTACAGCAAGCATGTTAGCTCCACATCAAGTTAGCATGTCCTGGATTTGATTCTTGGTATCTATATGGGTGTTTGTGTGAAATTTGTATGTTCTTCCTGGGCTAGTAATAGGTTTCATCTGGGTAGTCCAGTTTCCTCCAACAGTACAAGGACATGCACATTAGGTTAATTAGGTGTCCCTAGGTGCAAGTGAGTGTCAATGCAAATGGTTGTGTGCATGTGTTGGGCCTGTAATGGACTGGCAAGCGATTCGGAATGTATCACACCTACCCCCGGGGTTAGCTGAGATAGACCTGAGCCTCCCCAGACCTGTAGTAGGATTAATAATTTACCCAAAAGTACTTGTGTTTGCCTTCAAAATGTCAAATGTTTGAAAAGTAAATGGTGTGTTTGAGAAATCATATCAGAAGATTCAACACTATAAAAGAACTCTCTCCACACCTTCATGGGAAATATGTTATAATATGCATTAAAAATAGAAGATACACTAGACACCTCTGCAAAAACCTTGTCTAGAGTAGTAGCTGAATGCTAATAAATTACAGAGTGGTGATGTCAAATGGCACATATGGTGTTACTATGAGACCTGAAAGTGTTATCAGATACCACTTTTCCCCCAGATGGTCTGGCAGTACATGCCGTGGTAACAAATCCCTTTTTTTGTTGTTGCAATTTCAATTGCCATGAAATTTACACTGCAGTGCATGCATAGGAACAGGCTCAGGATCCATGATAAAGCGGTTAGTAAAGATGAATTAATAAATAAATAGATTTTTTCAACTGCTTAGACTTACTCCTGCTTTTATGGCTACTGTTATATGTCATGATGCAGAGACAAGGTACTCAACCAGAATATGGATAGCCCAGGATTCAGATTAGTCATTGTACTCTGTCGTGCCATGAAAACTAATTTGAGGCACTGTGAGAGCCTTGAAGGTCAGGTCTGAGAAGATGAGCGGAATTTGATTTAGTGTGAGACACAAAGCCAGTGTTATCAAAATAAAATATCTTTACTGTGCACGTCAACAAGTCTGTCACAATTACTGAGTAGCAAATAAAACAGCGACACCTCACAAACCATCAACGGTAATATATACAGTTCATAACTTACAGAATGGACTAGTCACCTAAAATCCCCACAGCACAACATGCAGAGAATTCCCATCAACATGAACAGATTCTGTAATTCTGCACATATCCAGTTCTCGATTTGGATAACAGTGAGATGATAGAGTTAGATAGAGATAGAATGTTCTCCATGAGCAATCAAAGCAAGAAGTAAGTTGTGATGACACTTTTCTCAGTCAGAAAAGCATTAGAGTGGCAGGTACACGCCATATCAGGTCTATCGGAGTAAATTCTGCCTCATGCTTTCAGGGGAATTGTGTATACTTTTTACATTTTTATTGATTCTAGGACATTCATGTCGTATAGATTCACAACAGTTAAAGCAGTGGGAACACAGAGACAAAGCAGACTTTGAAACGACCAATATTCAATCACACACACACACACACACACACACACACACACACACACACACACACACACACACACACACACACACGCACACACGCACACACACACGCACACACACACTCACATACACACACATACTCAGCACACACACACACACACACACACACACACACACACACACACACACACACGCACACACACACACACGCACGCACACACACACACACACACATACACACACACATACTCACCACACACACTTGTACTTCTATCTTTGTCGATATGTTCACTGGTACAATGCACCCCTTAACCGTCATATCTAAATTCCTAACACAAACCCTTATCTTAACTACTCTAAACTCTACCTTAAACCTAATTCTAACCTGATCCCTGAAATCAAAACTTAACCCTTAAACAGCCCTTGAAAAGCTGAGGACCACAAAAAATCTCCTAATTTTCAAAGAATTTCCTCACTATTGGTTAAAAGCATATTCTAGTCTTTAATACATTAAAGCACAGGTATGACAATGGACACGCGCGCACACACACAAACACACACACACACACACACACACACACACACACACACACACACACACACACACACACACACACACACACTTTGTCCCATTTTGAAATTCTCCCTACAGATACACTGACCATTAAATGTAAAACTCTGAAGACTATTCCTCTGTCCCCATGGAGCAAACCATTTTAAAAATACACTACACTGAGAAGAACGACTTACACACACACAAGAGAGAAAAACTGTCAATATTCAGAGGTAATTAAAAATAACCTAAATGAATAACTTGATTGGTCCTAAGATGTAAATTAACAACATTAAAAGAAACTTTAAAAATAAAAAAGTGATGTCTCATTGAGTAATATTAAAAGCAATAGGCAAATTGCTTTAAGAAGATGGAGGGGGGGGGGGGGACATCTCAGGGTATGCTGGCATAGGAAAATAATCAACTTTGGAGTTGTGACTGTAAAATGACTTTGCAAGACATTGTGTCTTCATATCAATCATTCATTCATTTTCTGAACTACTTAATCTCAATTAGGGTTGCAGGGAGGCTGGTACCCATCTCAGCCGACTCCGGGGTGAGAGCAGGGGTACACCCTGGACAGCTTGCCAGGCCTTTGCAGGGCCAACACTTACAACAACCAGTCATACTCAGACATATGGACAATTTTGAGCAGCCAATTATCCTACTGTGCATGTTTTTGGACTGTGGGAAGAAATCGGAGTACCTGGAGGAAACCAAGACAAGCCCGGGGAGAACATGAAAACGTCACACAGAAACACCCGAGCTGGGAACCAAACCCAGGACCTTCTTGCTGTGAGGTGGATGTGCTGACCACTATGCCACCTCGCTGCCTGTCTTCATTTCAATGGTTATTATTTAATATTTTTTTCGAATGGGGTTTTTATTCTTTGATTGTTTCAAAATGACAACTGTTGGTAAATAAGAGTGAGTTTTCTTTATGGAGATGTCTGTATATGGCCTGAATCACTCAATGTTCTTTGCCTAAATAACCGAGAATAAGGTATTTCAATAAGAAAGAATGCAGGAAAAATCCAGAAGTAAAACTGATTCCTCAGGGTTTCCCTGCGTTTTCTCCAAGAAAACCCAACACCGTATTTCAAGACTGGTTTAGACTTGTCACTATTAAACTTTACTTCCATTAACTGTTTTTTAATTCTTTTAAGACTTCACTGTCCTCATATGAGGACATCATATTTCCTCCCAATTATATCGTGTATATGTCCTTGTAAGATCCTCATATGAGGACCATTGGGTATTAGTCTTCTGCCAAAGTTCTTTCTGGTTGAAGACATTGATCAAGTTTAGTACTAATTTGGTGCTAATAACAGAAGCAGTGTGAAGAAATGACAAGACAAGCAACACTGGGGTTTTAAGTCTTAGGAGGTTAAGATGTATGGTGTTATTGAGTGCAGATATGCCACAACTTGCAATTTAAGCAAAAGTGAAACTAAATTTATGGATCTACACTGTGACCTGGATCCACTCCAACATTTAAATGGTTCTTCATTAGCCAATGTGACACAATGTTTCATGGAATTTTGGATTGGAAGGATTTGCACAATCCTACTTACAGACAGATAAACTGCACCAGAATATAACCCCTAGATTATAAAAACATACAACATACCTTGGTGGCAGTAATAATTAATGTTAGCAAACAGTGTACTGCACGACTAGTATTTAAGGTTCTTATACCCAAACACAGTACAGTACATTTTCTCAAAGGTATACAATGTCAGTATACCACATCTCAGGCAGCCTCCAGCCCTGCACACACCAGCAGGATTATTGATCTGTTTTGACAATCTCCCGTTTGCCCGCCACTCAGTTAATCCTCAGCTGGCAGAGAGACCGTTTGTTCTTGCTCAATGCTGTCACTAAACACAAGTTAGGAACCGTATGGTGGGAAATTAAACATAGGGGGGCATGGAATTGGGGCTGGAATCCCAGAGGCACCGCTATAATGATGTGATGTTTCTGGGCCAAAAACTGTCCAATCAACTTGATCACAGAAAAGTCATCCAACAGAACTGGAGCAAGATTCAGCACCTCTGCCCACAGTCTTACAATTCTGGTTAATGCAGGCAGAACCCTAATTCTAATATGTATTAATCAAAACAGTTCTTTTTTGTAAGATAATATTGGAATAAGGTTTAAGAAAAATCTTTATAAGCAGATTGATTTAGTCTCTCTATCTTGACTGCAGTCCCAATCACAGCTCAGCAGATGCAGTCCTGGTACCATTAAGGCAAACATACATTCATATATTTTAACAAAGGACTTACTCCTACTAAGGTCATGGGGAAGCTGAAGCCTATCACAGCCAAATTTGGAGAAAGGAAAAGTACACCCTAAACAGTTGCCAGTGCCATCACAGGGCTAACACTCACCAAAACACACACACACACACACACACACACACACACACACACACACACACACACACACACACACACACACACACACACACAATCATTTCCACCCAGTTAGACATACAAGCAATTTGAAGCAACCAGTTAGCATAATGTGCATGTCTTTGAAGTAGCCCACCCAAGCACAGGGCAGTGGTTCCTCAGTGGATAAGCGCACGCACACACACAAACACACACACACACACATGCGCGCGCACACACACACGCACGAGTGTGATTTCCGGTGTGAGTGAGAAGAAGAAACGGGCTCGAGTGATATCTCAAAGGAATACGGCCAAACCGTCTACCAGTGATACGATATTGAAGCAGAAGGAGGTCTTAAAAGGTGTGCTTTTAAAATTTTTAAAGGGTTTAGGGGGTAGTATTGGGGGCCTTGGAACGAATCATGTGTTTTACATGTAAAATGCAGTTCAATTTACAAAAAATGCAGTTTAAGAAATAGGCTCTGAAACGGATTAATTTCGTAAAGTGAGGTATCACTGTGTGTATATATATATATACAGGGATCCCTCGCTACTTCGTGCTTCAATTCAAGCAGCTTCAGTGCAATCACGTTTTTTGTTTTTTTTTTAATATTCATCAAAGTAAAAAAATAAGAAAATTAATGGAGAATAGGAGGAAAAAGTTAAGGAAAATGCCACAAAAACAAGGCCAATTATGCAAAAAAACCCATAAACAAACACAAAACAAAAAACAGCACAAAACCTCCCATCAAAACTACTTACATTTTCATGAGGTGTGCATCTGGGTGTATGTCTGTATGTGTGTATATTTATATTTTATTTACATATTATGCATTATTTTTTAATGTTCAATTGTTATTATAAGCATTTATAGCCTTAAATATGTATTTATTGATATTATATACATATATACATGTACATATACATCAGTCGGGGGTGTTGGGGGGTTGATCCTACTTCGTGGAATTCGGTGGTCAAAAGCACATGACCAGGAACGTGCTTAAATTTATGAAGATAGTGAGCAGGGGACTCGGGTGAAAAATACTCGTCAGCACTTTCTGAGAGGTTCATATCTGGCTTATCGCTCAATTCATTCAGAACATCTGATAGTTTTGCTGTGGCAGTTTCTAATGGTTCATCGATTGATGGACATTTAACAAGATAACACAGCAAAAATATTATTTTGTTTTATAATGCACGGCGAAACAATCAAATGTGTTGTTACTGATGAACATTAAAGACATTCTCCAGTAGCAGGGGGTCTTGAAATACTGTGTAAACGCCTCATTTTACGGTTACAGTGACTGATCGAATAAAATTGGTGAGTTTGATCTACGATTTTGCTCCCAGAACACATGAGCGGTTATTAGACTTAAGATAAAAAACATTGGGGCGCGCTTATTGGAACGGGATGCTTATTAAGTTGAATACAATATATATATATATATATATATATATATATATATATATATATATATATATATATATATATATATATATATATATATATATATATATGCACACATACACACACACATATATATATATATTTTTTTTTTTTTTATCTTAAGTCTAATAACCACCCATGTGTCCTGGGAGCAAAATTGTACATGAAACTTACCAATTTTATTTGATCAGTCTCTGTAACCGTCCAATGAGGCGTTCACTGCCGGTAAAGGTGAGTTTACATGGTATTCTAAGCACTGCAGCCTCCAGCAGAGGGGCATGGCTGTACGCGGACGGATCACGATGCACACACCTGATTCAACTCACCAATCTACCATTCTATAAAGACAGAGCAGGGTGCTCCTCTTGGCACTAGAAGATTGTCCCTCTTCACGACCCTGTTTCCCGTGATTTCGCTGGCTCCTGGTTCTCAGCTCTGTACTAGCAAAGCCCCTTAGTTTATGATTTTCGTGTTTCTCCGCATCACCAGCAGTGACTATGTTTTTCCCATGCTCTAGTGTCTTCTTTGTGAACAATAAAGCTCATCCGTGTTCGTATTCTGTCTCGTGCATTTTTGGGTCCAGCTGAAAGTTCCTGACATCACACCTCCTACCACTGGGGAATGTCTATAATGTTCATCAGTAACAACACATTCCATTGTCCCGCCGTGCTTTAAAAAACAGAAAAATAGTTTGCTGTGTTCTCTTGGTAAACGTCCAACAACCAATCAACCATTAGAAAATGCTACAGCAAAACTATCGTGAGGATTGGACAGATGACAGTATGTTGTTAACTGTTCGTTAAGGAAGGGCTGCCAAATATCACAATAAGTATTAAATCCTCGAATAGAACTACAGACGCTCCCCAACTTGTATTTTGTTTGGTTCCGGACAGCCGAACGTAAGTTGAAACTGAACGTAAGTTGTTATTGTATGTTCCAGTGACGTATGACGTTCATACTGTATTATACATCCATAAATACCATTACCGTATCTCATAAAACACTCCTAAATCAATTACTGTAAACATAACGTTGTGAAATAATATCAAATATATCAAATAATATCAACATTCATTTCAAATAAATTAAATTCAATCAAAATAATTTCAAATAGATACATTTTAATCAAATTCACTCATCAAATATCAAATACAGTATCAGATATAATCTTTAACATTCTCTATGATGCGATCTTTCTGCTTGTAAATGGTTCTGATGGTCAATGAATGGTCACTTTATATGAAGCTGAGCCGAGTCACATTACATGAAGCTGAGCAGAGTCACTTTACATGAAGCTTAAAACAGCCAATCAATGCTTACAATATGTGAGGCGCTCAACACCGAAAGTAGTTTACTTACTTGTGCTGGAGACAACGCGCGGGTTATACGGACTTCCGGTCTTTCAAGTGAGAATGGGTGCCACTGAATACTCGTTGAGTACCCAGCCTGCATTGATGTGAATCACCAGCAGAGCGGAGAGTTCGCTTTCTTTTCTGAATTCGGGTTTTCATTCATTTTACAGCTCTCTTTGCTTAACTGAGTATGCAAGGTAGATTGCGTCAATCCGAGCAGATAGTTAATTCATCTCTGTGTATGAGACTTGCACCCATGCTAGTAAGCTTACGCTTCTGACCAACCATATTTGCTTAGGGTCACAAAAGTCCGCAAAACAGTGTAAATACAAAGATCACAGAGACGACATCTTAACACAAGGGTAACACGCTATATAACGTGTATGTATGTATATATATATATATATATATATATATATATATATATATATATATATATATATATATATATATATATATATATATATATAGTAGGCCCTTAACTATTTGTGGTTTTGCACCCACGGTTTGAGTATTCGCTGACTGCCGAGCAACCGGCACGTGATTCAAATTCAGCCAATGGCTGTCCTCCTTTCTCCTGATGTCCCACCCCTTTTTCCTCATTCATTGTCAATGAGCCTCTTTTTTTGTGTGTGTTTTAATTACCAGTTAAGCTCTATGATACCACTCAAACGCTATGCATCTTCTCTGGCTAAGCGATAGAAATTAGACTTTCTCCTGAGAAACGACGGCTTTCTCTGAACTGTTGGATTAAAATCTTTTTCAATTATTATTCCAGTACAGTACCTAAGTTCATGTTTATGCGTGAGATTTTATGTTCTCTAGCATGTTTAACAAACGATACCAAAAGGATAAACTTTATTATAGTACTCTTCATGTCCTTTTACATTGAAATTGGAGTGACGTCTCCAAGATGGTGCTGCCCAGACTAACAAAACTAACAAAAAGACCAGTTGAGCATGCTTAGTTATACACGACCGAAGATACTCCGATCTTATAGCTGTAATAGGATCAACCGATCATAGATGAGCATAGTGCAAAACATGAACAAACAAATAAAACAAATTAAAATGAACAAAGAAACTATTTGACTCTGAGAACTCCACGACGTTGCCCTCTAGGCAGTGCCATCTTGGAGACTTCACTCCAAGACGTCACTCCAAGTTCAACGTAAAAGGACATGAAGCGTAATAAAGTTTATCCTTTTGGTATCATTTATTAAACATGCTACAGAACATAAAATCTCACGCACAAACATTCTAAGAATTAACTTAGGTACTGTACTTGAATAATAATTGATTACAACAGTATATATGCTGTGTAATGTTTATATTTTATCATCAATAAAAATAAGAGTAAAAATTTAACCCCCGCGAATGTCAAGGGCCTACTGTGTGTGTGTGTGTGTATATATATATATATATATATATATATATAAAACTTAACTGGGAACAAGGAGGGGCACGTTCAGTCTGTCATTTGTAATCAATGGACGCAGCGTCTTTACGTCATTGTGTCATTACGTCAGCGTACAACGTCGGTATGTCTAAATTCAAAATTTGACTTAAAAAAAAAAAAAAAACAAAAAAAAACGTAAAATAGAAAAAAAACGTAAAACGGATGAACGTAAGTTGGGAAGCGTCTGTATTATTAAAGTTGATGTCATGCTTAAAGGAAGTGCTGTTTTGGCCCAAAGTTATTTACGGTAAATAAATAAAATATGTGTGTGTGTGTGTGTGTGTGTGTGTGTGTGTGTGTGTGTGTGTGTGTGTGTAATAGACAGAGCTGCTGGCAGAAACACATGCTACATTTTCATTTATAGACAGCAAAGCACCTCTGAACAATGGGAATTACCTTAGGTCTCCAAGTAATTAATTGCTAAATGATGCGACTTACAAAAGTAAACCTGCGCAACCATCAGTTAATCAGAATTTACATGCCTGATCAGGTTACTGAGGAAAAATAAGATTAATAAGCATTCTCGTCCTTGGTATGTACATTAACAGTACACTACAAATGGTAATTGCTTTGAAAGCATAATTTAAACTATATTATGCATGCATCTGCTAAGCAAATGAACATTTAAGTACAAATATTGGCTGCTGTAAGGTCATTCATGCCTACATACACCTGCACACACCTACACACAATTTCACACTTATAAACACCTCCACAAGCATGTGCAAAAGTGTACATTTTTAACTTACTACATATCATTGGTTTGACTATGAGAGAAACAGGAGGAGATTACATTTTCTTCATTGCTCAGGCTGATCTACATGTAAACTGAAGGTTTTGGTTTCCAACAAGCACTAATGAGTGAGCACCGGGAAGACTATACACCAACTGCACGCTCTCAAACTGACTTCTTTACACGCATTGTCTATAGTAACAAATGCCATTTGCTCACTTGTGGCATAGTGGACACGCTGGAAGTTCCTCAGAAATAATTGTGTTGAACTTTAAACCCTCCAGTGGATACTGGATACATTCTCATACTGACTCAGTTTGTTCGATTGTTTAGTTCATTGTATTACCCCTTGGTCAAATCTAGAAGAGGTTGCACACATTTTGATTAAAAAAATAGCCAATAGAGCACCACAAATTTTGGAACCATTTTCCTCAGTGGTAACAAGATCTTACCACAAGACCTTGTCCATCATCTTCATAAACCATAAGTAAATTAAGAGAAACTACAAATCACCACACATATACAACCTTTAAATGCAATCTTTTAGAAAAAAGTCAAAAACTGAAATGAGTCGGAAAGGGGTGTGGCTTCTGCTGCTGTCAATCAGGTTAAAGAAGGTGTGACTCAGTGTTTTGGTTAAATGTTGTATTTAAAATATTACTTTTTGCATCATTTACATGTCTGTGGCCCACCACCACAAACTGAGGGTGTACCCACATGTAAAAACCTTCAATATAGATTAGCATTGAGGATCCATGAACCAGGGCAGTGATGGCCCAGTGGTAAGGTGCTGGTTTACTGATCCTAAGGTTGTGGGGTTCAAGCCACACTGTCAACAGTTGTCACTGTCCCCCCAATGCAGCTAACTGGGTTAACAAAGGCCAGGCATGTCTTTCACTGTCTATGGTGAGATGTTCAAGTAAAAGGACCATTGCTGATTTTTGACAACAGTAGCTACATAGCTGTCAGTATCTTTCTGCCCTGCAATGGCCTGGCGAGTTGTCCAGGGTATACTCTGCTCTTGCTAGCAGTCGGCCGGGATGGTCTCCATCTTGTCCGTGATTCTAGTAGGGATTAAGAGGTTCAGAAAATGAATGAATGGATCAGTGAGCCAGCACTAGCTTTGTGTCATGTTTTGTATTGAACTTACCCTTAAAATTTCAATAAAATCCAAGTGCTTAATGTTTTTATGCTTTTTCTTTGTATAATCTATATGTTAACTCAATTTTATCATCTCGTGTCCAGTGGGTCTGGTTGAATTATGTATTATTGTGTATTTCAGTGTGAGCTGTTCAGCTCTGGCTATTTCAAGCTTCACTGTTTGGACATGTGCGTGATAGTGGACCACAGAATTGCATGTAAAAACATGTGTCTTCCTATGCAATTCGTTCATGCCATGTCAGATCATAACATAATTACCTTGTTAGAGGTTTTTATTAATTAAACCTGGGGATTTATTTATTGTGGGCACTCATAACACACTAGATCAGCTTTCCAACTTGCACTAATAAAGAAAATCCCAATTTATATCAGAGGAGAGGTTATGTGGAAAATCCAAGTTTAACTAGTTATTCAAGGGAAAGCAAATAAAAAAATACAGCAATATATTACACAATATATGCACATTCAATATGTATTTCCAAAAAATCAGACATGAGCACAAACAGAACAAATATGAGACACATGTTCATCTGTTTATTGTGAAAATCAGATTGAACGATAATTTACATTTACAAATACCGTATTCAACGTGATAAGTGCCCAGGGCGTTTAAAAATTGGAGTGGGTCAGCGTTTCTTAAAATGTTACCAATGGAGTGCTCATTACCATTGAGGTGGAAAACATGAATAATAACTGAACAATAAAAGAGTTTTACTGGTATTTGTGTTATTCATTTTGTGGTATCAACCAAATTACCTACATGGAAGCCGAAAATAAACAGAAAACAGCATAATTTTTAATAAAAGACCCCTTACTTTTCCCTCCCGGAGCTGTTCCTTTAAACATTTTCCCGGAAGTAAACTCGAGCCAATCAACACGAATGTCAACTTTTGACATTCTTACTTAAGGGCACTTAAGAGCACTTATTAGCTTGAATACAGTAATATTATATTTTCATAATACATGTGTGAGATAGCAAGAGGGATGTTGCATGTTCAAATATGCAGTGAATGCTCATAGGACTCCTATACAAAAGAGGTGGATTCACATGTCATAATTTTTTGGGTTTTTCTTTGTCAAAAGGGATGGACGGCTTTGTGAGACATGAAAAAAAAATAAACTGCTTGAGTCGTTCAGAAACAATTCAAGCCACACTGCATTGACACCAAATTTTGAGCAGAACCAAAACTTTTTCCAAAACCGCAAATACAGTAGGCTCTCGATATTTGCAGGGGGTTGGTTCCGGCCCCTCCCGCGAATGAAGATAATCCGCAAATTCTGTTCCCAGAAGTAAAGCCCCATGTATCATATTACATGTGCAAATGAGCAACCAGAAGTAAAATACTATGTATGTATTACATGCGCTAAAATATTATTCTTAAACACATTCTATAGACAGTCTTACTCATTAATACAGTATTAATGTAGTAAAATGTAGTAATGATTAAGAAAAACTTGTTTTTTTACTGTGATATTTATTGATAATAAAATATAAATATTATACAGCGTACATATAAAAACACCTTTAAATGCATTCTCTTTGAAATATACAGCAGTGTAGTTTTCAAAAATGCCCACTAGAGGAAGGTATTGCATTAGGCATGAGATGACTGAATTCAGGTCTGAACTGCATTAAGTCCGAGCAGCTCAGCCATGCCCCTCAGCCGGAGCGAGTAGAAAACAGAGTTTTAGAGTGAGAGAATTATAAACCAACCGTTACAAACCAAAGAAGCGGTGATGTGATGTGAGTTAATCCTCTGGCACAGAGGTGAGCATGCTTTTGTTTATTGGGAGTAAATGAGAATAGTGAATTCAGGTGTGAGCCACCAAGCAACTCAGCCACGCCCCTCAAGCGAAGAGTAAACAGTTAGTTTGAGGCAGCACCAAAATCAAAGTCCCCCAAAACGCAGACCATAACAAAAAGGACATAAAGGAACAAGAAATGTAATAAATTAGATAAACAAAACAAAATGAGAAACATGCTACACTACAGTAAATAAAATCACACACAAACATTCTAAACATTAACTTAGGTAATGTAATGGAATAATAATTGAAAAAGACTTTAATAGTGGAGTGTTTTACAACAGTTCAGACTATTATTCCTCTTCAGGCACTTCAGAGGAAACTGTCGTTTCTTCCGAAGAAAGTCTTATTTCTTCAGAAGAGACATCCAACGTCTTTGCCTTTTTTTGTGTGGTTACCAGGTGCTTGAGTGACATTATAGAACTTAACTGGTAATTAAAACACACTAAAAAAAGGCTCATTGACAACTTGTGCGGGAATGAGGAAAAAGGGGTGTTACATCATCTCAACCAATCAGCAGGAAGGAGGACAGCCATTGGCTGAATTTGAATCATGTGAGAGTTGCTCGGCAATCCGCGAATATGCAAACCGTGATTGCAAAACCGTGAATAGTCAAGGGCCTACTGTACGGACCGTTTACCTCAAATTTGACCGACTCCCTCTGAAAATATATCCAATTACCCCTAACTAAAATTTGCTTGTATATATGTGGACATGATTGCTTCCATGTGAGCTAGGCTTGAGTCTGAAGGCACCAAACTGACTGTTTGAATAAACTAAATTCTCTCAAAAGATCTTTCAAAATTAATTAATCAAAAGCGAGCTACATTTATTTTGTCAAATCTTCATCAAACTTGGTCCGATTTAAAAAGTTATGTGGAGTATTTAAGCTGAGAGTGGTGTCAAATGATATTTATATATGTGCATAATTCAAAAGGTAGTTTGGTGCACTAAGACTCAATTTGTGCCAATTGGTCAAATATTTTATTTTGTAATGATGATAAACAGAGATCCAAATATATTTAAAGAAAAAATTGAAAATATTTCAAGTGGCAATCAGTAAGAACCAATTAAAACGGTTTACTATAGCTGTTGTCACTTGTCTGGTGTCTTATCTTGCATGCAGTTTATTGAACAAAAACAAACACTTTTTAACCAAATTGCTCAACATTCTAACTGCTGTATCATACAGGATGAAACATTCACTGTACTAAAGTGGATGGTTATCCAACATACTGGAAACACACACACACACACACAGACAGACAGACAGAGAGAGAGAGAGAGAGGAGAGAGAGAGAGAGAGAGAGAGAGAGAGAGAGAGCACTCATTTACATGTACAGTCATTTTGAGTGGTAGTCTACACTGTCTGCAACTTCAGTCAGAAAACTGCATCAACTACAGCTTAATTCTCAGTGTACCCTAGAGGCTTAACAGCACACAGACCTGACTACTGCCTTTCCCAGAAAGACAAATGATGTCGCCCGCCTCTATGGAGATGCTCAGGAACAAAATCAGTCAGTGTTTCAAGCTGGACACCATCCAACCAGAAGTGGTAGATGGCAGAGAGAATGAAATGACAAAACAAAACATAATATATATATATATATATATATATATATATATATATATATATTGTCTGTCTTCCTTTCGGCTTTTTCCCTTTTACTCAGGAGTCGCCACAGCGAATCATCTGATTCACATGTTTGGTTTGGCAGAGGTTTTTACATCAGATACCCTTCCTGTCACAACCCTTTTTAGCAAGGGACAGAAACACACTGATGACTTTACTCTTTACGAAAGTCAGCAATGGTTCTTTTACATGCCTCTCACCATAGACAGTGAGAGACATGGCCCGCCTTTGATAACCCAGTTAGCCGCACTGGGGGGGACAGTGACAACCTTGTCTAGAGTGGGACTCGAACCCCCAACCTTTGGATCAGCGATCCAGCACCCTATACCACTAGACCACCACTGCCCCCATTTTTGATTTGTTTTGTTTCATTGATGCCAGATTTGTTCATTCATATATATATATATATATATATATATATATATATATATATATATATATATATATATATATATATATATATATATATATATATATATATATACACAAACACATACACACACACACACATATATATATTGTCTATACACTTTCTTTCTATAATCACCTGAAGAGAGAGGATGGTTTCACCACCCCTCGAAACAGATCTGTAGTGATAAATGGAGTTTCAATAGAAAGTTTTTGTTATTTGCTCTACCAAAAAGTATTGAGCACTCTCCTACAGAAGGATCTACTCAGAAAATCATATATATATATATATATATATATATATATATATATATATATATATATATATATATATATATATATATACATCTATACTGCAAAAAAAAAATACTTTCAGGAAGTCACAATGAAAGAAAGCACCAGTGACGAGATTTCCTTTGTGAAATCTGATTCAGCAGGATGTACCAGGCTGGTTGTATCAGGCAGTCAGAGTGCATTGTGCTAGGATAAACATCCTGGCTCAGCCAAGTAGTAATCTGATTTGAATAAACAGCTCATCCAATGATACCTGAACGATTAAAAGCTGTCGTCCAGTTTGGCCGTAATGTGAGGTAAAGTCATCTACAATCAATTACATTCTGATAAATTAAATTCTGATTATAGTGTGTCTCTTTAGGGTATATAATAAAACCTCAGGCCTTTTTTCACATGTATTTTCACTTTCATGATGATTTGTTTTGCTTTTTTTTTCAAAGGGTAGCACACATTTTATGACTGCTAATGGAAGATGATGCAAGAATGAGTGAATGCATCAGATTATAAAAAAAGAAGCTCTGCAAGGTTTCTTTTGACAGAGTGTAGATGAAAGATGTTCTCAAAATTTGTGTTTTTTTTAAGAGAGTGGGTGTTGTTGGGGTAAGAGGAAAAAACAAGCATGGTGGGAAAAGCCCTTTGTTATTCCATTGCAATCCGCACATATTCACCTCTTTAAGATGAACATCCATACAAGTAATTCCGTATCCAGTCATGTATTTATCCAAGCAGTTAACCGTCTAGGGTTGACACAGAATAGTGCAAATAACAACAACAACAAAAAAAAAAATCAACATTGTCTACTATAATCCATGCTTATGGGTTATACTTATATCATCAGTTAAATCATATCAGATGGCATGGCGCTGTCAAGGTCTATAATATGTTGTATTAGAGGTCCTTCTGCTATTTAATAAAGTATAACAGAATAAATTATTATGCTGGAATTAAACAAGTTGAGTATTAAACAGCTTGATAGTTTGTGCCTGCCACACAAGGGAACAATTAGACAATAAATAAAGCTGAACAAAATCATTTTATAATGTTGCATATGAAGACATAGGATAAAATTAACAGGATATTAACGGTGCATCCATTTCCCTGGCCTCATCTTGTCCTCCACACAGATCCATATTTATCACCTGTGGTATCCCTGGAGCTCTTGTTCGAAAACCCTGAGCGTTGAGTTCCTGATGTTAACCTCATTAAACCCCATCCATAATGCATGCAGAGAAAATCTATAAACACTCACACAGGGAGGTGTTCAAATACATGACTCGTATCTTGTAGTCATGGTGGCATTTGCAACGAAACTGATCTGGCTCTGAAAATAGCCCTCTTCCATTCTGAAATGTTCAGGGCTTGAAAAGCCAAGGTTCGAGAGGATTAGGGTCATCATGGTATAAGATCCAGCGCAATGCATTTCACATAGTAAGATCAAGCAGTGTATCTAAAATATAATATAAACAGATATTTCTTCTACAGGCCGTATTCAAATGGAACAAAGTCAAGATCAGTCATTCTGCTATGATGTTTTGGACACACCCAAAGACTGCCATTCAAATGAATTCTTGGACAAGTTCACAGATTTTAATTTTGTGTGTTTAGATAAGCCTCTGATTTTTTGCTTTAGATTGCTAGAAAATACTGTATTTTTTAGTACAGTGCTGTAGTTGTTTTTAATGTGTATTGCTTTGTCGGCCATTTTGTAAACTCCACCCAAGAGCTGGAATCCTGCATTTCTGAGTTTGTTTGACAGTTATCCTGTGATCATAATTCTGACCATACCTGTACATAGATTTTGACCAAACAAGGTGAGCACACTAGGATACATATCCTATGAGTCGTGGCCATGATTTTATTTTGGAGTGCAAGGGACAAAAATAAAAGTCAGAGTCAAAGTTAGAAAGTAACCAAGTTTTCAGAATGAATGGTGGCAGACATTTATTTTCTATGGAACACTAATAGGGATCCATATGGACCTTATAATGAGACAATTACCTTTGAGCTTAAGTGACCTTGAAAGATCAAACTGCAGGTTTCCCACAAGTCCATCAAATGAGTGAGGGTTGGGGGTTTGTCCTCAGTTAATTTGGTTATATCCATGTATTACGGAACATACAGTAATACAGCATGTGGGTAATTAAAACCAGTATAGGGCCATTCTGTGTATCGGAGTGCCCCTTTGCCCCTTTAGTTTATAATGTCATGCTCAAGGTAAGGAAATAAGGTGGGCAGAAACAAGTCCAGTTGTTTTCTCACATCTCTGAAAAGCAGGTCTTGTGTGCATATAAGTATAGTTGCTTTTTATATTTCTTACTTTTTAAATTCATGAATAAAATTTGTGTCAGGTCACCTGCTAGTATAGACGGCTGTCATGTAAATACAGCGGTCCCAGTTCATTAAAAGAACTATGCTAGGAGTAAATTTATCATCCAGTAGCCACCTAAATGATGATTGCATTCACTAACTTCAATCCGTCAATCTTGGTGCAGGCATTTCTTGATATATACATACACACACACACACACACACACACACACACACACACTCGACCAGCAATTCTACGGACCCCACTTTAACAGATATTGGAAGCTGCAGACAAAGTCTGGAGTGGTAAAATCTATACACGAGGGCTTGCCAGTCGACAGACACGAGTAGCTGTTTCGATAGTCAGATATCACTTGGAAACCGTTTCAATGTGTATACGTTATGTATACATGTATACGTGTATACGTTATGTATACATGTATGTATATAATATGTATGTGTTGGATGATGAGATTGTATGTACATACATAGCATTTCCCCCTATTTCCCTATCTTTCCATAATGATATTGTTGTTATGACCCATTGAATAACCATTCTCAGAAGCTATGGACATGTGTATAGGTTACTTCATAGTCCGGATCAGTAAACAAATACCTAAAGGAAAGAAGCGAGCAAGATCCATACCAGATTGTTTTTCTGAATCGTAGCATGCATTATTGGGAATCCTACCATGGGAAATAATGCAATAATTAGCCTTAAATAAGAGGTGATATACAATATCTTGTTTTCTAGAACAGCTGAACAGGATCCTAAATGTTTGTTCACTTTTATCAACAATCTCATTAAAAATTTTGGCAGGCAATTATTAGAACTGATACTATATATAACCCTGGAGGCCCTTTTAATCAGGGCAGCTGTATTCAGCTTGGTCTGATTGTGTGTGTGTGTGTGTGTGTGTGTGTGTGTGTGTGTGTGTGTGTGTGTGTGTGTGTGTGTGTGTGTGTGTGCGTGCAGTACACAGCGACTGCAACACGATCCTGCATGAGTATTGATTCAAGATCTGCAGTTCACGATTACTGAGCCATCAAAAGTCAAGGGCAAAAGTCAAAAAAGTCTTGGTTTGTACCCTGAGATAGTGTGGAAAAAAAAAACAACCGACGCGCTCACAAAACACAACAAAATTGTTTCATCGGCACAAGTGAGTTCAAACATAATGGTATGTCCAATTGGTTTTAGAGTATAAAACAAGAACTGACAGGCAACAGGCTCTCTCTCTCTCTCTCTCTCTCTCTCTCTCTCTCATACGCGGACACACACACAAGCACAGAGAAAGACAGAGAGAGAGAGAGAGAGAGAGAGAGAGAGAGAGAGAGAGAGAGAGAGAGAGAAATCAGCTCTGCCTTGTCACATGATCTTCTGTTCATGATTGGGGAATCCTCTAATCCGTCTTTTTGTCCATCCACTGGACACACACTGAGCCTGAGAGGTCAGTTCATGTTCCCAGGCTCCTCTTGTCCTCTGCTATACACTGAGACCATGTGCACTGCCATCTGTTTAAACTCTTTCTAATATAATATTAAATTATTTTCTTCTTCCTTATCACAGACCATGTGTGCAAATGTATAACATAAAAAAGCAAAAGGACATGGAGCATAAATGAAAAGATTCCTGAATTTATCATTCTAAATTTCACCAGACCACCTGCATCTCAGATCTGAAGCTTAAAGGCTGGAAGACTGTAAGCTTAAATTCCCACAAGGGTCAAACAATCGATGTAAAGTTTCAACTGTGTATTTTATTGCCTTTTGCTTTGCTAGTAGGTCATTTTCGAGAACAGCACCTACAAGCTATGAGATCAAAATAAAATCTTGAAAGACGTCTAACACACTCATGCTGTGCAATTGTGTGTTCTTATTTCCAATTACTGTACAAAGAAGATCCTCTAACGATAGACTTGTTATTGGAGACAATGACTATTACATCATCAACATCATACAATGAAAATACATCATCAACCAGCATAAACTGAGCTTGTGCAGAAAACAGGCTTGGATGAGTAGAACTTGACAAAATGAATACATTTCTTTATTATCTTTACTGTATTCATAGCTCTCCCATGCGGCTCATGTAATATGGCATCTTGGTGGCTGTTAGAGTTATGGCAGTGCAAACACCAAAATACTGTTTTCCAACACAACCAGGCCTTTAAATAAAGTATAATATCCATCCAGAGCACCCTAGAGAGCACTCAACACTCCTTTTTCTGCACTATAAACTGTATACAAGGTCTATAAGTCGTCAACCGACCCTTCAGCAAAGTATTTAATTGATAAACTCTAAAAACAATGCAGCAAACCTGATCAATATATTTTAAAAATCCCTCATTTGAACCCCACATGACATGTATAATGCACTGTTTCAATATCAGAAATCATAATATACAGACACCACATGGTTACAGTCGCATTTTTAGCAAAAATCCTACAATATCAGCACTTGTGACCTTTGATAGCTCTATATTTCAACAACCAACACATCTTGCAGGTTATATTGTGAGATGATCACATTATACTGATTAAAAAGAGCTCTTCGCTGGCTTTCAATACTGGGCACTGCAGAAAAAAAAGGCTTTGGAGCTCTTTCTGCTGCTGAGCTAATGTTTCAAATGATCACTTACAAAGTTAGCAGGTCTAAAACTTTTTAATTCAATCGATATTTTTGTATGATTTATCCACTGCTTTAATTAATTTTAAGAAATTGTAAATCTGTAGTACAATATTTTGCAATATTAAATCTCTTCAGAGAAAATTTATGCAGATAAATCTACGCACGCAGAAAAAAAAAAAGAGTTCTCAATATTTAGTCATGTTGGTTGCTTATCCTGAAGCAATGAAGTTTGTGAAATAATGGATTGTGTAAAACTCAAGAAAGAGAAAGGTTGTGTTTCAGAGACGGTTTTCAATTGAATGTATTGAGAATCATCCGGGTGTATCGGTAGTACGGTGCAGGCTTACTGATCCGATGGTTGGGGGTTCAAGCCCCATTTAACTGGGTTATCAAAGGCCAGCCATGTCTCTCACTGTCTATGATGGGAGGAATGTAAAGGAAACGTTGCTGCCTTTCAAAAAGAGTCGGCTACATAGCCATCAGTGTTTCTGCCCTGTGATGACCTGATGAGCTGTCCAGGGTGTACTCTCCCCCTCACAGAAACAGTTGAGATGGGCGTCAGCCTCCATGCAAACTTAATTAGAATTGAGTGGTTTAGAAAATGAAAGAATGAAAGAATAAATAAATGAATAAGAGTCATCCAAAGATTCTGGACACTGAGTAGTAGAAGTCTTCTTCTTTTCCTTTCGGCTGTTCCCTTCAGGGGTCGCCACAGCGAATCATCTGCCTCCATCTCACCCTATCCTTTGCATTTTCTTTTCTTACACCAACTACCTTCATGTCCTCCTTCACCACATCCATGAATCGTCTCTTTGGTCTTCCTCTAGACCTTCTGCCTGGTAGGTCCAACCTCAGCATCCTACTACCAATATAAGTAGAAGTAGTAGAAGTAGTAGGACTAATAGTGATAGGGTAGTTGACTTATTCATTAACCTTTATGAATTGCTTATTATGGTTAGCTCTAATTTTAATTCCCTAGTTACAATTTATTTCTAACCATGTGTCTGTAAATTATGATGATGACAATGTTGAATATGATAATTATTGTTAGTGATGCTTATTATTATTATCAACAATTATTTTAATGAAAATATCAAAATATTATCAGACAATGTTATACAATAATACAATATTATTAATAACAATTAGCAGTTGTAAGAGTAATAGTGTTGCTGGTTTGGGTAGTTTGTGTGACATAGCTTCATATCATCATCATCATCAACATCATTTTCTGTGACCGCTTAATCCTAATTAGTGTCGCGAGGAGGCTGGTGCCTATCCCAGCCAACTCCGGGCGAGGGCAGAGTACACCCTGGACAGCTCACCAGGCCATCGCAGGGCGGAAACATGCTGACAGCTATGCAGCCTATGCTTGTTGAAAGTCAGCGATTGTTCTTTTACAGCCTCTTACCATAGACAGTGAGAGGCATGACCGGCCTGTGATAACCTAGTTAGCTGCACTGGGGGGGGGACAGTGACAACCTGTGGAGAGTGGGGCTCGAACCCCCAACCTTTGGATCAGTGATCCAGCACCTATACTGTACCACCAGGCCACCACTGGACCAAGTAGCAATTGTATAATAATGCTAATTGTACAAATACTACTACTATTACTAATAATGATAATAATAATAATAATAATAATAATAATAATAATAACAACAACAATAATAATAATAATAATAATAATAATAATAATAATAACAAAACAAACAAACAAAAAATAATAATAATAATAATAGGAAGAAGAAGAATACAGAGCAGTGCAGTGGTTAGCATATTTGCCTAACAGCAAGAAGGTCCTGGGTTCGATTCCCAGGATCTGGGCATTTTTATGTGGGGTTTGCATGATCTTCTCGTGCTTGTGTGGGTTTCCTCTGGATAGTCCGGTTTACACCCACAGTCCAAAAAAATGCCCACCAATTAGCAGTTCCAAATCACCCATAGATGTGAGTGTGAGTGTGAAGGGTTGTCTGTGTGTTGGCTGTGAAATGTTCTAACAAGCTGTTCAAGGTTTACCCCTCCTTCGCCCATAGTCGGCTAAGATGGGCTGCAGCCTCCCTCCACCCCGAATCAAGCATCTTAGAAAATGAATGAATACATAATAATAATAGTAATAATAATAATAATAATAATAACAATTACTATTATTATTATTATTATTATTATTATTATTATTAATCCAGAACACAACGTGTAATACAAAATCGGTTGCCAGTTTCAAACCCCTTCTTTTGCATCAGCTCTAGTGTAATAATATCAAATCTAATGTGATCATGATTGAACTCTTCTTTCTGTACAGAATGTAAATGCAGTATATTCTACATCCAAGATTGTCGCAGTTATGAAGAGCTGTTGATCTCCCGACCTTTTCGTTTCTAAACAAACAAACAGTAAAATAAAAAATAAAAATAAATAAATATTGTGCCTGTGCTTGTTCGTAGGTGTTGCTGTGCTTCTGTGATCAGGCTTGCTGTTTGAAAAGCACTTCCTATTGTCCGGGATTGTATGAGAGTAAAAGTCGCAAAAGGATTAATGAAGCCTTTCGCGTGTAAATGAATTTTAATGCGCGCGCTGCTGGCGGGCTGCAACTCGCTACAAATGTGATCGTGATGCAACAGTGTTGCATCGCGCGCGCGATTCCTCTAATAAACAAAACCTGATCGTCAACAAACAGCACCATCCGCCACTGTGTGTGTGTGTGTGTGTGTGTGAAAACATCTCTCACCTTTTTCTTGACTCGAAGAAATGATTTCCTCCTCCTTTGGATTTGCTACCTGGGTAATGATGGACGTGTTGTCCATGGAAACGGGATTATTTTCTTGTGATTTCAAGAACGAGTCCTCGCTTTAAATCGACTGCTTCACGGGAATATGCAGCTGCAGCTAGCCCTGCCTGCTAGCGAGCTAGTCTGTTCCAATGTGAAACACACACACACACACACACACACACACACACAGAGAGAGAGAGAGAGAGAGACTCACATATCTATCCTTGTAAGGACCCTCTATAATGAAAGATTATGATTATATGAATAATGATTAATAAAACTCATTGATGTTTTGCCTGCACTTGAAAACCTGAAGTTGCATCCTAACAATCTTCAGTTAGGAAAAAAAAAATTCTTATTTAAAAAAAAAAAAAAAAACAGTAATTTTCTTTTGGGCCCCATCCACATGGTCCCACAAGGTCAGAATTCTCAAATTTGACTCTCCTTGTGGGGACACGTGGGCCTTATGAAGGTATATAAATCAAGCTATACACTTTCATTTACACACACAGTACACCATCTATCTATCTACACCCACCCTAATCTAAACTCATACACTGCTGTGTGTGTGTGTGTGTGTGTGTGTGTGTGTGTGTGTGGACTGTGATGTGTCTGCCTCACATCAAAGTCCTCTTTGCATTGATGTGATATTAAACTCATATGAGAGTGAAAATATTCTCTAATTATGAAAATCAACAATATTTCAGTTCTCTATAATCACACTCCCCCACCCACCCCCACCCACCCCCCACCCAGTGCAGCTAACTGGCTTCTCAAAGGCAGACCATGTGTCTCACTGTCTATGGTGAGAGGTTCATGTAAAAGAACCATTGCTGACTTTCGTTAAGAGTTGGCTGCAAAGCCGTCAGCATGTTTCTACGACCTGGAGAGGGATGGGCTCCGCCAGGCCAAATTAGCCATGAAGGCGCCCCAACGACATCCTCGGATGTTAAGGGATAAGTGAAGTGAAGAAGATAATGACACTACAATAAAATCAATAAATAGTGGTACGTATTGGTTTTAGTTTACATGCAGTACCAGTTCATTCCTCAAGGAGGTGAAGCATATTTGTGAGTGTTGTGTCCAAAATTTCTACACTTTAAAAAAACACTTATGTGCTCTCAGACCAGACTAAATCACCAAAAAAATTTGCTAAAGTAGATCAATTACTTGTTTTGCTTGCATCTGTTTGTGTTGATCCAAAAACCTCCTCTTTGCTAAGCCGCCAGTTCCTACTACGTATTAGGGTCATGGGGAGACTGGAGCCTATTTCAGAAGGCGGGGTACACCATAACCAACCACCTCACTAGATCATTGCATTCACAGCCACACTCACTCCTACAGGCAATGCGTCGTTTTGACGTGAGGGAGCAAAGCAGAGTATCAGGAGGAAACTGAATGGAGAACATGTGACCTCCACACAAAAATACCCAAGCTGGGGATGCGAGCCCAGGACCTTCTTGCTGTGACACTGATTTGACCGTCAGGTCAAATCAGCCCAAGTCTCGCCATGACGGCGCCCCAACGACATCCCCGGATGTTAAGGGATAAGTGAAGTGAAAAACCACTGTCTCTTGGTCTCTACCAAAAATGGCACCTTTTTCAAAGTTAATTTCAGTTCATTTTCTGTAACCGCTTAATCGTAATTTGGGTCGCGGGGAGACTGGTGCCCATCCCAGCCAACTCAGGGCGAGGGCAGAGTACACCCTGGACAGCTCACCAGGCGTTCGCAGGGTGGAAACACGCTGACGGCTTTGCCGCCTACTCTTGTCGAAAGTCAGCAATGGTTCTTTTACATGCCTCACACCATAGACAGTGAGAGACATGGCTGGCCTTTGATAACCCAGTTAGCTGCCCTGGGGGGGGGGGGGGGGAACAGTGACAACCTTGTGGAGAGAAGGACTCGAACCACCAACCTTTGGATCAGCAATCTGGCACCTTATACCACTAGCCCACCACTGCCCCTTTTCAAAGTTATGTTTTTAACTATTACAGTTAAATAATTACTCATTACTATTTGATTAATTGCTAATAAAAAATGACAGCATTTGCTCACTAAATGTTTTCAATTTTTATATCGATATAAATTGGAACTGAAATGGGATTGCATGTGAAATATGTTTTATGTTTACTCATTCACCTATTTGCCAAACTGCTTAATTCAACTACTATGGTCACGGGAAGGACACGAGCCAATACTTGGTAAAGGCAGAGTACACCCTGAACAGTTTGCCAGACTGTAGCAGGGGAACACACACACACACACACACACAAAACCATTCACACTATCATCCACATCCAGGGGAATTTGAATGGCTAGTTAGCCTCATGTGCATGTCTTTGGACTGTGGGTGGAAACTGGGGAACCTGGAGGAAACCCACTGAAGTGCAGGGAGAGCATGCAAACTCCACACAGGAACACCTGAGCACGAGGGAACCCAGGATCTTCTTGCTGTGGGGCAAACATTCTAGCATACTACATAACATACTACACCACCATGCCGCCCTAGTTCGAACTTATTAATGAAAATGACTGAATTAGCATATTTGTCAGGAGCTGAATTCATGGTGCTAAAATGTTCTCTACTTGCCTCCTTCTATAATAGCAGAGATGAACACATTTTCAAATGTCTTTCCTTTCCAGTAGTTCAAGATATAATTTCAGCAGTAAATATAAGAATGTTTATTTGAATAGATAAGAATTTTAATAACTTTTTTGAGACAGCTTTGTTCAACTGTTCCCCTAAATCATATCAACTAGTACTATATACTTTTCACTATCCAAAAAAGTCATAAAAATTATTAATATCTATTTAGTGCAATTGTATCATTAAATTATAGCTCAAATAAAGAAATCTATAAATATTTTTACTTCTTTATTTCCCCGAATATTTCACCACCTCTCTGTCTGAACAGGCATTTGGGGAAATGTACAGAAAATGGAATGAGAATGAAAGCTGCATCTGTTCCCTTTCAGGTTTCAGAGGTGCATCTCAGTATACTGAGTTTTTCCAGAACTTTATACCTCTGCCAAGTAGATTTTATTTTACCTGCAGTTTGTGCGTGTTTGTTAGCAGAATTACATAAAACATTTTATGACATTTCTAACAGAGCTGGGGCTTTGTGGGACAAAGCCAGAGGACCGAGACAAACGTTTTATGGAAACTGGGAGAACCTATAAAACTTCATACAAACAGTCAGCCAAGATCAACACGAGCCAGCAGACCCCAGAGCAGTGAGGATGTATATAGTGCTATCTGCTCTGCAGTCATGCCTCTTCATTAAAAATAACACTTACTGAAAGGTAAATGTCAAGCTATTTCGATTATTATTTTATGGTGAATGTTGAACAGCTTCTGTTGGTCTTGTATGTCGGATACATCATGCTCTATTACATAACCTGTTCAGCTTTTATGAGCTACCTCTTTAGTACTGCCAATCCAGTCTGGGCCCTTTATGTATTTATCTGGTACCTTAAAGTACTGAGGGCAGTGGTGGTCTAGTGGTATAAGGCGCCGGCTCACTGATCCAAAGGTTGGGGGTTCAAGTCCCACTCTCCACAAGGTTGTCACTGTCCTCCCAGTGCAGCTAACTGGGTTATCAAAGGCCGGCCATGTCTCTCACTGTCTACGGTGTGAGGCATGTAAAAGAACCATTGCTGACTTTCAACAAGAGTAGCTGCAAAGCCGTCAGCGTGTTTCCGCCCTGCGATGGCCTGGCGAGCTGTCCAGGGTGTACTCTGCCCTCGCCCTGAGTTGGCTGGGATGGGCACCAGCCTCCCCGTGACCGTAATTAGGACGAAGCGGTTACAGAAAATGAACTGAACTTAAAGTACTGCCTCACTTTATCTCGTGTACATTCTAGTTTATTCACTGTGGACTTTTACGGTCCAGTCCATACACCGTGTTGCTATTATCTATTTATTCCATTCCACATTACCTCAATGTACAAATTCTCAGTGTTCAGTTGTCATAGCTATAGAATTTACATTTCTATTTTTTATTTTAATATAAAGTTTAGTGTGGGGGATTACTTGTGTTTATACTGTATTCTGCTTTTGACTGTGTTAATTTCAGTTTATTGTCTGGTTGGTTCCTTTTTAACCTGATTGCACCTTTTTATACTTAGAGCTTTGTATGAAATTTTGTTATGTGTATCTATGCTAAATACTAGAGATCTGCTTCTATTTCACTGAAGCTGAATCATAATGAACTCTATCGGCCTGTGATGATGAAGAGTGATTGAATTCCTTGGTAAACAAATATATCTACAGGGGGAAAAATACATCCTGTAAAAAATAACATCCAACATGCTGTCATAGACACAGGCCATTGTAGCTGTGTAGGCTGCGTGGTGAATGCTTTGATCTGTGATGTGCTCAACAAAAAAAAATCAACATGATTTATTATGTTCTCTGTGTTTCAGAGACTTGGACTGGTAGCAGAATTGCAGTGCTGATTTTTTACATTGTCCCCTCACAAGTTTGGACTATGTGGTCTCAATCTGAATCTGGCCTTGATCTCACCTGAATTTATGCGAAAATTACCAGAATGTAATTGTGTATATTAATAAATTTGTTTTCTTGTCATTCCCTAATCCGTTTTCGTTATTTTAATGTCATTCCTTTATTCATTTTCTGAACCACTTCATTCTAATTTAAGTTGCGGGGAGGTTGATGCCTATCTCAGCCAACTCCAGGAGAAGACAGGGTACACCCTGGACAGCTTACCAGGCCATCTCAGGACCAACACTCACACAGCCATTCACCCCAGGTGCATGTTTTTGGACTGTAGGAGGAAACCAGAGTACCGAGAGGAAACCCACACAAGCACGAGGAGAACATGCAAACTCCACACAGAAACACCCAGGCTGGGATTCGAACCCAGGTTTTCTTGCTGTGAGGCAGACATGCTCACCACTTTGCCGTCTCACCGCAGCTCTATTTTAATGTGTTTATGAATAAGGGCCAAGTATTTTATCTGGCGTAAGTGGAATGTTACTTGAATGTTTTATGAAGGTGGTCTCAAATTTTAATAAGGAACTAAGAGCTAACCCCCACCAGGACTATTTTAAAAGACATCCATAACCAGCACTTCCAATGATCTCTTCTGTTTGTGCTGTAGCTCCATCTTTGCTGAAACCACACATCGAGTTCTTCAAGCTAAAGATGTTCAAGTTGGGGCTGGGCTACCAACAGACAGCACGAAGCTTCATGTGGGCAAATGAAAATTTGATTTTAACTCTTTTTTTTTTTTTAAATAACCTTTGAAATGTATTGGGGGGGGGGTTAATACTGTATACTATATAGAGCTCAGGGTGAATATTCTAAGCGATTTGCTTATACTACCACCTTGTGGACTTGTATGTGAAAATGTATACTCTTATAGTCTTATTCAGATTGTTTATACTGTATTACGTTTCGAACCCAGTACATGGTATACTGCTTATAAAGCAAGATGCTGCTCAATATCTTAGACATTACGCCTTATCCCATAATAAGGGGCTTTTTACAAATACCATATGAGATTATAATCTTCACTGTAAACAAGTATGATTATAATTTATATTAGCTTTGATATTAATACTGTATAATATTACATATGTATTACAAGGAATAAGAAATGATGATGATGATGATGATGATGATGATGATGATGATGATGATGATGATGTTGATGATGCACTCATTCTGAACCCCTAAACCAAATCAGAGTCGCTGGAGTCCATCTCAGCCGACTCTGGGTAAGGGTGGGGTACACCCTTGACAGCTCGCCAGGCCATCGCAGGGCAAAACTACCATTATTAGTATTATTATTATTATTATTATTATTATTATTATTATTATTATTATTATTATTATTATCATCATTATTATTGTTGTTGTTGTTGTTGTTATTGCTATTATTATTATGTTTGCCTTCTACTTATATATATTTACTATGTATTGTGTGAAATTATAGGGTAGATCAACTGAAATTCAACTATGTTTTCAGTACTTTCACTGGAACAACTCCTAGATATCTTGTGGTACCCAGAGTCCAGCATGAGCATCGTCACATCACCACCAGGTTTAGCCTGAATTCAATAAATAGTCCAGATTTTAGAACCAATTTATGACAGTCTGCTTTTGGGTCTGAAGGGCAAATCTATAATCCATGAGATTCACATCAAGCTTAAAGAAAATAGTAAAAATATATAGTAATAATAATAATAATAATAATAACACATTTTGACAAAATTTGATACCAGTAAAAGTGGTGCTTTCGTGTATTTGTTGGATGAGATTTTATCTGAATATGTCCTTATTTTAATTGTGAAGTCAGGTGACAAATAGTGACAATTGTCAAATTTCTCCTATCTGTGATAATAGTTGAATCCTTTTTTGCTGCATTTATTTTATAGTATAATTTGACTCTTATTTTTTTTATGGTCTTTAACTAAATTGTCTATTCGAGTATGATTTGGGGAACTTCTTTAAATCTTTGAATCTTTAAAGGACCACAATGAAAATAAGTTTTAATGCTTTCTTGTGTTATCCTTTAACCCCATGGTTTAAATTTTTACAAAATAAAATCAATCAATCCATGCCTTCTACATTCTATTTCTATCTATCTAGTGCCTGAGTCGTAGAACGACCATTGGCGACCCGCCATGAAGGATAACGCCCTGGTTATCATCTTCATGGAGGTTTTCTTGGCAGGATTAGTGCAGTGGTTTGCCATTGCCTTCTGCATGATGCAAACCTACGGGCAATTTAGAACGGCCAATTAACCTACTGTGCATGTCTTTGGATTGTGGGAGGAAACCAGAACACCTGGAGGAAACCCACGCAAGCACGGGGAGAACATGCAAACTCCACACAGAAACGCCCAGGCCAGGAATCGAGCCCAGGCCGGGAATCGAGCCCAGGCCGGGAATCGAGCCCAGGCCGGGAATCGAGCCCAGGCCGGGAATCGAACCCAGGCCGGGAATCAAACCCAGGCCGGGAATCGAACCCAGGACTTCTTGCTGTGAGGCGGACGTGCTAACCACTACGCCACCGTGCTGCCACAGTCTATTTAACGCACTTTAATACCAGGAAACCAGGCATGGACAATTCAACCCAAACTCTGAGCTGGAGCCATAGACCTCCAAGCACTGAATAGGCACAAGCGCACCTCAGCTGCAAGCCGCCGCCATGTTGGAAGTGTGACTCATTCAGGAAGTCCATTCTACTGCAGAGATATTATTCTCTGGTCAATCAGGAAAAGTAGGTAGACAATATATTTTATTATATATAAGTTATACTTCAGAGTATAACACCAGATGTTTTTGCTAACTGCCATCGGTTTCAATAATTATTTGAAAAGGCTGTTTCTATAAAACACATAAAAATTAAATTTAATTGAATAAGGTATTTAAGAACCATTGCTGACTTTCGTAAAGAGAAGCTGCATAGCCGTCAGTGTATTTCTGCCCTGAAATGGCCTGGCGAGCTGTCCAGGTTGTGTACTGTGTCCTCTCCCAGAGTTGGCGGAGATGGGCACAAGCCGCCCCGCAACCCTAATTAGGATTAAGCAGTTCAGAATATTAATGAATGGAAAAGGTATTTATTGCTAAGACTTTTTTTCTTCAAAAATAGGACTTTAATTTTCTAAACTGCTTAATCCTAAATTGAGTCACAGGCAGGCTGGTGCCCATCTCTCTAGGTTACACCCTAGAACGCTTGCCAGGCCATTGCAGGGTCAACCCTCACACAATCTTTCATACTCACACTTCTGGGCAATTTGGAACAGCCAGTTAGCCTACTGTGTGCACTGTGGGAGGAAACCCACCCAAACACGGGAAGAACATTCAACCTCCACACAGAAACTCCCGAGCTGGGAATCAAACCCTGGACCTTCTTGCTGTGAGGCGGAAGTACAAACCACTCCACTACCATGTCGTCCAGAAACACCTTATAACCGATTCAAATTCAAATATGATTACATATGTAGGATCGTGTACCATCCGGTGATGATACACAGTACTGAAGAAACAAGTTCTGAACTGGACGGATCTCAAAGCAACCGCAGCGACCCTCGCATTCGATCTATGACGTCAGAAAAATCGGTCCGCCGGTGACTCTAGTATTATGTGATATCTACGACCAGAGCCCCGACACCAAACAACTTCCTGTTTGTTACCATGGTAACAAAACGCGAGAACGACACAAACGGTGGGTGACGTTGGGAATTGCTGTATATTACAATTATAAGTACACACAATTAAAAAAAAACCTTTTCAGATTCCTCTTGGACTTTTTATGTCTTTGAAGAAACTCTGGTTATTGAAAGACTATGAGCCAGCGACAAATTTTACAAGGTGAGAAAGTATTTTACAACTTTTTAATTATTTTGAACATTTCAATTATTTAGGTTTTATTAAGTGTAGCTGAATTATATATAATTTTGCTTTATTTATACTTTGAACTTGATATTAAGCTTAAAAGTGTCTATTTTTTTACATAAACGATTATTATTATTATTATTATTATTATTATTATTATTATTGTTATTATTATTATTATTATTATTATTATTATTATTATTATTATTATTATTAAGTCTCTATAGCCAGTTGTAGTATACCTTGTGTACGTACCATTTATACACAAGGGTCTCATGATGTGTTGTAAAATATATTCCAAAATTGTGAGAAAGTATTTTACAACTTTTTAATTATTTTGAACATTTCAATTATTTAGGTTTTATTAATAAGTGTAGCTGAATGATATATAATTTTGTTTTATTTATACTTTGAACTTGATATTAAGCTTAAAAGTGTCTATTTTTTTACATAAACGATTATTATTATTATTATTATTATTATTATTATTATTGTTGTTGTTATTGTTATTATTATTATTATTATTATTATTATTATTATTATTGTTGTTGTTGTTATTGTTATTATTATTATTATTATTATTATTATTATTATTAAGTCTCTATAGCCAGTTGTAGTATACCTTGTGTATGTACCATTTATACACAAGGGTCTCATGATGTGTTGTAAAATATATTCCAAAATTGTACCATTTGATGTTTTTAGTTTTTGAGCAGTACCAGAGAGAAAGGATGAAGTTTGTGCAAGCAGTTGCAGAGCTTGCAACAAGACCTCAAAATATTGAAACACTTCAAAATGCAGGTAAGTGAAAAATCTTGCTGATCCTTTTGCATGTTGTTGGAAATTGAGTGTTTATAATCATCATCATCATCATCATCATCATCATCCTCAATATATTACACTTTTTATACAAAATGCAGTTCATATAAGATTCTTTACAAAAGCACAAATTTTTAAATGAAAAGAATACATATTGAAAATTAAAAGATCAATTTGAAAAAGATAAACGGAGAGGGAGCGAGACTCCCTACCAACTGGAATTTTAAACCGACTGGCATACTTATAGGCTACAAGACAAAGGAGAACAGGCTCAAGAACATGAGTCTGAGACTACGGTACTATGCACAGACACATTCACAGTGAGACAGTCGATGATGGGAGAAAGTCCAGGCAACCTGAAGGGTTCCACTATGCAACAGTCATTTTACTTACATCCAGCTTACAGGAAGCTATGGTAGCATAGTGGTTAGTATGTCTGCCTCATTCATAGCAAGATGGGTCCTGGGTTTGAGTCCCAGGCCTGGCTGAGGTGTCGGTGTGAAAATTGCATGCTTGAGTTTCCTTCAGGTAACAGTACTTCAGTTATCTCCCACAGTCCAAAGGTCACATTAGACTAGATGGCTGTTTCAAATTGCCCCAAGTGTGAGTAGATGCATTAGCAAACAGTGGACTGAAATTGGTTTCAGCCTCCCCATGAATGTAGTAGGATTTTTGCGAATGAATAAGTGCAACTTTCATTTTTTTATAGTATGAAGTCTCTATTTTTGTTTACAGAAAGTCTATTATATCACCAGTGTTAGTTATTTATTTGTCTGTGTTTGCTTATGCATTATAATATTGTATGATATACTCCTATCTATTTAATCGTCATTCCATTAAAAAGGTAGATCTTCTTCTTTTCCTTTTGGCTGTTCTCTTCAGGGGTCGCCACAGCAAATGATCTGCCTCCATCTCGCCCTGTCCTCTGCATCTTCTACTCTTACTCCAACTACCTTCATGTCCGCCTTCACCACATCCATAAATCTTCTCTTTGGTCTTCCTCTCGGCCTTCTGCCTGGTTGTCCCAACCTCAGCTTCCTACGACCAATATACTCACTATCCCTCCTCTGTACATGTCCAAACCATCTCAATCTAGCCTCTCTGACTTTGTCTCCAAAACATCTAACATGTGCTGTCCCTCTGATGTACTCATTCCTGATCCTATCCATCCTCGTTACTCCCAAATAGAACCTCAACATTTTCATCTCTGCTACCTCCAGCTCTGCCTCCTGTCTTTTCCCCAGGGCCACTGTCTCTAAACCATACAACATCGCTGGCCTCAACACCGTCTTGTACACTTTTCCCTTCATTCTTGCCGATACTCTCCTATCACACATCACACCGGACACTTTTCTCCAACCATTCCAACCTGTCTGCACGCGCTTCTTCACCTCTTTTCCACACTCTCCATTGCTCTGGATTGTTGAGCCTAAGTACTTAAAATCCTCCACCTTCCTTATCTTATCTCTGCTCCCTGTAACCTCACCATTCCTCTCAGGTCCATGTCGTTCACACACATGTATTCTGTGTTACTGAGACTAACCTTCATTCCCCTCCTTTCCAGGGCATACCTCCACCTCTCTAGATTTTCCTCCACTTGTTCTCTGCTCTCACTACAGATCACGATGTCATCTGCAAACATCATAGATAAACCTTGTTAATTCTCAATTGACATAATTGTGTACTATGTAGTGCTGCTAATAACAGAACATTTCAAATTCCTTGTACAATTCAGCTGCAGTGCTGGTTATAATCTGACATGACACATTTTCAAACGTACATATTGTTTTTTTTTAACTGTAATAATATATAGCATAAAATAATATAAAATAATATACTAAATATCTCTCTTCATCTCTGTCTTGTTTCAGGTGTTATGTCCCTCCTTAGGAATCTCCTCCTGGATGAGTTTCCAGCTATCCAGCATTCAGCCGCTCTGGCTCTTGGAAGACTTGCCAGCTACAGTGATGACTTAGCTAAGGCAGTGGTGAAGGCAGATATACTGCCTCATCTCGTGCATTCTCTGACCAAGCAAAATGTAAGGCTTCAGTACAGAATGATCACTGATATTTTATGGAACTGTTTCATGCTCTTCTGGATTCAGACTAATGGATCAGTTTGGTTTTATTTACCCCCCCCCCCCCCCACCAGGCAATTTTCTTCAGTACCAAGATACTGAAATTTGAAAGAGCCATTTTTATTTTTATTTATTTATTAGGCGAGGCAGTGGTGGCCTGGTGGTAGAGGTGCTGGATCACTGATCCTAAGATTGGGGGTTCGAGCCCCACTCTCAACAGGTTCTCACTGTCCCCCCAGTGCAACTAACTGGGTTATCAAAGGCCGGCCATGTCTCTCACTGTCAGTAGGCTGCAGAGCTGCCAGCGTGTCTCTGACCTGCAATGGCCTGGCAAGCTCTCCAGGGTGTACTCTGCCCTCGCCTGAGGTTGATTGGGATGGGCACCAGCCTTCCTGCGACCCTAATTAGGATGAAGCGGTTAAAGAAAATGAATGTACTTATTAGGCATTATTTTAACAATTGTTGATTTGGAAATATGTTCAAAGATTTGCTGCTACTTTCAGCACAAGAGACGCTCAGTTTCCTTTTTATAATCTGTCACAAACTGGATTATAGGCAGATCTAAATGCGTTTCATGAATGAGTATTTATTTGATAGCACATTTACCTCTGGAGCTTAAGCAAGATCACATGGATTAAACAAGGTCAGAAATGTTAGCAAAACAGCAAAAATATCAGTTAAAGTAAGCCGAAGAAATGGGTGTGTCATTATAATTGTCCTCTGCAACTGTCCTTGTAGGCAAGCATCAAATGTTTGATTTATAAAATGAATGAATAAATAAAATTTCCCTGACATTTCTCTGGGTAAGGTTTGTGGGTTGCTAAAAAGTCCAACTTGAAATCTGCTCTACAAGTTTCACCAGTGAGACAAATGGTGCTAGATTCCTTTTCATACCATTTTACATGTACTAGTATGTAACAGCCCAGCTGATGTACAACGTTGTGCACTATTATTGTGATTTCGCATAAAGGTCATAATTTGTGACTGTTATACAGTATTTGAATGTTTATTGAGAACATGTATATGACTTTTATGCACAAAATTCTTTTGATGCTACAAAATGTTGCACACATCCAACCCCCAGTATAGTTATCTAGTGTGGAATAAGGACTCTACACCTATACTCTATACTGGGGTTTCCTTTTCAGTACCTGTATGAGTTAATGAAAAGGAGATCCCAGTAAGGGTGTACATCATCTTATCCCACACCTGATTGCTCTGTACCACAGAACACATGTACATAGTCCATTTCTGTGTTATTTTTTATGGCATTTATTGAAAATGCTAAAATGTTAGATCATGTTTAACATTACAGTACTGGGAATCTACAAATAATGTTATCACTATTTCTAAGCAACATTATGACAATTTTGTTCAAACTTAAATTGTAAAGTGGGGGAAAATGTCACTACTATTTGCATTTTTTTTCTATTAGCATTGCCCATAATTGAAATTATAATTATTCTAAATTCTTAAAAGGGGACTTTTATAATTGTCTTAAATGTTTTAAGAGAAAAAGTAGGAGCCCAGATCACTGAAATTACAAACTGTTCCTTTAATTTTACTGACATTAAATTAGGTTTTTTTTTTTAAATATCCTTGTTACCTGTACCTATGTGTGCTATCAATTTCTATGTTCTCATGTTCAATGAATATGGCGTAATTTCACAGCGCTTCTATAAAAAGGCAGCAGTGTTTGTCTTCCGTGCCGTGGCAAAACACTCACCTGAGATGGCCCAAGCCGTGGTAGACAGTGGTGCCCTCGATGCTCTTGTCAGCTGCCTGGAGGAGTTTGATTCTGGAGTAAAAGAAGCTGCTGCATGGGCGCTGGGCTACATTGCTCGCCACAACGTCTGTAAGTCTAAATGCAGAACCTTTCCTACCTCACTGCATAACAACTAGCTATAAGGACATGAGTATCTGGATATCATCAGTGGTATATTGCCAGGGTGAGGCAGAAACCCTGTATGTCTGAAACCATTCCAGGAAATAGAAAAAAAAAATTTTTTCAACAATTGAATATGTTCTTGTAATAACAGCTGGTTTTGTGTTTTCATACATGTTTTTATGTTTGTGTGTCATTACCTTATTAATATGTCAGCAAAATTAAGTAGGAATGAGTTTACTAGGGGGCGGCATGTTCTGGATTCTATTCCCAGTTCGAGCATTTCTGTATGGGGTTTACATGTTCTAATTGTGCTTGTGTGGATTTCGTCTGGGTACTCTGGTTTCCTCCTGCAGTCCAAAAATATGCACAGTAGGCTAATTGGCTGTTCCAAATCACCCGTAGGTGTGAGTGTACGTGTGTATGGAAAGTGTTGGCCCTGCGATGGCCTGGCAAGCTGGCAGGTTGTACCCCACCCTCGAACAGAGTCAGCTAAGATGGGTGCCAGCCTCTTCGTGACCTTAATTTGGATTAAGTGGCTTAGAAAATGAATGAATGAATTAATAAATTTACAAGGTTCCTGTCTAACAACCATAGATATGCATGTTTTATTTATAATTGATCAGAACTGGCCTATTTAATGCATTGCATTATTCCGTCCTTCATTCCTTCATTAGCCAAACCACTTAATCATATTAGACAGTGGGATCGGATCGCAGCTGACTCTGGGCAAAAGTGCGCACACTGAACAGCTTGCTTATCCATTGTAGGGCTAACACACACACAACCGTCTATACGCATACCTAGAGGCAATCTGGAACAGCCAATTAGCCTCATGTGCATGTCTTTAGACTATGGGAGGGAGTCAGAGTACTCAGAGGAAGCCCGTATAAACAAGGGGAGAATAAAACTCAACACAACCCTCCCCAAGGCTGATGTGCTAATTACTATGCCACCATGTTGCCCTGCCTTGCATTATTTTTTATTTTTCATACTTTAAATTTTGTGTGCATTTCCTATGGGTGCCCAAGTTTCCTCCCACACATAATACTCTTTGAGATCCGAATAATTTACTATTTCACCATTAATTCAAAAGGTAAGAGGGATGACGGAACATCAAGGAAAATATTCATTTTTGTGACATTTCCTGAGGTGGATACTTAATATGAGTACGGCTTCTCCTTCTTTTCCTTTCGGCTGTTCCCTTCAGGGGTTGCCACAGTGAATTATCTGCCGCCATCTCACCCTATCCTCTCATCTTCTTCTCATACACGAACTACCTTCATGTCCTCCTTCACCACATCCATAAATCTTCTCTTTGGTCTTCCTCTAGACCCTCTGCCTGGCAGTTCCAACCTCAACATCCTACAACCAATATACTCACTATCCCTCCTCTGTACATGTCCAAACCATCTCAATTTAGCCTCTCTGACTTTGTCTCCAAAACCTCTTACATGTGCTGTCCCTCTGATGTACTCATTCCTGATCCTATCCATCGTTGTTACTCCCAAAGAGAACCTCAACATTTTCATCTCTGCTACCTCCAGCTCTGCCTCCTGTCTTTTCCCCAGGGCCACTGTTTCTAAACCACACAACATCGCTGGCCTCATCACCGTCTTGTACACTTTTCCTTTCATTCTTGCCGATACCTTCCCACACATCACACTGAACACTTTTATCCAACCATTCCAACCTGCCTGCACACGCTGCTTCACCTCTTTTCCACACTCTCCATTGCTTTGGATTGTTGAGCCTAAGTACTTAAAATCCTCCACCTTCTTTAGCTCTGCTCCTTGTAACCTCACCGTTCCTCTTGGGTCCTTGTCGTTCACACACATATATTTTGTCTTACTGTTGCTAACCTTTATTCCTCTCCTTTCCAAGGCATACCTCCACCTCTCTAGATTTTCCTGCACTTGTTCTCTGCTCTCACTGCAGATCACAATGTCATCTGCAAATATCATAGTCCATGGGGAATCTTATCTAACCTCGTCTGTCAGCCTGTCCATCACCATAGCAAACAAGAAGGGGCTCAGGGCTGACCCTTGGAGCAGTCCCACCTCCACCTTGAACTCTTCTATCACACCAACAGCACACCTCATTACTGTCTTACATCTCTCATACATGTCCTGCATCACTCTAACATACTTCTCTGCCACTCCAAACTTCCTCATGCAATACCACAGTTCCTCTCGGCACCCTGTCATATGCTTTCTCCAGATCCACAAACACACAATCCAGCTCCCTCTGACCTTCTCTGTACTTCTCTAATAACATCCTCAAAGCAAACACTGCATCCGTGGTTCTCTTTCTTGGCATGAAACCAAACTGTTGTTCACAAATGCTGACCTCTGCCCTTAGTCTAGCTTCCACTATTCTTTCCCATAACTTCATCGTATGGCTCATCAACTTTATCGCTAGGTAGTTGCCAGAACTCTGCAGGTCTCCCTTGTTCTTAAAAATGGGCACCAGCACACTTCTCCATTCCTCCAGTATCCTCTCACTCTCTAAGACAATGTTGAATATTCTTGTCAGAAAATATACTGCTACCGTGCTTAGACACTTCCATACCTCCACCGGTATGTCATCAGGACCAACTGCCTTTCCACTCTTCATCCTCTTCAATGCCTTCCTCACTTCACCCTTACTAATCTTTGCTACTTCCTGGTCCTCAACAGTCACCTCTTCTACTCTTTTTTCTCTCACATTTTCCTCATTCATCAGCTCTTCAAAGTACTCTTTCCATCTTCCCAGCATACTCCTGTCATCAGTCAATACATTTCCCACTCTGGCCTTAATCACTCTAACTTGCTGCATGTCCTTCCCATCTCTATTTCTCTGCTGTGCCAACCTGTATAAATCATATTCTCCTTCTTTACTGTCCAACCGAGCATATAAGTCATCATACACCCTCTGTTTGGCCTTTGACACCGCTACCTTTGCCTTACATTGTCTCCCTGTACTCCTGTTTACTCTCTTTGGTCCTCTCAATGTCCTATTTCTTCCTAGCTAACCTCTTCGTTTTAACACACTCCTGCACTTCCTCATTCCACCACAAGTCTCCTTATCTACTTTCCCTCCAGAGGACACAAAAAGTACTCTCCTACCTGTCTCTCTGATCACATTAGCTGTAGTTGTCCAGTCATCTGGAAGCACTTCCTGACTACCCAAAGCCTGTTTCAACTCCTCCTTGAAGACAACACGACACTTCCTTTTTCAGCTTCCACCACTTTGTCTTCTGCTCTGCCTTTACCTTCTTCACCTTCCTCACCATTAGCGTCATCCTGCACACCACCATCCAATGCTGTTTGGCAATACTCTCACCCACTACTACTTTGCAGTCACTGACTTCCTTCAAATTACATTGCCTACACAAGATGTAGTCTACCTGTGTCCTCCTACCTCCACTTTTATAAGTCACCCTATGCTCCTGTCTCTTCTGGAAGAAAGTATTCACCACAGCCATTTTCATCCTTTTTGCAAAATCGATCAACATCTGTCCTTCTGTGTTCCTCTCCTGGATACCAAACCCATCCATCACTTCCTCGTCCCCTCTGTTTCCCGCACCAACATGTCCATTGAAGTCTGCACCAATGACCACTCTTTCACCTCTGGGGGTACTCTGCATCACTTCATCTAACTTACTCCAGAATCTCTCCTTCTCTTCTAGCTCACATCCTGCCTGTGGGGCACTAACAACATTGAACATCACACCTTCAATTTCTAACCTGAGACTCATCACTCTTTAAAACACTTTTCACTTCTAGAACATTCCTGACAAACCCCTTCTTCAAGATGACTCCTACTCTGTTTTTCTTCCCATCCACACCATGATCATCATCATTTAACCATTACACCAGTGGTGTGTAGGGCAGCAACAAAGTTCCTCCACTCCTGCCTGTCCTGAGCCATTCTTTTCAAAGAACCCCAAGAATGCTTCATGGCTTCCATCTCACTCTCCACTGTCCTCTTCCACATTACACTTGGTTCTCCCTCTCTTCCTCTTTCCATCTGGTGTCCAATGCAATGCCGTTCTTATATAGACTGCTGTTCTTTCCACAGCACATGTCCAATTCATTTCTATTTTCTTCTTGTAATGATGGTACCCATGTTGACTAGCTTATATTGTCTCAGCAGGACCTTGCTGGAGATCTTCTCAGGCCAGAAGATTCGGAGGATTTTTCGAAGGCATGTGGTGTGGAATGATCTTAGATTTGCAAGATCTGCCTCTGTCATTCTCCAGCATTCAGATACATACAGGAGCACAGATATGACACAGCTCTGGTACAGCCTGAGTTTGGTGTTGAAGCTGTACTGTGTGGATCCTCAAATGTTGTTCATCTCCTTGATGTCATTATTTTGTCGTTTTCTTGATGATGATTCGAAGCCCCACTGTCTGAAGGTTTGCAGTCTGCTGGTCTTGTCCTGTATGTGTTGGCGTGTATGGGACATCAGTGCCAGGTCATCTGCAAAGTCAGTCTTCCAGGATTGAGAAGAGACTCCAGTGTATCCCTCTAGAGGTGGCCTCTGTTGTCCTCCTCATAACCCAAGCAATGACCAAATTGAAGAGACTTGCTGACATCACACATCCTTGCCTGAAGCCTGTCTTAACTTTGAAGAAGGTGTCATTATGGTCCACAGAGCATCTAAAGTTGAAGCTCTTGATCAAGTGTACCAACTTTGATGGAATGCCATAGTGTCAAAAGATGCTCTAAAAGCTATCTCTGTGAATACTGTCAAATGCCTTTTGAAAGTCCACAAAGTTTACATATAGCTGTCATTGCCATTCTGTGCATTGTTCAATGATGTTTCTGAGTGCAAATATCTGGCCTAAACATCCTCAATGTTTCCTAAATCCTGCTTGTTCTTTTCTCAGTGTTTTATCCACAGCATTTGACATTCTTCTGATTATGACCTTGGCGAATATCTTGCTTGGTACCGACAGCAGAGTGATTTCTCTCTAGTTGAAATTATCCAAGGCTCCTTTCTTGGGGATGTTGACAATCACGCCTTTGGTCCAGTCGTCAGATATCCTCTCGCCCACCTATATAGCTTTGAAAAGTGGTTGTAGAATGTCAGCTGCTAGCTCAGGGTCTGCCTTGAACAGTTCGGCATGAAGGTTATCCTGGCCTGGTGACTTGCCGTTCTTGAGAGTCTTGATGGCAGCCACAATCTCTTCCTTGGTTGGAGGGTCAATATTGATGTCTAGGTCTTCTACAGCTTCCGGGATGCTGGTTTCCTCATCCAGTGGTGGTCGATTGAGGACTTCCTTGAAGTGCTCAGTCCATCTCTCTTCTTGTTCTTTCTCTGTTTTCCGCAGTTTTCCTTGTTTGTCCATGATTGGTCCCCCAGAGTTTCCCTTGAATTTGCCGCATATGCGCTTGGTGATCTTGAAGACTCTCCCTTGTACTCCTTGTGCTGCCGCCTCCTCTGCCTCAGTTGCTAGTTGGTCCATGGTTTCACTCGTCGCGGCGGGCAAGCCTCTTCACTTTCCTGTGAGCTGTCCTATATTCTTTTTCCTGTCTCTCTCACAGTTGTGGGGATTTTACTTGAAGGAATCTTTTCTTGATTTCCCTCCTCTCCTCTATAGCATTTAGAGTTTCCTGTTGTATCCAGCCTTTGCTGGTTTTCTTCTTTTGATATGCAAGTTTTTCTTTGCTGCTTTCGGTGTACAGTGCAGTGATATGGTTCCAGGTGGTATCTATGTCCTTTTGGCCCATTAGGTCTTTCAGTATCCCGAATCTGTTCTTCAGATTGCTGGTGAAGGTTGACCATACATTGTTGTCCTTCAACCGCTGGGTGTCAACTCGCGTCTGAAAAGCCGACCTGTGCTGAGTCTTTTTCAGCTTCATCCGGATGAGTGCCGTCACCAGGTGGTGGTCACTCCCAATGTCTACACTACGCTTGGTACTCACATCCAGAAGAGATCTTCGCCATCAGATGATCAATCTGGTTTCTGTATCTCCTATCTGGTGAGATCCATGTCAGTTTGTGGATATCACGGTGTGTGAAGAGGGGTCCCTCCAATCACCAGGTTGTTCATGGTGCGGAACTCGACAAGTCTCTCTCCATTGTTATTTCTGGTCCCCATCCCATGCTTCCCCATGACTCTCGCAGTCTGTGTTGTCACTTCCGACCTTGGCATTGAGATCACCCATGATACATATACAAGGAGATCGTGTCGTGGGGCTTTCTCTAACTCTGCAGTTGGCTGTAGAAATCATGTTGGGCCTCGTTGCTATCATTGGTTGGTGCATAACACTGGATTATGGTGATGTTGATGTGCCTGCCCTTCAGTCTCACACTCATCATTCTGCTGCTAATAAAAATCCATTCTAGTAGACATCGTTCCACACTTTTCTGGAGGATGATGGCAGGTCCTTCATGATGCTGGTCGTCTGGTGGTTCTCATCCGCCCAGATCCGTTCCATCTACTCTCACTCACCCCTAGGACGTGAAGGTTGAATCTTCTCATCTCTGATGTTACCTGCGCCAGCTTGCCTGTCTCGGACATGAAGCGTAATAAAGTTTATGCTTTTGGTATAATTTGTTAAACATGCTACAGAACATAAAATCTCACACACAAACATTCTAAACATTAACCTAGATACTGTACTGGAATAATAATTTTAAAAGACTTTATTACAATATTTCAGAGGAAACTGTCGTTTCTTCAGGAGAAAGTCTTATTTCTGCAGAAGAGACATCCAGCATTTTCTATTGCTTAGTCAGAGAAGACCCACAGCGTTTGAGTGACATCATAGAGCTTTACTGGTAATTAAAACACAAAAAAAGAGGCTCGGTGACAACTTGTGCGTGAATGAGGAAAAAGGGGCGTTACATAATCTCAAAAAATCAGCAGGAAGGAGGATGTCCGCGAATACTCAAACTGTGAGTGCAAAATCGCCAATAGTCAAGGGCCTACTGTATACTAATAAACACCCGAAAACTTATGATAATACAGTACTTAAATTGATTACAAATTTTAAAAAAAAAAGTCTTTTTGGTTTGTTTTTCTACATTTCTCTTTAGTATGTACTAAATCAATTATTTACTTCAGGTTTGTTGAAGATCACTGAATAGTCTCCCCAGAGTTCTCTTTTGAGGACAATTCTTCGAGGTCCCCCCATATCTTTAGCAAACTTGAACTGTACAAACTTGCAGACTTGATTGTACCCTGGCCAGCTTGCTGGTCTATAACAAGGTCAAAACACACAACTAATCACACTCACACCTAGGGACAATTTGGACCAGCCAATTAGCCTAATGTACATGTATGAGGGGGACGGGGACGGGGACGGGGACGGGGGGGGGGGGTGTGACTGGAATACCCAGAGCAAACCCACACAAGCACAAGTATATCATGCAAATTCCACACAGAAACATCCTCGCTGGGCCTGGGTCTCAAACTCCGGGTCATCATGTTGTGAAGCAGATGTGTTAACCAGTCTCTGTTCTGCCTACATTACATTTAACATCCCACAATAATAATACTTTGAAAATAAATCTAAAATATAAAGAATAATTCAAGTGGCGGATAGAAGCATTGTGATGGTAATGAAGGTCTGACTGAACTTCTGTCCTATCCTCCCCTCCAAAATGTTATTTGTGTCAAGCTATAAAATAATAACATGCACTTTATATATATATATATATATATATATATATATATATATATATATATATATATATATATATATATATATATATATACACACACACTTAGCTGTATGCAGTAGGTACTTTCAATTTTTTACCTGGCAAAATAAACTATTATTGCAATGCAATGCATATGCATTACTCATTTGAATAGAGATGCTTTTAATCCAGTCATATTGAGGATAAAGTTTCTGGAGCGTAAAATGTGCTTACAGAAGTATATCCAGCAGAGTGGCATCTCATATCTCGAAGCATGATACAAGCTTCATTTCTCTATGAAAAACCAAATTTTAAAATATTTTAACATATTTGAGTGTTAAAATTGTTTATCAAATTTTCTGTGGGGTGTCTTCTATGACATTGCAGCGTTAGTGTATATGTTTGTTGTACAAGGTAAGTCCATGATACATTGTCTCATGTCATCGACTCACATCAGGAGAAAGATTTTTTTTATCCGGTGGCTAAATTTTTATATTATATGCTCAATGGGAATGGCAAAGGTGTTAATTATCATTTGGGATGTGTCACATGGTGTAAAACCATCTACAAGTCTGTTTGCAGCCCAGTGTAGTCCAACAAAGTTCCCTAGTATAAAACTGTAGAACCAAACTTCAGATAAAAAAACATGAGGCACGACTCCAAAAGAATTTAGGTAGGACAAATTTTCTCATTGAATTATGGTCTTCATAATTCATAACCTACATCACAACACACTCTGATGTCTTTTATAACGCAGCCTTGGCGCAGGCAATAGTGGACTCAGGTGCTGTTCCTCTACTCGTTCTCTGCATCCAAGAACCTGAAATTGCTTTAAAGAGGATTTCTGCTTCAACAATGAGTGACATTGCCAAACACTCACCAGAACTTGCGTTCACTATAGTGGACACTGGAGCCATTGCACACCTGGCAGAAATGATCTTGAATCCAGACACCAAACTGAAGGTCAGAATAATAACATCTGTAATGCTTGAACGAGATATTCCAACATAGCACAATTTTATTGATTATTCTGAAATGAAATTTGTGTGCTTTAATTAAATTTTTTAACATTTATATTAAAAATACTGTGCATGTTGGCATCTACTTGTGCACACACCAGCTAGACTTTATCTAAATAATAGCCATCAGATGCTGACTACCGCGGAAGGTCCAACCATGCTGTGGCCCCCAAAGAACTAGGTGAATGCAGTGCCCCACTACCTTGTAAGGTAGATCAATCAGTAGTTGCTGATGTCAAAAAGGGACTACCCATTCTTGGGCATCACATTACACAGGACAACCCACAATTATTGAATATTAGTCAACTGTAATCGAATGTACTGAAGTGGATACCTCACATGTGTTAGTGTTATGGTTGTATAGCTTTTGATTGATTGTACTGAGTGATCGTGTTACACTTGCTTAAAAATTATTTGTTATTTTTCTACAGAGGCATGTGTTCTCAGCTCTGAGCCAAATATCCAAGCACTCAGTGGATCTGGCAGAGATGGTAGTGGAGGCTGAGATATTTCCTACCATTCTGGCCTGCCTTAAAGACCCTGATGACCATGTGAGGAAGAACATCAGCACGTTGATGCTAGAGATCACAAAACACACCCCTGAGGTACCCACAATAGCTGTTACAGCATTTTCCAAAAGAGAAATACCTTGTCCATTGTACTGTCCAGTTTGTTTGATTTTTAAGAACATCCCTAAATTGTATAGCTCAGTGTTGTGTGTATGTGTACGGTTCTCCCTAGTTATCCCAGTTGATTGTGAATACCGGAGGTGTAGCAGCTGTGGTTGATTGTCTGGGGGAATCCAGAGGGAATGTGCGATTGCCTGGTATCATGATGCTTGGCTTCGTGGCTGCTCATTCAGAGAATCTCGCCATGGCAGTCATTGTATCTAAGGTGTGCTACTATACATCAGTGTAAGAATAGGCCATAAAATAGAAGTTATAGCAGAGATTATAGTAGCATGGGTTTGTGTCTGGATTAGATGTTTTCTTACTTGGTCTCCCAATTAAGACTTCTAATCTAGACCCAGGCCAATGCATTTGATGTTTAAGTGTCTAACAAAACTTTAAATGCTAGCCATGTCTCTTTGGCAGCATTAGGGTATGAATTTGCCATCATACAATCACGAGTACAGGAAAAGACTACTTAACCAATCACTGTCTACATTATGTATCTTAAATTTGCGATCATACAGTCATTTGTCATTATTGATCAGTCTCTGGTAAACTTTCTTCTCTGCTCATTCCAATGATTCACCTGAACTCTAACCTAGGGTGTACCTCAGCTCACTATTTGCCTAGAAGAAGAGACGGAGGATCACATGAAAGCTGCAACAGCCTGGGCACTGGGGCAAATTGGCAGTCACACCCCTGAGCATGCAAGAGCTGTGGCCATGTCCAACGTGCTCCCCAGACTGCTCACGCTCTACCTTGACAGACATAGATCTGAAGATCTGCAAGTCAAGGTGCATAAATTGTAGAGTTTGGGTCAATATTTGATAATTTATTGCAATTTATTTATTTGTTTGGGAGCGGTATGTTGGTGTATATTCCTGAGGAATATGTGGGGAACGTGGTATACAGTCCCAAAGAATATAGGACCCTTGGAATATAATCTGTAAGAATATATGGTTGTTGATACTGTATAGTCCATGGTCCTAGGTATATGGTCCTAATGAAAATAGAGGTCATGGTTATAAAGTCCCAGTGAATATTGAGTTCTCTGAATATAGTTCCTAGGGATGTGTTGGAAACTTGGTATATAGTGTAGTCCCAGTGAACACTGGGCCTTGAGTATATACTGTAATCCAATGACTATATATTTTTGATTTTTGATTTTAATAACTGTATTAATCCCACAAGGTAAATTGTCTCTACGTTTATCCCTTCCAAAGTGAACACATATACGTAAGCAGAGAGCACACAAACGCTTGGAGAAGTGGGCTGCTACACACATTGGGGTACCCGAAGAGCAGTTGGGGGTTAGATGTCTTACTCAAGAGCACTTAAGCCGTGAAAGTGGAAGAAGTTAAGGTGCAGGCCATTCTCACACTGCCATATATTTTTCCTTCTGGTTTGGAATATATGGGGGCTGATATATAGTCCCGAGACACATACATTACCCTCTGTAATTAATTGCACCCCTGATTAAGATGTGTTAAAACCCTGAAAATAAATAAAAAATGTTATTGCAGAAGCTACTCTCACACTGAAAATTGTAGAAAAATGTAACCTTCAACACAAGTTAATTTTAAGGGAGGAAAAAAAATCACTGACGAAGAAATAATGATTTAAAATCACTTGTCACACAATTATTGGCGCCCGTAACAATTCCTAGGAAATAAAGCTAATCGAAGTATTTCTGTCATTTCTACTGGAGTCAGAAGTTGATCAGAGTATCTCGGAACATTCATTACTTCCTGTTTACCTGGGGTATATGTAAATATGATGTGAGACAGAGGCTCTTATCCATTCTTCAACATGAGAAAGACAAAGGAATACACCATTCAAATAAGGCAGATGTGTGTCGCCCTTCACAAGTCAGGCAATGGCTACAAGAAAATAGTCCTTCGCCTGCACCTGGGCATATCTGCTGTCAAAGGAATCATTAATAATTTTAAAACAATGGGAACAGTGGTAAACAAGTCTGAACGAGGACGCAAGTTTATCTTGCCATGACACACAGTGACAAAGATGGTAAGAGAAATAAAAAAGTTCTCCAAAGCTCACTGTTAAAGAATTGCAACAAATGTCAACATCTTGGGGTCACAAAGTCTCCAAAATCACCATCAGGCACAATTTACATGCCACCAAGCTGTTTCAGAGGCATGCACGGAAAAACCTTTTCTCCGTTACAGTCATAAATGCAAATACTAGTATATGGAGTTTGCTAAGCATTACTAGAACTTCAACTGGGACTGTGCTTTGGTCAGATGAGACCAAGATAGAGCTTTTTGCTAACAAAGACTCTAAGTGGGTCTGGCAGAACACAAAGGATGCATATGCAGAAAAGCACCCCATGTCCACTGTGAAGTATAGGTGAGGATTGGTGATGCTGTGTGGCCTGTTTCTATTCCAAAGGCCCTGGGAACCTTGTTAGGGTACATGGCATCATGAACGCTTTGAAATACCTGTACATTTTAAATCAAAATCTGGTGGCCTCTGCCCGAAAGCCGAAGATAGGTTGTCACTGGGTCTTTCAGAAAGATAATGACCCTAAACATGTGGCCAAATCTACAAAGAAATGGTTCACCGGACACGGAATCAAGCTGCTCCCATTGCCATCTCAGTCCCAGACTTCAACCCCTTTGAAAACTTATGGAGTGAGCTGAAGAGGAAAGTGCAGAGGACAGGACCCAGGTCGCTGGATGATTTAGAGAGATTGTGCAGAGAAGAATGGTCAAAGATCCCTCTTTCTGTTTTATCCCATCTTTTGAAAGATTATAGAAGATTAGGTGCTGTTTTGTTGGAAAAGTCGGTTGTAAAAAGTATTAAAATCAGGGGTGCTAATAATTGTGGCACACATGATTTGTTCAGTTAAGTTCAGTTCATTTTCTGTAACCGCTTAATCCTAATTAGGGTCGCGGGGAGGCTGGCGCCCATCCCAGCCAACTTCGGGCGAGGGCAGAGTACACCCTGGAGAGCTCGCCAGGCCATCGCAGGGCGGAAACACGCCAATGGCTTTGCAGCCTACTCTTGTCGAAAGTCAGCAATGGTTCTTTTACATGCCTCTCACCATAGACAGTGAGAGACGTGGCTGGCCTTTGATAACCCAGTTAGCTGTACTGGGGAGGACAGTGACAATCTTGTGGAGAGTGGGAATCGAACCCCCAACCTTTGGATCAGCGATCCAGCGCCCTATACCACTAGACCACCACTGCCCCACACATGATTTGATGTAAAATAATTATTTCTTAATGTGGGATTTATTTCCCACCACTGAATAAATGCACTTCAGTTAAAGGTTGGATTTTTATCTTTTCTTCATTCTTCTTCTTCTTCTTTTACTTTCGGCTGCTCCCTTCAGGGGTCGCCACAGCAAATCATCTGCCTCCACCTCACCCTGTCCTCCGCATCTTCTTTTCTGACTCCAATGACCTTCATGTCTTCCTTCACCACATCCATAAATCTCTTCTTTGGTCTTCCTCGAGGCCTTCTGCCTGGTAGTTCCAACCTCAGCATTCTACTGCCAATATACTCACTATCCCTCCTGTGTACATGTCCAAACCATCTCAATCTAGCCTCTCTGGCTTTATCTCCAAAACATCTTACGTGGGCTGTCCCTCTGATATACTCATCTCTGATCCTATCCATCCTCATTACTCCCAGAGAGAACCTCAACATTTTCATCTCCGCTACCTCCAGCTCTGCCTCCTGCCTTTTCTTCAGCGCCACTGTTTCTAATCCATACAACATCGCTGGCCTCGCCACCGTCTTGTACACTTTTCCCTTCATTTTTGCTGACACTCTCCTATCGCACATCACACCGGACACTTTTCTCCAACCATTCCAGCCTGCCTGCACACGTTTCTTCACCTCTTTTCCACACTCTCCATTGCTCTGGATTGTTGAGCCTAAGTACTTAAAATCCTCCACCTTCGTTATCTCTGCTCCCTGTAACATCACCGTTCCTCCTGGGTCCTTCTCATTCACACACATGTATTCTGATTTTCTGAGGCTAACCTTCATTCCTCTCCTTTCCAGGGCATACCTCCACCTCTCTAGATTTTCCTGCACTTGTTCTCTGCTCTCACTACAGATCACGATGTCATCTGCAAACATCATAGTCCATGGAGATTCTTGTCTCACCTCGTCTGTCAGCCTGTCCATCACCATAGCAAACAAGAAGGGGCTCAGAGCTGACCCTTGATGCAGTCCCACCTCCACCTTGAATTCGTCAGTCACACCGACAGCACACCTCACCGCTGTCTTACATCTCTCATACATGTCCTGCATCACTCTAACATACTTCTCTGCCACTCCAGACTTCCTCATGCAATACCACAGTTCTTCTCTTGGCACCCTGTCATATGCTTTTTCCAGATCCACAAAGGCACAATGTAGCTCCCTCTGACCTTCTCTGTGCTTCTCTATTAACATCCTCAAAGCAAACACTGCATCTGTGGTGCTCTTTCTTGGCATGAAACCAAACTGTTGTTCACAAATGCTGACCTCTGCCCTTAGTCTAGCTTCCACTATTCTTTCCCATAACTTCATCGTATGGCTCATCAACTTTATCCCTCTGTAGTTGCTGCAACTCTGCACGTCTCCCTTGTTCTTAAAAATGGGCACCAGCATACTTCTCCTCCACTCCTCCGGCATCTGCTCACTCTCTAGTACCTTGTTGAATGTTCTTGTCAGAAAATCTACTGCTACCTCTCCTAGACACTTCCATACCTCCACAGGTATATCATCAGGACCAACTGCCTTTCCATTCTTCATCCTCTTCAATGCCCTTCTCACTTCACCCTTACTGATCTTTGATACATCCTGCTCCTCAATGGTCACCTCTTCTACTCTTTTTTCTCTCTCATTTTCCTCATTCATCAGCTCTTCAAAGTACTCTTTCCATCTTCCCAGCACACTTCTGTCATCAGTCAATTTCCCTCTCTGTCCTTTATCAATCTAACTTGCTGCACGTCCTTCCCATCTCTATTTCTCTGCTGTGCCAACCTGTATAGATAATTTTCTCCTTCTTTACTGTCCAATCTATCATACAAGTCATCATACGCCCTCTGTTTGGCCTTAGCCACTGCTACTTTCGCCTTACGCTGTGTCTCCCTGTACTCCTGTTTACTCTCTTCGGTCCTCTCAATGTCCCACTTCTTCTTAGCTAACCTCTTCCTTTGTACACACTCCTGCACTTCCTCATTCCACCACCAAGTCTCCTTATCTACTTTTCTTTCCAGAGGACACACCAAGTACTCTCCTACCTGTGTCCCTGATCACATTTGCTGTGGTTGTCCAGTCATTTGGAAGCACTTCCTGGCCACCCAAAGCCTGTTTCAACTCCTCCTTGAAGACAACACGACACTCTTCCTTTTTCAGCTTCCACCACTTTGTCTTCTGCTCTGCCTTTGCCTTTTTCACCTTTCTCACCATCAGAGTCATCCTGCACACCACCATCCTATGCTGTTTGGCAACACTCTCACCCACTATGACTTTGCAGTCACTGACTTCCTTTAAATTACATCGCCTGCACAAGATGTAGTCTACCTGTGTGCTCCTACCTCCACTTTTATAAATCACCCTATGCTCCTGTTTCTTCTGGAAGAAAGTATTCACCACAGCCATTTCCATCCTTTTTGCAAAATCTATCAACATCTGTCCTTCTGCGTTCCTGTCCTGGATACCAAACCTGCCCATCACTTCCTCGTCCCCTCTGTTGCCTGCACCAACATGTCCATTGAAGTCTGCACCAATGACCACTCTTTCACCTCTGGGGGTACTCTGCATCACTTCATCTAAGTCACTCCAGAATCTCTCCTTCTCTTCTAGCTCACATCCTGCCTGTGGGGCATAAGCACTAACAACATTGAGCATTACACCTTCAATTTCTAACTTGAGACTCATCACTGTGTCTGACACTCTTTTCACTTTTAGAACATTCCTGACAAACTCCTCCTTCAAGATGACTCCGACTCCATTTCTCTTCCCATCCACACCGTGATAAAATAGCTTAAACACTGCTCCTAAGCTTTTAGCTTTGCTACCTTTCCACCTGGTCTCCTGAACACACAGTATGTCCACTTTCCTCCTCTGCATCATGTCAGCCAGCTCTCTACCTTTTCTTTGCATAGTTCCAACATTCAAAGTCCCCACTCTCAGTCCTAGACTCATGCCTTTCCTCTTCTCTCTCTGCCTACGGACACGCCTCCCACCTCTCCTTCTTCGACGTCTTCGACCAACAGTAGTCCAATTTCCATCAGCACCCTGTTGATTGACAGCACTGATGGCGGTCGTTGTTAACCCGGGCCTCGACCGATCCGGTATGGGGGTAATACTTCTGATTTGCATCATAAATATTTGGCATTGGTTTTACGTCGGATGCCCTTCCTGACACAACCCTCTGCATTTCTCCGGGCTTGGGACTGGCATGAGGGGGAGAGACACTGGTTAGTGCCCCCCCCCCCCCCCCCACCTCATGGCTGCATTTTTTATCTTTTCTTCATTGTGGTCTAATATTTAGAAAAAAAAACCCTGAATTTAGAACACATCTTAACCAGGGGTGCCAATAATTATGGCGGGCAGTGTAGGGTCCTGGGTATATAGTCCTGAGGAATGTAGGGTCCTGGGTATATAGTCCTAATGAATATATGGTCCTGGGTTTATAGTCCCAATTATAGGTGGAAACAAAGACAGTGCAAAGATAGTGTATTACGTATGCTGTTTTTCTGTCTGTAAAAAACAACAACCATAATCTATGTTGATTCAGGCAAAAAAGGCTTTGAAAAGCATCCTTCAGAAGTGCACATACTTTCCAGCACTGGAGCCACTCCTCTATGAAGCTCCCAGCAATGTCCTCAAACATGTCATTTGCCAGTTCAGCAAGGTCCACCGCAAGTCCTCTCCTATACACGTAGTATTTCTTATTCATGATTGGCTGTGTGAAGGAATCATTGATCCTGTTGGTTTTGTGTCCTTTAGGTTCTTCCGCATGACAGTAAAGCACGGAGGCTGTTTGCATCCAGTGGGGGCTTGAAGAAGGTGCAGGAAATTAAAGCCGAGCCCAGTTCCGCTCTGCAAGAGTACATCAACATCATTAACGCCTGCTACCCAGAGGAGATAGTCAGGTCTATAACTGTTACAAATGCACATTTATTCATGAAAAAATTAAATTATCCCTGTCTATGTGTATTACTTTTGTGAGATTTTTCACTAGTCACTTTCTTTAACAGGTACTACTCCCCTGGATATTCAGAAGCACTAATGGAACGTATCGACAAATATCAGCCTTGCACAGGACTCTCTGCTGAATGATAATAAACCCTTTTTTAATAATTACACTCTTACAGCACTCTTTTTAAAAAAATTCAGAGCGCTCATGTTTGGAATATTCTTGTTACTATTGACCCTGTTGCAGTACTGTATGTAGTATACTGTCAAAATGTCATTTAATTTTTTTTTTCAAAGTAATAGTGTATTTTTTAGTTGTTTTCTTAAAAGCAGCGCTGCAGTGATTGGCCTTTAAAGCATAATACAAGTTCATCCAGCATTTCTACCATAGACTTGAACAGCTACATACATTCCAATTATTTGTTACTCGCAAACATCAATAATAGATTTAGAATTAGAAGAGAAAATGAAATTTAGAATTCAAAGAATAGTTTGTTGTAAGGTATTAATACACCCAGGGAGTGCATTTTATTTATTAGCGCACTGGCGTGAAGTGTCCACCAAGGGAATCTGTTGGAGCCCTGAGCAAATGCAATTTGCTCACTTCAGTTTGCAAACTCTCGAACTGGAACTGAACGTTATCCTTCCTTACTGAGAGGAATCGGGAAGTGTCATCACAAAAGAACCTATAAATGGTTATCTCATGGAGAAAAAGTTATGAAAATGGCATCTACTGCAGAGAAGGTTCGTGATGGAAACGAAAGCTAGCACTTCAAATAACAAACACAAAAAATATGCCCAACAGAAGAATATAACAAGATGAAGAATTTCTTTTTACAAACCAGGCTATAGAAAAACATGTTTTCAATGCCACCAATTTGGAGACTGAAAGACTTTTCATTACGGTTGTCAAGTCTGGCTTTCAGCCTCCAAGAAAGAAAAATGATATCTGTGGAACAGCAACAAAGCCTTCAAGGAGCAGATACTAGAGAAAGATACAACAGCACTGGAATCTTCACAACCATGGTCTGAAAGATAGTGAAGGAACATCATCATTATCATCATGTGCTGTCATGACCCTCCATTTCTGTCTGTGCAATTTGTACAACCTTATTATTGTGCTTGATGTTAGTCCAATTCATGATGTTATCTTTTGCCAGAGGAAATTGTACACCGCATTAATTATGAGAGATTGTAATCAATGTTATACAAAATTGTGCCACAGTGATTACAGAAGACAGGAAGAAAAATCAAGAATCAATAGATCATTGTTTAACTCATGCGGATTCTTGCTTGTCTCTTTTTTTTTCCTTTTTCTTTTTTTTTTTTTACAGTATATTCAGTATGGGGTGCAAACTCTGTATTTTTAACATAAAAAATAAAGTGTACCTTTTTAAAAATCATTGCTTATTCACGGTTTCCTTTTGTACTGTATGTACAGTTGTTTCAAAATAATATCAGTCAGACCAATAACTTGATCAATCACTATTTTTGATAGAAATTAGATTTCTACATGGCAAATAATTTACCAGCAGGTGTAGTAGAGTAATAGAATTCAACAGATTCAACAGTCATAACATGCATGCTGCTGTTTCTGTGTAACTGAATCACTAATTGAAAGGGGCATGTTCAAAATAATAGCAGTGTGGAGTTCAATTAGTGATGCCATTCATTCTTTGAAAAACAATTGCCAATTATTGCCCTTATTTAAGGAAGGAAGGCAGCAAATGTACGTACATGCTAACGATAGAACATTTTACTATGAAATTCTGAGGAAAATGGGTTGTTCCAGACATTTTTCAGAAGAACAGCATAGCTTGATTAAAAAGTTAATTAGAGAAGGGAAAACATAAATAACTGCAGAAAATGAGAGGCTGCACAGCTAAAATGTCCCCAAATATAAAATGGCAACCAGAACCAGAAAGATGTCTAAAAAAACTGAAAAATTACATATCAAATGGATGGAAGAAAAGCCAAAATGGGAAGGGCTTATGCAACAAACAACTCCAGGAAGAACAAAGGTCTGGTTACCTGTGAGACCTGTTACAATTAGAAGCTGCCTTTTGAAGCCAGGCTATCGGCAAGAAGCCTCCGCAAAATTCCACTGTTGAAAAAAACATGTAGACGAGGTTAAAATTTGCCAAAGAGCACACTAACTCACCTAAAGAGAAATTGGCATAATATTTTGAAGACTGAAAAAAGTAAAATTCTTTTTGGGTCTAGTGGCCAGAGACAGTTTGTCAGGTGACATCCTAAGACAATTCAAGCCACAGTACACTGAAGACAGTGAAACATGGTGGCTCATAATATGGAGATGCTTCTCATACGACGGTGTCTGGACAATTAATCACATACCAGAGATCATGGATCAGTTTGAAGACATCAGAGGTCATGCTGCCTTATGCTGAAGAGGAAATGTCCTTGAAATGGGTGTTCCAACAAGACAACGACCCAAAATACACCATAAATGGGCAACACCTTGGTTGCAGACCAATCCAGATACCCGGTCCTTAATCTAATAGAAAACTTGTGAGGTGACGTCAAAAACGCAGTTTCTGAGGCAAAATCAAAAAATACAGAACTGAAATGTAGTCCATTCATCCTGGGCTGGAAAACCTGTTCACAGGTGACAGAAGTTGGTTGACTCCATGCAACACCGATAGCAGCTCTCAGAAACAGTGATTATACAACTAACTTCTTTTCCTTTCGGTTGTTCTCTTCAGGGGTTGCCACAGCAAATCATCTGCCTCCATCTCACCCTATCTTCTGCATCTTCTTCTCTTACACCAATTACTATCATGTCCATAGATCTTCTCTTTTGTCTTCCTCTAGGTCTGCCTGGTAGTTCCAACCTCAGCATCCTACTACCAATATATTCACTGTCCCTCCTCTGTACATGTCCAAACCATCCCAAGCCTAGCCTCTCTGACTTTGTCTCCAAAACATCTTTCATGTGCTGTCCCTCTGATGTACTCATTCCTGATCCTATCCATCATTGTTACTCCCAAAGAACCTCAACATTTTCATCTCTCTACCTCCAGCTCTGCGTCCTGTCTTTTCCTCAGTGCCACTGTATCTAAACCATACAACATTGCTGGCCTCATCACCATCTTGTACACTTTTACTTTCATTTTTGCTGATACCCTCCTATCACACAGAACACTTTTCTCCAACCATTCCAGCCTGCCTGCACACGCTTCTTCACCTCTTTTTCACACTTTCCATTGCTCTGGACTGTTGAGCCTAAGTATTTAAAATCCTCTACCTTTAGCTCTGCTCCCTGTAAACTCACGGTTCCTTTTAGTTCCTTCTCATTCACACACATGTATTCTGTCTTACTGAGGCGAACCTTTATTCCTCTCCTTTCTTAGGGCATACCTCCACCTCTCTAGATTTTCCTGCACTTGTACTCTGCTCTCACAACAGATCACAATGTCATCCGCAAACATAGCCCATGGAGATTCTTGTCTAACCTCGTCTGTCGGCCTGTCCATCACCAAACAAAAAGGGCTAAGAGCTGACCCTTGATGCTGTCTTACCGCCACTTTAAACTCTTCTGTCACGCCAACAGCACACCTCACCATTGTCTTACATCTCTCATACATGTCTTGCACCACTCTAACATACTTCTCTGCCACTCCAGACTTCTTCATGCAATACCACAGTTCCTCTCTCGGCACCCTGTCATATGCATTCTCCAGATCCACAAAGGCACAATGCAGCTCCCTCTGACCTTCTCTGTACTTCTCTATTAACATCCTCAAAGTAAGCACTGCATCCTTGTACTCTTTCTTGGCATGAAACCAAACTGTTGTTCAAAAATGCTGACCTCTGCTCTTGGTCTCGCTTCCACTATTCTTTCCCATAACTTCATCATATTGCTCATCAACTTTATCCCTCTGTTGTTGCCACAACCCTGCACATCTCCCTTGTTCTTAAAAATGGGCACCATTCACCCCCATTCCTTTGGCATCCTCTCACTCTCTAAGACCTTGTTGAATGTTCTTGTTAGAAAGTCTACTGCTATCTCTCCTAGACACTTCCATACCTCCACAGGTATGTCATCAGGACCAACTGCCTTTCCACTCTTCATCCTCTTCAATGCTCTCCTCACTTCACCATTACTAATCTTTGCTACCTCCTGGTTTTCACTGGTCACCTCTTCTACTCTTTTTTCTCTCTCATTTTCCTCATTCATCAGCTCTTCAAAGTACTCTTTGCATCTTCCTAGCACATTTCTGTCATCAATCAATACATTTCAATCTCTGTCCTTAATCACTCTAACTTGCTGCACGTCCTTATCTCTATTTCTCTGCTTTGCCAACCTGTATAAATCATTTTCTGCCTCCTTACTGTCCAACCTTGCATACAAGTCATCATACACCCTCTGATTGGCTTTTGACATTGCTACCTTTGCCTTACGCTGTGTCTCCCTGTACTCCTGTTTAGCTAACCTCTTCCTTTGTACACACTCCTGCAGTTCCTCATTCCACCACCAAGTCTCCTTATCTACTTTCCTTCCAGAGGACACACCAAGTACTCTCCTACCTGTCTCCCTGAACACATTAGCTGTAGTTGTCCTGTCGTTTGCAAGTACTTCATGATCACCATGACCCGCCAGTTTCAACACCTCCTTGAAGACAACATGACACTCTTCCTTTTTCCGCTTCCACCACTTTGTCTTCTGCTCTGCCTTTGCCTTCTTCACCTTCCTCACCATCAGCGTCATCCTGCACACCTCTGTCCTATGCTGTCTGGCAACACTCACCCACGACTACTTTGCAGTCACTAACTTCTTTCAAATTACATTCCCTACACAAGATGTAGTCTACCTGTGTGCTCCTGCCTCCGCTTTTATAAGTTACCCCATGGTCCTGTCTCTTCTGGAAGAAAGTATTCACCACAGCTATTTCTATCCTTTTTGCAAAATCGGTCATCTGTCCTGCATTCCTGTCCTGGATATCAAACCTGCCCATCACTTCCTCGTCCCCTCTGTTTCCTGCACCAACATGTCCATTGAAGTCTGCCGCAATGACCACTCTCACCTCTGGGGGTATTCTGCATCACTTCATCTAACTCACTCCAGAATCTCTCCTTTTCTAGCACACATCCTGCCTGTGGTGAATAAGCACTAACAACACTGAAGATCATGCCTTCAATTTCTAACTTGAGACTCATCACTCTGTCTGAAACTTCACTTTTAGAACATTCTTGACCAACCCCTCCTTCAAGATACTCCTACTCCATTTCTCTTCCCAGCCACACCATAATAAAACAGTTTAAACCCTGCCTCTAAGCTTCTAGCCTTGCTACCTTTCTTCCTGGTCTCCTGAACACACAGTATGTCCACTGTCCTCCTCTGCATCATGTCAGCCAGCTCTCTACCTTTTCCTGTCATCATTCCAACATTCAAATTCCCTACTCTCAGTCCTAGACTCATGCCTTTCCTCTTCTCTCTCTGCCTACGAACACGCCTCCCGCCTCTCCTTCTTTGACCAACAGTAGTCCAGTTTCCCACAGAATCCTGTTGGTTAGCACTGATGGTGGTTGTTGTTAACCCGGGCCTCGACTGATCCGGTTTGGAAGTCACATTGATGATCCGCATAGTAGATTTGGCTCAGGTTTTACGTCAGATGCCCTTCCTGACACAACCCTCTGTATTTATCCGGGCTTGGGACCGGCGTGAAAAAGAGCACTCATGGCTGCATTTGATTATACAAAGTAAATATTCAGTGATTCAAACGAAAGTGAAATCTTGAACTATTTTTAGTGTATACAGTGAATGTTTGAGTTTGTAAAGAATACAGACACTGCTGTTTTTTACCATTATAATATTCACTTTTCTTTAATTTCTTTAAAGGAATAACACAAATTTAATATATTTTTCTTCATGTATAGTGTAAGGGCAGTGGTGGTCTAGTGGTATAAGGTGCCGGATCGCTGATCCAAAGGTTAGGGGTTCGAGTCCCACTCTCCACAAGGTTGTCACTGTCCTCCCAGTACAGCTAACTGGGTTATCAAAGGCTGGCCATGTCTCTCACTGTCTATGGTGTGAGGCATGTAAAAGAACCATTGCTGACTTTCGACAAGAGTAGGCTGCAAAGCCGTCAGCGTGTTTCCGTCCTGCGATGGCCTGGCGAGCTGTCCAGGGTGTACTCTGCCCTCGCCCTGAGTTGGCTGGGATGGGCACCAGCCTCCCCGCGACCCTAATTAGGATGAAGCGGTTACAGAAAATGATACAGAAATGTATAGTGTTCCCAATGCATCTCTGTGTATAGAAATAAAAGCTTATTTATAAAGATTCTGAGCTTCATTCACTATTTTAAACACACTGCTGTTATTTTGAACACACCTGTATTTCAGAGACTTTTGATCCAGTTGATAGAATAGGCAGCAAAGTAAAACCAGTACATTTCTATGACATCCCAGCCATAATCAAAAAACACAAAATGAAGAGTAAATTCCAAAGCCTTGAAAACCTTCTTCATGACATATATATTAAATATTAATATAATATAATATATACAGTAATATAATTGTTAATATAATATATATTAAATATTCATTCTTTAAAAAAAATCATTTGGCCTATGAGATGAAAATGAGGATTCTGCATTTTTTTTTTTTGCTTTAAGCATAACTCTGTAAATTCAAAAAAATTTGAAATCTCGTATTTCTGCCACCCATTTCGTTTATTCATTCAATTTCTGAAATCCTTAATCCTAATTAGCGTCACAGGGAGGCTGGCGCCCATCTCCACTGACTCTGGGCAGAGTACACCCCGGACAGCTCGCCAGGCCATCACATGATAGAGACACTTTGACAGCTATGCAGCCTACTCTTGTCAAAAATCAGCAATGGTTCTTTTCGATGTCCCACACCACAGACAGTGAGAGATATGACCAGCCCATATATATATATATATATATATATATATATATATATATATATATATATATATATATATATATATATATATATATATATATATATATATATATATGTAATTTGTTTGTAAGAAAGGTCTTATAAATTTATTTGAACACATTTTTCTCTCTCTCTCAGGGAACTGAATTACATTTACAACAAGGTGACGTGTTGGTAAAGTGTTGGATTGCCCAGTCCCACTGTCGATTGATTGTTGTCATAGCCCCCAGTGCAGCTGACTGGGTTATCAAAGGCTGGCCATGTTTCTCACTGTCTATGGTGAGAGGCATGTCAAAGAACCATTATTGACTATCGTCAAAAGTAGCTGCATAGCAGTCAGCGTGTTTCCGCCCTGCGAAGGCCTGGCGATCTGTCTAGGGCTAACCACTATGTCAGTTTGCCATGCTTGAATATTACCATCATCATCATTTTCATCATCCACTTACTCCAGGGTCGGGTTGCAGGGGCAGCAGCTTAAGCAGGGAGAGCCAAGCGTCCCTCCCCCCAGACACTTCCTCCATCTGTTCCAGGGTGACACAGAGGCGTTCCCAAACCAATCAGGAGACATACTGTAGTTCCTCCAGTGTGTTCTGTGTCGACCCCGAGATCTTGTCCCAGTTGGACATGCCCGAAACTCCACATCAGGAAGGCATTTGATGCACCAGATGCCCGAGCCACCTCAACTGGCTCCTCTCAACACAGAGGAGTAGCGGTTCTACTCCAAGCTCCTCCCGGATGGCTAAGCTTTTCACCCTATCTTTAAAGGAGAGACCTGCCACTTTGCGAAGGATGCTCATTTCAGCCGCTTGTGTCTGCAATCTTGTTCTTTTGGTCACTACCCAAAGCTCATGACCATAGATGAGGGTTGGAAAGTAGATCGACAGGTAAATTGAGAGCTTTGCCTTGCGGCTCAGCTCCTTTTTCACCACGACAGACAGCAGAGGCTGCAGAAATCTGCCTGTTGATCTGTTTTATCCTTCCCTTACTTATGAACAAGACCACGAGATACTTGAGGCTGGACCTTATTCCAGACCTGGAGGGTGCATTCCACCCTTTTCCAGCTGAGAACCATGGCTTCGGACTTGGAGATGCTGATTCTCATCCCGGTTGCATCGCAATTGGCTGCAAATCACTGCCAATGAGAGCTGGAGGTCCCAGATTGATGAAGCCAAAAGGACATCATCTGCAAAAATCAGAGATCCAAACCAGAACCAATTGACATATCAGCCTAGAAATTCTGTCCATAAAACCCTCACCGGAATCTAATTCAGAGTGCGAACCAAGCTCTGGCTATAGTGATATAGAGACCTAATGACCCGTAACAACCATACTTCTGGAGCACACACCACAAAATAGCCCAAGGGACACAGTTGAAAAGCTCTGTCTGTCTTCCATTCGGCTTTTTCCCTTTTACTCAGGAGTCGCCACAGCGAATCATCTGATTCGTACATTTGATTTGGCAGAGGTTTTTTTTATGTCAGATGCCCTTCCTGTCACAACCCTTTTTAGCAAGGGACAGAAACACGCTGACGGCTTTGCAGCTACTATTTACGAAAGTCAGCAATGGTTCTTTTACATTCCTCCCACCATAGACAGTGAGAGACATGGCCGGCCTTTGATAACCCAGTTAGCTGTACTGGGGGGACAGTGACAACCTTGTGGAGAGTGGGACTCGAACCCCCAACCTTTGGATCAGTGATCCAGCGCCCTATACCACTAGACCACCACTGCCCCACACACAGTTGAAAAGCTCTACACAAAACAGGTGTGGACAGATTGGGCAAACTCACATGCCATGCCCCCTGCAGGTCCTGTAGGGCATATAGAGCTGATCTACAGTGCTCCAGCTGGAACAAAAAACCTCATTGTTCCTGCTGGATCTAAGGTTCAATCATCAGTCACATCCTCCTCTCCAGCACCCCTGCATAGACTTTCCTGGGTAGGCTGAGGAGTCTGATTCCACGATAATTGGAACACACCCTCTGACTTCCTTTTTAAAAGGAGCTACTCTACCACCCCACTTTGCCAATTCAGAGGTATGGCCCCCGATTACTACACGGTGTTGCTGAGATGTGTGAAAAAAACCACCCCTACAACATCCAGAGCCCTGAGATGTTTAGGGTGGATTTCATCCACTAAGGAAGTTTTTGCGTACCTCGGAGACCTCAGCAGACCCTGAGATGGACGAAACCCCACCCAAACCCCCAGGGTCTTTCTCCTCCACAGAGGGCTTGTTGGTGGGATTGAGGAGGTCCTTGAATATTATATATTTTTTTAATTTGTGCTTCAGTAAGCAAGGCACAGTTATAGAAAATGTTACACTCATCCATCTTTATATGAATAGTTTATACGTCAAGGTGTCCCTTGGTGTGAATGTGAGTATGAACAGTTTTGTGTGTGTGTGTGTGTGTGTGTGTGTGTGTGTGTGTGTGTGTGTGTGTGTGTGTGTGTGTGTGTGTGTGTGTGTGTGTGTGAGAGTGGGCGTGTGTCAACCTGTGGTGGTATGATGGTCTGTCAAGCTGTTCTGGTTGTACCATAGCTTTGCCCAATGTCACCTTTCTGTAACTTTCAAAAAAACATTAGTATGGTATTTACCTGATGACAAGCTCAGTATTCCTGTAAATTCCTACATTCCCCTTCAGTATTTTCTATTTGTCTCTTTAGTTTTGATGTTATTTACATATTGTTTACACTTCATTAACAAATTTTCAACAGTTACAGTATAAAGGGCTGCAAAAAGAAATAGACAGAGTGGAATTATGGGCCTTAAAAAGGATTAAAAAGGGTAAACTTATATATACATATATGTTGTAAGCCTCTGTCAATGCAGCCGTGAGGGAGGGGCACAAGCCAGTGTCTCTCCTTCACGCCAGTCCCAAGCCCGGATGAATGCAGAGCGTTGCGTCAGGAAGGGCATCCGGCGTAAAACAAATGCCAAATAAAAAATCCGAGTCACAACAAAAAATTTCATACCGGATCGATCGAGGCCCGGGTTAACAATGACCACCATCAGTGCTGTTAGCCAACAGAGTGCTGGTGGAAATTGGACTACTGTTGCTTGAAGATCTTGAAGGAGAGTCGGGAGGCGTGTCCATAGTCAGAGGGAGAAGAGGAAAGGCATGAGTCTAGGACTGAGAGTAGGGACTTTGAATGTTGGAACTATGGCAGGAAAACGTAGAGAGCTGGCTGACATGATGCAGAGGAGGATGGTGGACATACTGTGTGTTCAGGAGACCAGGTGGAAAGGTAGCAAGGCTAGAAGCTTAGGAGCAGGGTTTAAGCTGTTTCATCATGGTGTGGATGGGAAGAGAAATGGAGTAGGAGTCATCTTGAAGGAGTTTGTCAGGAGTGTTCTAGAAGTGAAAAGTGTCAGACAGAGTAATGAGTCTCAAGTTAGAAATTGAAGGCGTGATGTTCAATGTTGTTAGTGCTTATGCCCCACAGGCAGGATGTGAGCTAGAAGAGAAGAGATTCTGGAGTGTTAGATGAAGTGATGCAGAGTACCCCCAGAGGTGAGAGTGGTCATTGCAGCAGACTTCAATGGACATGTTGGTGCAGGAAACAGAGGGGATGAGGAAGTGATGAGCAGGTTTGATATCCAGGACAGGAACGCAGAAGGACAGATGTTGTTCGATTTTGCAAAAAGGATGGAAATGGCTGTGGTAAATACTTTCTTCCAGAAAGACAGGAGCATATGGTGACTTATAAAAGCAGAGGTAGGAGCACACAGGTAGACTACATCTTGTGTAGACGATGCAATTTGAAGGAAGTCAGTGACTGCAAAGTAGTAGTGGGTGAGAGTGTTGCCAAACAGCATAGGATGGTGGTGTGCAGGATGACGTTGATGGTGAGAAAGGTGAAGAAGGCAAAAGGCAGAGTAGAAGACAAAATGGTGGAAGCTGAAAAAGGAAGAGGGTCGTGTTGTCTTCAAGGAGGAGTTGAAACAGGCATTGGGTGGTCAGGAAGTGCTTCCAGATGACTGGACAACTACAACTAATGTGATCAGGGAGACCGGTAGGAGAATACTTGGTGTGTCATCTGGAAGGACGGGAGACAAAGAGACTTGGTGGTGGAATGAGGAAGTGCAGAAGTGTGTACAATAGAAGAGGCTAGCTAAGAAGAAGTGGGACATAGAGAGGACCGAAGAGAGTAAACAGGAGTACAGGGAGACACAGCGTAAGGCGAAGGTAGCGGTGTCAAAGGCCAAACAGAGGGCGTATGATGACTTGTATACGCGGTTGGAAAGTAAAGAGGGAGAAAATGATTTATACAGGTTGGCACAGCAGAGAAATAGAGATGGGAAGGACGTGCAACGAGTTAGAGTGATTAAGGACAGAGAGGGAAATGTATTGACTGATGACAGAAGTTTGCTGGAGGTATGGAAGTGTCTAGGAGAGGTAGCAGATTTCCTGACATGATGCCAGAGGAATGGAGGAGGTGTGATGGTGCACATTTTTAAGAACAAGGGAGACGTGCAGAGTTGTGGCAACTACAGAGAGATAAAGTTGATGAGCCATACGATGAAATTATTTGAAAGAATAGTGGAAGCTCGTCGAAGGGCAGAGGTCAGCATTTGTAAACAACAGTTTGGTTTCATGCCAAGAAAGAGCACCACAGATGCAGTGTTTGCCTTGAGAATATTAATAGAGAAGTACAGAGAAGGTCAGAAGGAGCTGCATTGTGCCTTTGTGGATCTGGAGAAAACATGACAGGATGCTGAGAGAGGAACTGTGGTATTGCACTAGGAAGTCTGGAGTGGCAGAGAAGTAGGACTGCATCAAAGGTCAGCTCTGAGCCCCTTCTTGTTTGCTATGATGATGGACAAGATGCTATGGTGTCAGACAAGATTCCCCATGGACTATGATGTTTGCAGATGACATGTTGATCTGCAGTGAGAGCAGAGAACAAGTGGAGGAAAATCTAGAGAGGTGGAGGTATGCTCTGGAAAGGACAGGAATGAAGGTTCGCCTCAGTAAAACAGAATACATGTGTGTGAACAACAAGGACCCAAGAGGAACGGTTTGGTTACAGGGGGCAGAGATAGAGGGTGGAGGATTTTAAGTATTTAGGCTCAACAATCCAGAGCAATGGAGAGTGTGGAAAAGAGGTGAAGAAGCGTGTGCAGGCAGGTTGGAATGGTTGGAAAAATGTGTCTGGTGTGATGTGCGATAGGTATCGGCAAGAATGAAAGGAAAAGTGTACAAGACGGTGTTGAGGCCGATGTTGTATGGTTTAGAAACAGTGGCCCTGGGGAAAAGACAGGAGGCAGAGCTGAAGGTAGCAAAGATGAAAATGTTGAGGTTCTCTTTGGGAGTAACGAGGATGGATAGGATCAGGAATGAGCACATCAGAGGGACAGCACATGTAAGACGTTTTGGAGACAAAGTCAGAGAGGCTCGATTGAGATGGTTTGGACACGTACAGAAGAGGGATAGTGAGTATATTGGTCGTAGGATGCTGAGGTTGGAACTTCCAGGCAGAAGGCCGAGAGGAAGACCAAAGAGATGAATCATGGACGTGGTGAAGGAGGACGTTTGTGTAAGAGAAGAAGATGCAGAGGATAGGGTGAGATGGAGGCAGATGATTCGCTGTGGCGACCCCTGAAGGGAACAGCCGAAAGGAAAAGAAAAAGAAGTTGTAGGCCTCCATCAGTCCCGAAGGACTACGGCTGCGCTTTGGCTTGTGATACTCTCCAGTGCGCAGAGCCAGGGTAGGAAGTAATGGAGGACAGGCTGTTACCCAAGCAGCAAGTCCCCCCTCTCGGAGCCACCAGAATGATCCAATAGAAGGGCAAGTGCCGATACCCGATATGACTGGGTTCCAGTGCCTGCAGGAGTTGCCAGAACGCCTCAGGGGACTCCGACTCCTATATATATATATATATATATATATATATATATATATATATATATATATATATATATATATATATATATATATATATATATATATATACACACACACACACACACACAGTCTATCTTCATTTCCTTTCGGCTGTTCTAAATATACTCACTATATATATATATATATTCTTCTTTTCCTTTTGGCTTTTCCCTTCAGGGGTCGCCACAGTATACTCACTATCCCTCCTTTGCACATGTCTAAACCATCTCAATCTAGCCTCTCTGACTTTGTCTCCAAAATATCCTACATGTGCTGTCCCTCTGATGGACTCATTTCTGATCCTATCCATCCTTGTTACTCCCAGAGAGAACCACTTTTCCTTTCATTCTTGCTGATACTCTCCTATCGCATATCACATCGGACACTTTTCTTCAACCATTCCAACCTGCCTGCAAAACATTTTTAAACAGACGTACTTGTTTCGTCACTGTGTGACGAATATGCAGATACTGAAAAAAAATGTACTTTTTAGAATGGCGAAAATGCTTCTCTGAATATAGACGATACATTTACCATTCTCAACTATTTCATCATATGAATGACTCTGATTTTTTCCACCCGTATTCGTATAAGCTCCGCCCTTATGATGACTGAGTAAAAGTTATACTCATAGTGTGTTCAGTGATTGGTCAGCAGAGAAATGCGGAAGTAAACCTGAAAGACGTAACATACAATGAACGCTACAGAGGATTACTGCAAAAAAAAGAGAAGGGACTTTTTAGACAACATTTAACCTTTTAATTTCTCAGTTCAGCTTTAACGTCTTATATCATTGCACTTCTTTGTACCAAAAATATATTTTTAATCTTTTAGTAATGTTAAATAATAAATAGAATAGAAACTTAATTATGATTAATATCTACAGTATATTCTACAATTTATTTTCTTACACATTTCGATTTCTAATCTGCATTTAATGGCTATTGATTATTTAGATATATTTATTTTTTAAGGATTTGACTGATTTAAATGTTATCAACTACTCAATGCTAGCACAGCAGTAGTCACTCTCATTACAATACAGTATAGCATAACTGTCCTGTATGTCATGGCGGCATTCTTATGATTAATTCATTTTCTAAACCTTAATCCTAATTAGTTCTCGGGGAGGTTGGCGCTCATCTCAGCCGACTTAGGGTGAGGGCAGAGTACCATGCCATACCAGGACATTGCAGGGCAGAAACACGCTGATGGCTATGCAGCTACGCTTGAGGAAAGTCAGCAATTTTACATTCCTCTCACCATAGACAGTGAGAGACATGGCCGGCCTTCGATAACCCAGTTTGGCTGCACTGGAGGGACAGTGACAACCTGTTAAGAGTGGGGCTTGAACCCCCAACCTTGGGATCAGGAGTGATCCAGCACCTTTACCACCAGGCCACCACTGCCTGTATTCTTATGACGTCACAAAAATATGTACACTGTGTATATCAGCATCTTCTTCATTTCCTTTCGGCTTTTCCCTTCAGGCGTCGCCACAGCGAATCATCTGCGTCCATCTCACCATATCCTCTGCATCTTCTACTCTTACTCCAACTACCTTCATGTCCTCCTTCACCACATCCATAAATCGTCTCTTTGGTCTTCCTCTAGGCCTTCTGCCTGGTAGTTCCAACCTCAGCATCCTACTGCCAATATACTCACTATCCCTTCACTCTTCTGAGACAGAAGATGGGTTTTTTTGTTCAATCACGATAATATTTCTGCAGTCTTTCTATCAAATTCCACCAGTATTTACCCACCAAGATGTTCTAACAAGAAACGCCCCATTTTCGCATAAAACAGCCTTCAGTAGTTTGAAAAAAAAGCATATTAACGATTGATCTGAGAAAGAGTAAAAATAACCAAAATTGCCCGCTGCATGAGCCTGAGACATGGACTCACGACTAGCTAGATTGGTTTAAACTCAGGATGTGTGGCTTTTTTTTTTTTTTTTTTGGTGAAGGAGGACATGAAGGTAGTTGGAGTAAGTAGAAGATGCAGAGTATAGGGTGAGATGGAGGCAGATGATTCGCTGTGGCGACCACTAAAGGGGAAACTCGAAAGGAAAAGGAGAAGTTCAGATGGATGTTGTCTTTATTTCTCTGTCTCTCTCTCTCTGTCTCTCTCTCTCTCTACATAAATATATACATATATATATACATATATATATATATATATATATATATATATATATATATATATATATATATATATATATATGTAATGTATACATACACACACACACACACACACACACACACACACATATATATATATATATATATATATATATATATATATATATATATATACATATAATATTTACTTTCTTTTGTCATCATGTGTCTTGTGAAAGGTTGGGGGTCATGACTCCCCATCTCTGTCGATACTGTACAATTCGAACAACTCCGAAACGCTTGATTTTTTTTAATGTTATGAAATATACTGAGATAATTAATCTAATGATTTAACATCAAATTACCCGCATTACACTTTACTTTCTTTGCCTTTCCGAGTTTACTTTGTCTAGCAAGTGATTATATTGAATTGGATGGATTCAAATAGAAGCTCCTGACAGTGTAGGAGTCCACTAGTACTGCGGTTCACATTATTATCATGTAATAATATTGTGTGTGCGCCTGTATGGCCACGTGATCACAGATGACAACAAAGCCAGCTCTTATCTTTACCACATCAGCTTCAGTATGAAAGTCTGAATCTCCACTAATATTTAAAATGTCTTAAAAGCATTCTTAGTATAAATATTTTCCGATTTCAATCTAAAAATAAAAATTAAATTGATTTTCTGGTTTATATTTTGATAAGTGGCAGTGGTGGCCTAGTGGTATAAGGTGCTGGATCATTGATCCTAAGGTTGGGGGTTCGAGTCCCACTCTCCACAAGGTTGTCACTGTCCCCCCCCAGTGCAGCTAACTGGGTTATCAAAGGCCGGCCATGTCTCTCACTGTCTATGGTGTGAGGCATGTAAAAGAACCATTGCTGACTTTCGTAAAGAGTAGCTGCAAAGCCGTCAGCGATGGCCTGGCGAGCTGTCCAGGGTGTACTCTGCCCTCGCCCGGAGTTGGCTGGGATGGGCACCAGCCTCCCCGCGACCCTAAGTAGGATTAAGCGGTTACAGAAAATGGACTGAACTGAACTTTGATAAGTGTGTGAGGGTGGTTTAATTAATTCATGAACTAATGAAGTAATAAATGAAATACGTAATAGTCACATAATGTTTGGAAAACAAAATTAACTAATTAAACTAATATTAACGTGATCACATTGTGAATTTCCCTCTGGGGTTATTAAGGTATCTATTTATTTATCGTATAATAGCACGATCTTGTTATAGGTTCGTTCTTCCTTCCATTTCTCACCGGGTTGGTGACGTCATTAACAGATTGCGCCAAAACAGCAAATCCGAGCGAGGAGGCGGGATTTTTGCCGGAATACGGGTAGGACGGAAAAACAAGGCGGTTTCGCCGCTTGGGTCCACATGCTGCGCACAGCGACATCAGCAGTATTGCGGACCGGAGCCGGGATTTCATCTGCTGTGCTTTTTATCCTACCGGGGACTAAAGCAAGGCTTCAGCCACTCTGTTCTTCGCCTAATCTCAGACCTTTCAGTCTCAGAGCCCGCTTTAGCAAGGAGAAGAAGAGAAGCGAGTGTGTGGAGCACCGTGAAGGATTAAAGATGGACGACAGTAAGATCGAGGAGATCCTCGCTCCGCTGAGACAGGCGGTGAAGGAGCAGGTCAGCGAGATGGAGAACAATCATGGAGAAATGAAACCTGATTTACATCAGCTTGAAGCATGTGGACAGTGTTGAGGGGATGGAGGAAGGCGTTCCTGAGAAATTAATTTCTCAGTGTTTACTTGTTAATATTCATAAATGAGAGTGATATTCATTCACCAAATCTCACAGGACCAGAAAACTGGAAGAAGATCTGCAGGGTTGATCTCATTGCTCAGGGAAATGTTGTTATTACTTCTACACTGCCACGTTAATGACGGGCTGTGTTCCAAATCCTCCTGTTGTCAGGATAGAACCCACCCCTTTCTCTCTGTCTCTCTCTGGGTGTCTTTCCATCCTTCTGTCTCTCTCCATCTCTCTCTATCTTTCGCTGTCTGTCTATTTTTTCTGTCTCTCCGTCTGTCTCTGTCCATATCTCCATGTCTCTCTCGGTCTCTGTCTGTCTATCTGTCTCTCTCTCCATTTCTATCTGTCTCTCCATCTCTCCCTCTCTCGCTCTTGCTCTCTCTCTCTCAGTCCAGCATTGCCACGTTGAAGCATCTGTCTGTCAGGCTGTGTCTCAGATTACTGGACGTTTTTAGGGCTGGTCCAGTTTGACTTTAGACGGTAATGATAACTGTACAGAGAAATATCGTGATCGAAAATGTTTGCTCACTACACTAATCTGTGTTGTAGTTTGTGGGTGTAGTTTTGAGATTCAGCCCTCAAGCGGTGTAGTAGTGGGATGAGACACAACATACAGGTTTCATTTCCCAATTCGGAGGATGAAGCAGTCTCTTGGCTTCTCACACTCTCTTTACTGCAGCTCTCGGTCCGATGGTCATGTTTTCTCCTGATTTGTAACGCAGGGAGATCTGGTGCGTCAGATGAAAGCTGATGGCACTCCTGATGTGGACATCAGAAAAGCTGTGGCGGAGCTCAAAGCAAGGAAGAAGATCCTCGAGGCAAAGGTGAGGACTGGCTGGTACTATCACCTCAGCATTAATTGGTTGGCTTGTTTGGAAAGGATTTTGCTGAATGTCTTTGGAGGGGTGGAGGTCCAGGGATTTTTTTAAAAGATTCTTTAACATTGTAAGAAAGAGATTTCTTTCTGAGTGTTGCCGTGCACTGTCTGCTTTTTCCCTCCCCCTCTAGCTTGGTGGGGGTTTACATTTTAATTTCGACAAAAATTTTCTAAAAACTGTGATAGTTTACACTAATAATCTGATTGTTGTCTAGTTTTATTTTAGCTATTTATTCATGCAAAAACAGCATGTTACAAGATCTTTAAATAAAACACAACGTGTCTTCATCTTAAATCCTGTAACCTCATGTTAATTACACGTTGTTCCAGGAACTCTCACTGCAGGCTAAAGACGACATCGTGGACAGAGTGAAGATGGAAGACACGCTAAAGAGACGCTTCTTTTATGACCAAGCGTTTGCCATCTATGGAGGTGAGGACGTTCCACACACTTGCCGCCTTTGTTCAAATGTGCTCAACTTCGAAACTGTATTAATGATGAGGTTCTTATTACTTAATGATGTGACAGTTAGATGGTTTTGGTGTGTGTGTTTTAGGGGTGAGCGGTCTGTATGATTTCGGGCCGGTGGGTTGCGCTCTGAAGAACAACATCTTGCAGGCGTGGAGGCAGCACTTCATCCACGAGGAGCAGATTCTGGAGATCGACTGCACGATGCTCACACCTGAACCCGTCCTCAAGTGAGTGCTTGCCGAGCATCATTACATCTCTGAGGCACCAGGTGTTTTATGGTTATCGGTGATTTTTGCAGAATTATTCTCATGGGGAAAGATGAGATCATATGCATAAGAGGCGGAGCTTTAGTTGCTCTCCGGCAGTGTTATGGTTGAGGATGTATGTTTTTTTTCCCCCATGCAGTAGAAACCCGTTTCCATAGGAAACAGTGAAAACTACTGTGGTGCGATAAGACATCGTGTATCATGTGGTGCTAGATAAGCATCTCATCTATGTTACAGCAGTACATATGCCAAATTATTCATTTTGATAGTTTGCATGGGATGCAGCTACTGCTACGAATGTCAAGGATTTAGATTTTCGAGCCTACCCAGGGTTTACCTCACCTCTCACTGCTCTTGTGGCCCTGGTATAAATGGGAATATAAAATCTGCTCAGGCCATGTTATAGAATTTTCCCCCATTTTATACCCAATTCAGTTGTATCCAATTCCCACTCATCAGGTATTGCCTTTCCTATCACAAGACCACCACCAATCAGGGAGGGGTGAAAGCATGCACACGCCCCCTCAGTGAAATGCAATGCTTGTCACCCACCTCTTTTTGAACTGCAACGCTATGCGTATTTTGTGGACGGTCTAACATACTCGGAGGGAAAGCGCTATCCGCTCCTCACACAAATAAGCTCACAGACACCCATGATTGGTTGGTGATGACTGTGAGTAACAGGGAAGTGAGCGTAAGCCATCCCTTCCTTTCATTAGAGCTCAGCCATTTAGCAACCATGGACTCCCGGTCACGGATGGCTGTGCGCATAAACTGGATTCAAACTTGCCATTTCTGGGTTGTTACACTACTTTTAGAGAATTTGGCAGATACTCCTATCCAGAGTGACTTACAATTCTCATTTTATGCAACTGAGCAATTAAGGATTGAGGGCCTTGCTCATGGGCCCAACAGTGGTGCTAGTAGGGATTGAAACGCTGACCAATGGATCAGTAACTTCTCACCTTATCCACTATGCCCCCACTGCCTTCTTAACTGGGTTATGCTTCGGCCATGTCCATGCAGTTCTGCTTATAAGCTGAAGATTATTATTTATTTTACAAATGGAAGTTAAGTTTTGCACATAATCATTCAAAGCAACACACACCACTTAAGGGTTATAGGTCACCTTGCCTCCTGCTGAACTACATGTTTAAAATAAATGTGGTTTAAGGGGAATATTGTTGTTAACATTGAGTATTATTTTGGATCAGAACATCTTTTGTTTTGGTAGATTTATTTTTTGACTACACATTTCTACCAGGTTTCGAATTATGCACATATTCTAACTCTTATCATTTGATAATGCTGCATTCTCCCAGATTGTTAATCATGTGTGTTGAAGGCATCACGTTTGCTTAGTTTTAAATCTGCATTATTTTATTAATTAAATAATTTATTTGTATCAATTTTAGGACATGCCCCTTTTACCATTCAATTACCCCATGATACTGATGTGGCTTTAAATAATAGAATTACTTGCCCATTTATCCTCTTCTTGTTTATTTACTTTTCCTTTTTTTAATTCTATGAAATAGATTATATAATTTCTTCATTAGGATTTGAAGTTTTTGGTCCCACCGCACAGTCCTAAACTACTACATAGTTCAGGTCTCCTTCCTGATTGGTCACAAGATGCTGAGTCGTTTCTATGCCGATAGTATCCATTACAAAGCACATAAAAACTTCACAATATATACTCATTCCATCTTGTTAAATATTTCCCTGACATTTCTGTAGTAAAAGATAATTTGCATGGACTGTTATCCCTATCTCCATCTGTTGTGAGCATGATGTCAATGTTTGGTACAACACCGACAGCTGAACTGTGCTTAAAAGAAATAAAATAAAATAAATAAATAACTCTCTTGGTGCCCTGCAATGGCCTGAGGAGCTGTCCAGGCTGTACTCTGCCCTCGCCCAGAGTTGGCTGAGATGGGCACCAGCCTCCCTGTGACTTTAATTAGGATTAAGCGGTTCAGAAAATGAATGAAGGACTGAAAAGCTCATTGGTGGTGTTTCTCTTCCAGGACATCAGGACACGTTGACAAATTTGCTGACTATATGGTGAAAGACGTGAAGAATGGGGAGTGCTTTCGTGCTGATCATCTGCTCAAGGGTTTGTATTTATATTTATAGACCTGTGTAGTGTCCTCAAGGAGCTTAAATCCCAATAAAATCCCCAAATTGTACAACATGAAGCAATGCTTATTATTCAGACATGTGATTTTTCCACAAATTCGCGGAATTCCGATTTTTTTTCATTGTCCCAGTTTAAAAAAAAAAAAAAAATCAGATTTTTCCACGCCGAATATGTCAAAATAACCTTTTCCACTTTTATTCCGTTCCGAGTTTTGCATAAAATGAGCTCTCTTGAAAAGTTACTGCTTATTGGCTGATGGCTTTCTAATAGCCAATCGCTGATGTTGAAACATGTACGTAGACATTCGCGCCACTTCCGATCTGTTCAGCTATCGAAAGCATGTCGGTGATCGAGAGAAAAGATTCTGCTCGAATCAAAGAAATAGACAAAGTCGTGAAAAACAAGTTTAGGTGGAAATGGATGGAAAAAGAAACCGTAGCATTCGTAGGTAAAAAGAAGGTGACGAACTTGTTCGGTGACTTCTTCCGTAAAATCGATCGACCTGGGAAAGCGTTGTGTACGTGGTGTAAAGACACTATCGACTACGGTGGAAGGGATTTTAAGGCGTTTGACAGCCACGCAAAAAGCAAGAAACATGCCAAAGAACTGGAATCAAGGAAAACAAATTATTCAACTGCCGGAACATTTCGTGTTCAAGCAAAGATCCCAGAACCCTACAGACTTAACCCTTTGTTTGCCGTTCAACCAGAAATTTCCGTGCAAAGAAAAGACCCAGTGAAATAACCAGTTCCTGTCGCCGATCGAGTAGTTAATTTTGAGGTATGTTTGAGAATTTTCTTGTCTAGTTTTGTGATTTGTGACTGAAGAGTGACTATTTGATTTGTGACTGTGACACTTTGATTAGTGTTGGAATCCCACATGATAAACCCACAAGTTGAGGTATGTTTATGGAGATTAGAAATTAAATTTCTAGAGCTATTTCAGTGTCATGAAATAGCATTTTTCCCCTTCTGAAATGCTTAAAACCTAGGAGCTTCAGGGGGCTTCGCCCCCCTTGTCCCCCATCAGGGTTTCACCCTGGACCCAACTGGGGGCCTGCGCCCCGGAGACCCCTGGCTGATTTTCAGATATTTTGCTAATGGTAAAATCACATGCCTGATTATTGGAGAAGTAAACCACTTGAGTCTGAAGAAGAATTTAAGGGAATTGTTTGTATTTGCTGCTTTATTGTGTTATAATGAATTTGCACAGAATTGAGGGTACACTGTACGATTCAGGATACTGCGACTCTTAATTCCTTTGGTGATTGTGATTATAATAATGAACATCTGGCTGACCATGAACACCCTTGTTCCCTATGAGCAGGTAAAACTAACGTGAAACGGGAAATCTGCATCTATTACTGTGTTTATGTAAATTGGAATTTACGGCATTTAGCAGAAGCCCTTATTCAAAGTGACTTAGAATTATCATTTTTATAGAGCTGAACGATTGAAGTTTAAGGGCTTTGCTCAACAGCCCAACAGTGGCAGCTTGGTGATATTTGGGTCTAAACTAGGGCTGCAACTAATGATCATTTTAATAATCGATGAATCAGTCGATTCTTTTTTTTGATTAATCGGAAAGAGGACAAACGTTTTTTTAAATTTCTATATTCAAAAACAGCTCGGTGGTCGTGGGGGTATCTTGGTCCCAATTAACTGCGGAAAGTGAGGGATCCCTGTGTATATGCATATACGAGTCCTTCTTTAAAAAATTAGCATATTGTGATAAAGTTCATTATTTTCTGTACTGTACTGATAAATTAAACTTTCATATATTTTAGATTCATTACACACTACTGAAGTAGTTCAAGCCTTTTATTGTTTTAATATTGATAATTTTGGCAAAAAAGTAAAGAAAACCCAGAAATCCCTATCTCAAAAAATTAGCATATTTCATCTGACCAATAAAAAAGTGTTTTTAATACAAAAAAAGTCAGTGTTGGGTCTGGTGTCTCTCAACTTTCTCTTCACAATACCCCACAGATTCTCTATGGGCTTCAGGTCAGGAGAGTTGGCAGGCCAATTGGGCACAGTAATACCATGGTCAGTAAACCATTTAGCAGTGGTTTTGGCACTGTGAGCAGGTGCCAGGTCGTGCTGAAAAATTAAATCTTCATCTCCATAAAGCTTTTCAGCAGATGGAAGTATGAAGTGCTCCAAAATCTCCTGATAGCGAGCTGCATTGACCCTGCCCTTGATAAAACACAGTGGACCAACACCAGCAGCTGACATGGCACCCCAGACCATCACTGACTGTGGGTACTTGACACTGGACTTCAGGCATTTTGGCATTTCCTTCTCCCCAGTCTTCCTCCAGACTCTGGGACCTTGATTTCCGAATGACATGCAAAATTTGCTTTCATCCGAAAAAAGTATTTTGGTCCACTGAGCAACAGTCCAGTGCTGCTTCTCTGTAGTCCAGGTCAGGCACTTCTGCCGCTGTTTCTGGTTCAAAAGTGGCTTGACCTGGGGAATGCGGCACCTGTAGCCCAGTCCACTGCTTCCACAGGTCCCTCAAGGTCTGGAATCGGTCCATCTCCACAATCTTCCTCAGGGTCCGGTCACCTCTTCTGGTTGTGCAGCGTTTTCTGCCACACTTTTTCCTTCCCACAGACGTCCCACTGAGGTGGCTTGATACAGCACTCTGGGAACAACCTATTCGCTCAGAGATTTCTTTCTGTGTCTTACCCTCTTGCTTGAGGGTGTCAATGATGGCCTTCTGGACAGCAGTCAGGTCAGCAGTCTTACCCATGATTGCAGTTTTGAGTAATGAACCAGGCTGGGAGTTTTTAAAAGCCTCGGGAATCTTTTGCAGGTGTTTAGAGTTAATTGGTTGATTCAGATGATTAGGTTAATAGCTCGTTTAGAGTAGCTTTTCATGATATGCTAATTTTTTGAGACAGGAATTTTGGGTTTTCATGAGCTGTATGCCATCAATCATCAGTATTAAAAAAATCAAAGACCTGAACCATTTCAGTTGGTGTGCAATTAATCTAAAATATATGACAGTTTAATTTTTATCAGTACATTACAGAAAATAATGAACTTTATCACAATATGCTAATTTTTTGAGAAGGACTAGTGTGTGTATGTATGTATGTATGTATGTATGTATATATATATATATATATATATATATATATATATATATATATATATATATATATATGTATGTGTGTGTGTGTGTGTGTGTGTGTGTGTGTGCGCATATATGTATATGTGTGTATATGTACAGTGCTGTGCCAAAGTTTTTGACCCCTGATTTTTTTACATTGTTGCACCTTTGTCACACTAAACTTTTTCAGATCTTCAAATTTAAACATTACACAAAGATAACCCAAGTATTCAAAAAATGCAGTTTTCCTGTTCCGATTCTATTTGTTCAGAGAAAAATCGTATTCAAACCTACATGAACCTTTTTGAAAAAGTAATCGCCCCCTTGTTAAAAGGTGAGATAATTGTGATTAAGCTTATTATTGGGGAAAACTTAGTTCAATTTCATGACCACACCCAGACCTAATTGCTGACAGACATATCCAATCAGGAGAGCCTTAACAAAAATCCTGTCTGACAAGGTGAGGTAGGCCATACTGAACACACATCATCACACCACGATCCAGTGAGCTTCAAGAGCAAACAAGAAAGGAGATTATAGAGATGTCTCAGTCTGGGAATGGATATAGTCATTGGTAAATCTTTGGGACTCCAGCAGACCACTGTCAGAGCCATTATCCATAAATGGAGAAGGCATAGCCACAGTGGTGACCCTTTCCAGGAGTCTCCAACCTACCAAAATTACTCCAAGAGCATGGCGCAGACTAACCGGAAGTCACAAAGGATCCACTTGTAAACAACTACAAGCCTCACTTGCCTCAGTTAATGTCAATGTTCTTGAGTCCACCATCAGAAAGACACAAGGCACAAATGGCATCCATGGTAGAGTTCCAAGGCAAAAGCCACTGTTGAGACAAGGCATGACTCCCTTTTGCCAAGAATCATCTTGATCATCCCCAAAGCTTTTGGGAAAATGTCCTCTGGACTGATGAAACTAAAGTTGAATTTTTGGGGAGAAATGCATCCTGTTACATCTGGCGTAAAAGGAGCACTGCATTTGATAAAAAGAACATTGTGCCAACAGTGAAACATGGTGGTGGAACTGTGATGATCTGGGCCTGCTTTGCTGCTTCAGGACCTGTGCAACTTGTCATGATTGATGGAACCATGAATGCTGCTCGTTACCAAGAAATCCTGGCGAAGAATGTTTGTCCATCAGTTCGAGACCTCAAGCTAAAGTGCACCAGGGTTCTGCAGTGAGACAGTGATCCGAAGCACACAAGCAAGTCCACTTCTGAATGACTAAAAAAGAACAAAATGAGGGTTTTGGAGTGGCCTAGTCAAAGTTCTGACCTGAATCCTATTGAGATGTTGTGGTATGACCTTAAAAAGGCTGTTCATGCCCGAAATCCATTCAATCTGGTTGATCTTAAACAGTTCTGCAGAGAAGAGTGGGCCAAAGTCCCATCACAGCGATGTGAAAGACTCATCGCCTCTTATCGCAAAGGCTTGAGTGCAGTTATTACTGCAAAAGGTGGTTGAACCAGCCATAAGGTTTAGGGGGCAATTACTTATTCACGCGGGCCCATATAGGTTCAGGGTTTTTTTCCCCCTTAATTGGATGAAAGGAAAAGTGTGTATGAAAGGAAAAGTGTACAAGACCAGGCCAGCGATGTTGTATGGTTTAGAAACAGTGGCACTGCGGAAAAGACAGGAGGCAGCAGAGATAAAAATGTTGAGGTTCTCTTTGGGAGTAACGAGGATGGATAGGATCAGGAATAAGTGCATCAAAGGAACAGCACATGTTTTGGAGACAAAATCAGAGAGGCTAGACTGAGATGGTTTGGACATGTACAGAGGAGGAATAGTGAGTATATTGGTAGTAGGATGCTGAGGTTGGAACTACCAGGCAGAAGGCCTAGAGGAAGACCAAAGAGAAGATTTATGGATGTGGTGAAGGAGGACATGAAAGTAGTTGGAGCAAGAGAAGAAGATGCAGAGGATAGGGTGAGATGGAGGCAGATCATTTGCTGTGTCAACTCCTGAAGGGAACAGCCGAAAGGAAAAGAAGAAAGAAGAATAAATACAATTGGCACTGAAAACTGCATTTTGTGTTTACTTATGTTTTATCTTTGTATACTACTTAGTTCGATCTGAAATGGATGAGAGTGACAATGTAAAAAAATGTCAGAAATTGGTGAGGAGCAAAAACTTTTACACTGCACTGTATGTGTATGTATATGCATATAATTTATTGATATTTTATACATGCTATAGCTTATTACATGCCGTTTGGTTCTCAGTTGTTGACTTGATTTTATCTAATTTTGTATGAAGCTTAAATTCAATTTTATAAATTAAAATTCATATACACTGGTACCTCACTTTACGAAATTAATCCGTTCCAGAAGTGGTTTCGTAAGTTGAGACGCATTTTACATGTCTGTCTTCCTTTTGGCTTTTTCCCTTTTACTCGGGAGTCGCCACAGTCAATCATCTGATTCACACGTTTGATTTGGCAGAGGTTTTTACGTCGGATGCCCTTCCTGTCACAACCCTTTTTAGCAAGGGACAGAAACACGCTGACGACTTTGCAGCTATTCGTTACGAAAGTCAGCAATGGTTCTTTTACATGCTTCTCACCATAGACAGTGCGAGACATGGCCCGCCTTTGATAACCCTGTTAGCTGCACTGGGGGGGGGACAGTGACAACCCTGTGGAGAGTGGGACTCGAACCTCCAACCTTTGAATCAGAGATCCAGCGCCCTATACCACTTGACCACCACTGCCCCTTTTACATGTAAAAGGCCTAATTCGTTCCAAGGCCCCCAATATTACCCCCTAAACCCTTTAAAAATTATAAAAGTATACCTTTTAAGGCCTCCTTCTGCTTCAACATCGTACCGATGGTAGACGGGTTTGGCCATATTCCTTTGCGATATCACTCAACCGAACCGCATGCCACGAGCCCACTTCTTGTTTTCACTCTCACCGGGAATCATACACCCGTGCGCGTGTCTGTGTGTGTGCGTGTCTGTGTGTTTGCATGCATGTGTGTGCGTGTCTGTGTGTGTGCACGCGCGCGTGTGTGTGTGTGTGTGTGTGTGTGTGTGTGTGTGCGCGTGCGTGCGCGTGTGTTGATCATGTCTTCTTAGCAGAATTATAATCTTGCAAATGTTTATGCAAGGTTTAAAACCGAAGCCAAAAAATAAACTTGCAATGAGCACACTTGGAAAAACTCATGAAACAACAGTAACTCTGTCCTTTATGCATGTTTGAACTCCGTGAGTAACAATGGGTTGAAGGCACACGAAAATCATCATGGGTATTATGGAGATGTAGCTCCATAATAGCCAATAGGAGAGAGCTGCGTCATGGGTATTATGGAGATGCAGCTCCATAATAGCCAATGGGAGGCCAGCGGGGCGGGATGTTGGGAGAAAGCCAATGGGAGAGCAACTCGCGCATTGTTTGCATTTTGAGATGGCGCCATTCGTAACATGAATTTGTTTCATATCCAGAGACGGAAATTTTAGGTAAATGTGTTTCGTAACCTGGATTTTTCATTTGTTGGGTCTTTCGTAACGTGAGGTACCACTGTATTTGAGTTTTCATGCAAATTGTGTGTTCTAAAGAATCAGTCGAGATGTTTTGTTCTACACTCTATTAGTATTGCCAAATTGCTAATCATGAAAGAGATCTATTGCTTTTATAAATAATACAGCAATTTCTCAGCACTCAGGTGGAAATAAGCACTTACTGTTACTTAGAATTCGCTGGTAACATTTTAATAAGCGTCCACCACTCCAATTTTTAAAATGCACTGGGCGTTTATCACATCGAATAAGGTATTTGCATGCATGTCTGCAAAAAAGTTTAGATTTTTTATTTATGGTCACTTCCCAAAATTCCTATGGAATTATTCCCAATTTGAAAAAATCCCCCATCTTGAAAAATGCTATGCCCTTTTGTAACCCTGTGTATACTCCACTCCGTGCTTGTTTAGTTAACAGTTCAATTGAATCTGTGGATGTATTTTTCGATCGATTATCTTATTTAAATTCTTCATGCTAGATATTTCTTGTAGAGTTTACTTATTGTTCAGATCCTTGAAAGAAACATGGAATTTTTTTCAATGTTTTGATCTTTTTTATGTGATGATCCAGCTCATCTTCAGAAGCTGATGAGTGACAAGAAGTGCACGCAGGAGAAGAAGAGTGAAATGGAAGATGTTATTACTCAAGTATGTTTCCCTTCACTATATTCAGACTTGAGTTTTAATGATTATGATCAATGGAATTTTTTTATCAAGTTTAAGTAGAAAAACTTACACAAAAAAGAGCAATACAAAATTTCCTCCTGTAAAAATCTGTGCTTGAACTGTATTCGTTTGCTGAGTACTGTGAAGAAAAAAGTGCAGTAAACTTTATGCAGTGGAAAAAGAGCCGTTGCGGATGAAATGCCACAGTGTAATAACATGCAGTTATTACCAGAGGTAATACCTGATCCTGCATGTGAAATACCCTCGAACCTCAGGTAGATGAGTAGCAGCTCATTCATGCCCCCAACCCCTGCCCTACCGCTCTACCTTAGGAAGAGATGCGTTAAAGTTTGCATGTTCTCCCCGTGCTTGTGTGGGTTTCCTCCGGGTGCTCCGGTTTCCTCCCACAATCCAAAGACATGCACTGTAGGTTAATTGGCCGTTCTAAATTAGGGACTACAGATGGAAACTAGCTATTAAGCTATAATCTGGTACAGTACATCTCTGTCTCTATGAGCTTAATGTTCCTGTACATTGTCCCTTAAATAAATAAATAAATAAATAAAAATAAAAAATAAAAAGATTGTAATGGTGGAAAAAATACTGTGTTTTGAAACCCAGCTGCAGGCAGTGGTGGCCTTGTGGTATAGGTGCTGGATCACTGATCCTAAGGTTGGGGGTTCAAGCCCCACTCTCCACTGGTTGTCACTGTCCCCTCCAGTGCAGCTAACTGGGTTATCAAAGGCCGGCCGTGTCTCCTCTCACTGTCTATGGTGTGAGGCACGGGAAAATAACCATTGCTGACTTTTGACAAGAGTAGCTGCAAAGTCATCAGCGTATTTCTACCCTGTGATGGCCTGGCGAGCTATCCAGGGAATAATCTGCCCTCGCCCAGAGTCGGCTGGGATGGGCACCAGCCCCCCCGACCCTAATTAAGATTAAGCAGTTATAGAAAATGAACTGAACTGAAACCCAGCTAGCAAGATTTAGCATTCTAGCATTTTCTTATTTGAAATGAGCAGATCTGTACTAAATAAAGTTTATCCACACTTTGATTACTTTTCACCTGGACAGATGGATAACTACACTCGGCAGGAACTGGCTGACCTGTTTGTGAAATATAACGTCAAGTCACCAAGCACAGGAAATGACCTTACACCACCCATCTCATTCAATCTGATGTTCCAGACCTCCATTGGACCCGGAGGCAACATGCCGGGGTGAGCGGAACATCTAAAAATGCAGCTTCCTGTAAAAGTCGGTTGACAACAATGCACAATTCTCTCGATTCTGATTGGTCAGAAAGTCTTGATGTGTTTTTTTGTAGCAGAATTGTTTTCTTTGAAGGCAGTTTTTCTATTTACCATTTACTGAAAGCATATCTGGTGTCAAATTACTGGGATACAAATACAACTCTGAGTAAAACCAATACCCTACTTCTAACAATTTTACTATAAAAGCACAAACTCAAGTGTTTTATTCTTATTTATTTTATTGCAATCGGTTGATTTCTACAGCTATCTGAGGCCGGAAACTGCTCAGGGAATCTTTCTTAACTTTAAACGCCTGCTGGAGTTCAATCAGGGCAAGCTGCCGTTTGCTGCTGCTCAGATCGGAAACTCTTTCAGGAATGAGATCTCTCCTCGCTCAGGTCTGATTCGTGTCAGGTAGGTGAGCTGCCAATCAGTAGCGACCATCACGGCTTTGTTTTGTGAGGCTCGGAATTCTTTATAGAACGTGTGTATCAATTTTCTTAGAGAGTTTACGATGGCTGAGATCGAGCACTTCGTTGATCCAAATGAAAAGGTGCATTCCAAATTCTCCAATGTTGCTGATCTGGAGGTCTTGCTCTACTCATCCAAAGCGCAGACCAGCGGTCAGTCGGCCAAAATTATGAAGCTGGGGGATGCTGTGGAGCAGGTGAGTAATTCATCTATCACAGTGTTTAGCAGCTCATTCACTTCCTGTCTCTTGTTTAGGTTTGTTTTGTTTTTTTCCCAGTCCAGTATACACTTTATATTAAATTCACATTGCACTGTTTTCAAGACTGGCCACACCTACATAAAGAAGGGCAGTTCAACATCAGTTAAATAGTGCAATGTAGGTTTAATATATGTTTAAAACGATATAATAATGTACTATATTGAATTAGTTTTTTATGTTGCATTCTTACATGGATTGCTCAGAAGAGTTTTCTTAATTTATTTTAAAATGTATATTATTCGATATATCGGATCGAGCAACATAGTGTATATAGACAGCCTTGATCGAGCCACCAACTTCATAATTCCAAACTGAGTTGAACTTAATTGTCTGTCTTCCTTTCGGCTTTTTCCCTTTTACTTGGGAGTCGCCACAGCGAATCATTTTGATTCGCACGCTTAATTTGGCAGAGATTTTTACGTCGGATGCCCTTCCTGTCACAACCCTTTTAGCAAGGGATAGAAACACGCTGACGACTTTGCAGCCTACTCTTTACGAAAGTCAGCAATGGTTCTTTTACATGCCTCTCACCATAGACAGTGAGAGACATGGCCCGCCTTTGATAACCCAGTTAGCCGCACTGGGGGTGAGTTGAACTTAATTAGCGTTCAGAATTAATTATAAATTAAAATCTATTCCTGCGAAAGCATTATATTAGTTCTAACACAATCAGTTGGCATCAGGAATATCCAGTCCAATATTTGATCCAAATTTGACTGTCCAACAAAGTATCAATAATTAATTTATTCAAAATGAAAATAATGTGGTATAGTTGTTGTGGTAGAGGTCCAGAATACATGAGTGTGAACGAGAAGGACCCAAGAGGAATGGTGAGGTCACAGGGAGCAGAGATAAAGAAGGTGGAGGATTTTATGTACTTGGGCTCAACAGTCCAGAACAATGGAGAGTGTGGAAAAGAGGTGAAGAAGCGTGTGCAGGCAGGTTGGAATGGCTGGAGAAAAGTGTCCGGTGTGATGTGTGATAGGAAGGTATATGCCAAATATACACAACAAGAATGAGAAAGCTAACGGACAGGCTAGGCTCTGCCATCATTATTGCTTACTGTGCCTGCTACACATCTTTTTGGAAGTACGACTTTGTTTGTTCGGCAAGAATGAAAGGAAAAGTGTACAAGACGGTGTTGAGGCCAGCGATGTTGTACGGTTTAGAAACAGTGGCCCTGGGGAAAAGACAGGAGACAGTGTTGGAGGTGGCAGAGATTAAAATGTTGAGGTTCTCTTTGGGAGTAACGAGAATGGATAGAATCAGGAATGAGTACATCAGAGGGACAGCACATGTAAGAGGTTTTGGAGACAAAGTCAGAGAGGCTAGATTGGGATGGTTTGGGCTTGTACATGTACAATTGGGACGGTTTGGCCAAGTAGGGTACCTACGGGCATCTGCCTGTCAGGGAGCGGCGCCTCTGCCCTAGAGGAGTCTCGGGGGTGGGGTTTGCACCCCCGGCCTCTTAAAAACGCCAGCAAAACACACAACTAAACGCTGGAGTCCGCTCCAGGGGAATAACCCCGACGCCTGCCTCAGGCAGCGTCATATGAGGGGGGTGGGGCAAAGCCTCTGGGACCCCTACTCCATGATGGGGGTGAAATCCTGGAGCAATCAGGTCGGGCGTGATAGGGTGAGTGACGCGGGTGGTGCAATGGTGTCGGACACGAGCTGCTTTCGGTCACCTCGGTTGAATCTGAGGCTGTCAGTCCGGGTCGGCGCATGGAACATGACTTCCCTGCGGGACGACTCTCACCTGCCTCTGGTATCAAGGGAGCTTAGTCTGCTTGGCGTCGGCATTGTGGCCCTCTCTGAGGTGTGGAGGCCTGAGTCCGGCGAGACAAGTGTCGGTGGGTACACCTACTACTGGTCTGGCTGGGCCGACGGTCTTCACACTCAGGGAGTGGCCGTCGCTGATCGATTGACTCCCTTGGTATCGGAGGTGGTCCCAGTTAACGAGCGTATTATGCGACTGAGGGTGACTCACACAGTGGGGACGCCCTCTATCGTCGCAGTGGACCCTCCAACCGGGGTGAGTGATCGATCTATGAAGGAAACCTATGACCAGCTCAACTCCGTGGTATCGGGGGTTCCGGGAAGGGACACTCTGATCATACTGGGGGACTTCAATGCGACCACTGGCACTAACCGGGATGGCTACGAAGCATGTGTCGGTCCTCACGGCCCTGGACGCCGCGATGAAAGTGCCTTAATGCTTCTTGACTTTGCAAAAAGTTGGGGCTTAAGGATTGCTGGCTCGTGGTTCCAGAGATCGGACCCGCACGCTGGACTTGGTACTCCAACGACGGCATCACTAGGAAGGAGATCGACCATGTTCTTGTAGGTAGTCGCTGGCGGCTGGTCCAGAACTGCCATGTCTTCAGAAGTGCCCAGCTCTTCTCGGGTGACCATGGGCTTCTGGTGGTGACTCTGAAGATCCACTTCACGTGCCCTGAGAAAGCCCTGGGTCGTCAAATGCGACTTGACGTAAGCCGACTCGGGGACCCTGATGTGGATTCGGAGTTTGCCAGTAGGCTTGAGGAATCACTGGAGGATCTGAACTCGGGTGCAGGCACGGAGGCTCTCTGGGCTGGTTTCAGAGATCGCATCCTGGAGGTGTCTCGTGGCTGCATACTGTGGTCGCCCAGACAACCGGGAACGGCCATCTCCTCCGAGACCATCAACGTCATCGAGAGAGAGCGAGACAGGCTCGACTTGACGGCAGAGTTGGACTGGCCAGGGACCTGAAGCGCGAAGCTGTCAAGACGGTGCGAAGAGATCGGGAGGCTGCGGTCCGCGAACTCTGTGAGATGGTCAAGGGCCACTTGAATTCGAGTGACTCTCGCCCGGATTACAGGGCATTGCGTATCGGGTGGATCGGCCTGCGGTGTGTCGTTCGGTGAGGTTCGGATTACTGATCTGGACTTTGCCGATGACGCAGTGATCTTCGCGGAGATGGTGGATGTCCTGACGGAGACTCTCTGTTCGCTGGGTGAGGACGCAGAACCGCTTGGTTTGCGAGTCTCCTGGATCAAAACCAAGATCCAGGCTTTCGGCGACCTCTTGAATGCTGCTGTTGACTCGATCGCTGTGGGTCATGAAAGAGTAGAGATTGTGGAGTCTTTCACTTACCTTGGCAGCGTGGTCCATCGTTCCACTGATTGCAGGGCTGAGATCAATCATTGACTTGGCCTAGCCTACGGGGCGATGAACTCGCTGGACAGGACCGTGTGGCAGTCGAGGTATCAGCAGGCGGACGAAAGCCCGAGTCTTTCGCTCCCTTGTGCTCCCTGTCTTGCTCTACTCGAGCGAGACATGGGCACTCACGGTTGAGCTTGGACGACGACTGGACTCCTTCGTTACGACTTCCCTTTGCTGCATCTTTGGGATACCACTGGTGGGACTTTGTTACGAAGCGGAAGGTGCTCGGGGATGCGGGGATGGTAAAAGTAACCTGCTTGATCCGCGATCATCAGCTGCGCTACTATGGGCGCTTGGCGCGTTTCCCGCCTTCGGACCCAGCACACTGGATCCTGTCCGTTCGGAATCCTAGGGGCTGGAGCCGATCGCGGGGATGGCCGCGTGCAACGTGGTTGTCGCAGCTGAGGGCTGCCCTGCCGGGGGGTATGGGCCCTGTGCAGGCCTGGTCGATCGCCAGGAGATGGCCGGATGAGTGGAGGTGTCTGGTGGACGCAGCGAAGTAAAATATTCTGGACATGTACAGAGGAGGGATAGTGAGTTTATTGGTAGTAGGACTCTGAGGTTGGAACTACCAGGTAGAGGAAGACCAAAGAAGAGATTTATGGATGTGGTGAAGGAGGACAAGAAGGTAGTTGGTGTAAGAGAAGGAGATGCAGAGGATAGGGTGAGATGGAGGCAGATGATTCGCTGTAGTGACTGCTGAAGGGAACAGCCGAAAGGAAAATAGTTGTTGCGGTAGAGGTGCGTAGAGAACAGTGGTCTCCAATCTTTTTTGCACTAGGGACCAGTTTTATGTATGAAAATGTTTCCGTGGACCTGTTAGAATCTACTTCATAGTCTTGTTTTGGTGGCTGTCGCCGCAGAAAACCCCGCCTCACAAAGATATTTGGTTGGAAAAAGAAGAAGGACTTTCAGTGGTTCTGTGGCAATGTCAAAAACAGTCGTTTTTTCAAAATAAGATCCGGAAGGTCTAATAAAAAAAATATAATTTGTACCATGAAATATTTTGTTTGCAGACCAGTATCAAATGATTCACGGACCGGTACTGGTTCGTGGACCGGGGGTTGTGGAACCCTGATAGAGAAGACTCTCCATAATCAGCATGATTTTCTCACCACCATACTTTGCTGTAGAGGTAGTTGTTAGCAGTGTTCCACCAAATGTAGCGATGTGCATCAAGCACACAGTTTCCAGTTTGATTTTGACGTAACTAGAGAAATGGGCTAAGTTCGACACACTCGTGATTGCTCGTGTATAGGCGATTGGTGACAGCGCTACTCAGGTCTCCATCTAAATAGCCATCAGTGTCCACTGGGGATTGACCTCTTGGGTTTGGTTAACACTATTACTTGATTTTAGGGTATTATAAACAACTCTGTCCTGGGATACTTCATTGGGAGAATCTACCTCTACCTGACAAAAGTCGGTCTGGCCAAGGAAAAAGTGCGTTTCCGTCAGCATATGGACAACGAGATGGCTCACTATGCCTGCGACTGCTGGGATGCTGAAGCCAAAACCTCTTACGTATGTCATTAAAGTTATAAAATACTGTAACCCATACATGCATCATTACTCTTGAGTGTCATGGTTTATTAATAGCCATTTGCTGGCTTGCAGGGCTGGATTGAAATTGTGGGCTGTGCTGACCGCTCCTGTTATGACCTCACATGTCACGCAAGGGCTACCAAAGTCCCCCTGGTTGCTGAGAAACTTCTGAAGGAACCCATATCCTCAAATGAAGCATTAAGTTTTATTCTGTTGAATGTTACTACAGTGGTACCTCATTTTAGTAAATTAATCCGTTCCAGAGCCTTTTTCTTAACCTGGATTTTTCATAAATTGAACCGCATTTTACATACAAAACGCGTGATTCGTTCCAAGGCCCCCAATACTACCCCCTAAACCTTTTAAAATGTATAAAAGCATACCTTTTAAGACCACCTTCTGCTTCAATATCATACTGATGGCAGACGGGGTTGGCCATATTCCTTTGCGATATCACTCGAGCCCGTTTCTTCTTCTCACTCGCACCGAAAGTCAGATGCGCGCGCACACACACACACACACACACACACACACACACACACACTCCCATAATGCTTTTCATGTAAAGGACAGAGTTACTGTTGTTTCATGCTTTATTTCTTGACTCAGGCGCGCGTGTGTGAGTGTGCGCATGTGTGTTGACCATGTCTTCTTAGCAGAGTTATAATCTTACAAATGTTTATGGAAGGTTAAAAGCCTGAGTCAAATAATAAAGCATGAAACAACAGTAACTCTGTCCTGTACACAAAAAGCATTATGGGAGAGTGTGTGTGTGTGTGTGTGTGTGTGTGTGTGTGTGTGTGTGTGTGTGTGTGTGTGTGTGTGTGTGTGTGTATGTGTGTGTGCGCGTATCTGACATCCGGTGCGAGTGAGAAGAAGAAACGGGCTCGAGTGATATCGCAAAGGAATATGGCCAAACCCGTCTACCATCAGTATGATATTGAAGCAGAAGGAGGTCTTAAAAGGTATGCTTTAATAATTTTTAAAGGATTTAGGGCAGGGGTCACCAACCTTTTTGAAACTTCGGGCTACTTCTTGGGTACCAATTAATGCGAAGGGCTACCAGGTCGAACTTGTGACATAACAAATTTGCTCAATTTACCTTTAATTATATGTTATTATTAATATTTAATGATATTCATCTATGTCAGGGGTTGGGAACCTTTTTGACTAAGAGAGCCAAAAAATAAAATTAAAATCTAATCCTCTGAGAGCCAAATATATTTTTTAATACTGAGACCAACAATTTTAGAGTATAATATGACTGAATTTATTTTAAATAACATTGTTATCATGAAGTTATTTATTAATGGGACTTCTGGTGCTGCATGGTTTTGCTGATGGCGTTGTTGTCTGGTTGATACGTGCTGAAGTTCAGCTTCATGCAGGCGTTTAGGCTTCCATCTATTAGTTGTGACTGCAGGTTGGTCTTGATGCTTTTCAGGTATGAGAAGGACTGCTCACGTGCGCATGTAGAGCCAAATATGGTCAATATGACAGGACTCACGCTGCAGTGTTTATGTGACAGGAAGCGCGTCCCAAAGCAATCAGCTGGTCTGTGGGTTGAAGTTTTTCATTCTGTCCATTTGTGTTTTTGCTTGCCAGCTCTGCTTGGCTTCTTGCACATGAGCTGATCAAGACGAGGGAAATTTACCTCTTTACCCAAAAACAACTCGAGCAGGCTGTTGCATATAATCCAATAGAATTAGAGTTTCAAGGTATCGGCCCCGCCCACACACTGGAGTACAGAAAGGATTGGCTCTCCACTGTTCTCCACAGCGACAAGTGGCATTGAAAATAGATGTATAGATTGAAATGCGTGAGATTTATTTATGTTTTTTTTTTTTATTATTTTATGGCTTTTTTCTGTATTTTTAGTTAAAGGACAGCGAAATTATGTATTAGTTATTCTGGTAAGAAAGGCCACCTGATTTATCTGAGAGCAATGCAGTCATCAAAAGAGCCACGTCTCGCTCGCAAGCCATAGGTTCCCGACCTCTGAACAGGCTCGCGGGCGACTCATGTTGTCCTTGTAGGCAACCTGGTGCCCGCGGGCACCATGTTGGTGATCCCTGGTTTAGGGGGTTGCATTGGGGGCCTTGGAACAAATCACACTTTTTACATGTAAAATGCAGTTCAATGGGAGGGAGCTACGTCATCCCTCCTAGCCAATGGGAGGCCAGCAGGGCGGGATGTTGGGAGATAGCCAACAAAAGGTAGCTGCATCATCCCTCCTAGCCAATGAGAGGCCAGCCAGGCGGGATGTTGGAACGTCAGTGATGGGAGAGCGGCTCATGCATTGTTTGAATGGTGCGTTTGATGCGTTTCGTAAGGATAACTTGTTTCGTATACAGAGACAAAAAATTTTGGAAAATGTTTTTCGTAACCTGGATTTTTCGTTTGCTGAGGCTATCGTAAGGTGAGGTACCACTGTAGTTTAAATTGTATGAAGTTTATTTAATTGATGTTCTTAACTGCTCCGCACAAAGTGGTCAATGTGGTCCAGTTTGAGCCGAACAAAGGCGCCATTGGCAAAGAATACAAAAAAGACGCAAAGCTGGTCATGGAGTATCTCGCTGTGTGTGACGAGTGTTACATCACAGACCAGGAGAAGCTACTCAGTGAGAACGGGTAAGAATCAGCTTTAAAGGGTTAAGCAGCTGGACTGTAATGACGATGGATGGACAAATGGGATACAACGTGCTTTAAGTATTGTGTTATTGCGATACTGTGTGCAGTGAGTTCACCATTGAGACTGAAGGCAAGACATTTAAGGTCACAAAGAACATGGTGAGCATCAAGAGGTTCCAGAAGACACTTCATGGTGAGCTAAAATTGTGTGGAGAATCAAACCATGTCTTTTTTTATACCTGATTGATTTATACTTCTAAGTGCTTCTCAATTGTTTTCTGAAATAATATTTCACGCCTCCCCCATTGCCCCGCGAGCGACTATAGATAGTATTATTTGGCTATAAAATTGTTATTAGTACACCTCTGCATAACACTGCATCTTTGAGAGATGAAGTGAGATTTCCTTTCGGCTTTTTTCCTATGTCAGGGGTCGCCACAGCGAATGATTCGCACGTTTGATTGGCATAGGTTTTTATGTCGGATGCCCTTCCTGACACAACCCTTTAGCAAGGGACAGAAACACGCTGACGGCTTTGCAGCCTACTCTTTACGAAAGTCAGCAATGGTTCTTTTACATGAACCTCTCACCATAGACAGTGAGAGACATGGCCTGCCTTTGATAACCCAGTTAACTGCACTGGATAACATTGCATCTTTATTAACATTAAAAGCACACACACACACACACACACACACACACACAAAAAAAAAAAAAAAAAAATATATATATATATATATATATATATATATATATATATATATATATAGAGAGAGAGAGAGAGAGAGAGAGAGAGAGTTCAACTTACAATGAAGAAAAACACTTCATTAACATTGTTTTTAATCTGAAATAGAAAAGAATTAAAATGTACCAACGAGCCTGAAATTTAAAAAAATATACATCCTTATTTAAACTCATTCAACTTATTTATATCTTAATATCTCTGTCTCTCTCCACCTTACTCTTCGTTCCTGTTAGAAATTTTTCCGTGTCGTTTCTTGAGGGGTTGTTTACTGTACCTCATATTGTTTATAGGCCTCCATGTATGATGGACATGTGCCAGAACATCCTACTTCTTCCCCAACCAGAGCATAGTATCAAAATATCACAAGGGTAGAGAAAGAGGTAGAGGGACTTAATCTCAGCAAATTTATTAGAAAGGTAAACCAAGCAGACATTATGTTGTACAAGTGGTGTGACACTGGTGTCTATTACATTGGGAAGGGCAAACATGGAGATAATACAATCGGGCCTTGACATTTCAAAAATTTGGTGGGCCAGTTTATGGTTCATGGGTAAAAGATTCTGGTAACCCAAAGTTTGTTCAGCATGAAGGTTGAGTTGTGTAACCCACAGGTTGCACAAAATGTTTCTCTGATGTAAAAGTCAATTATTAACAAACTATGATATTGAATCACTTATATTTGCGCTTTTAAATTCAGCAGTGTGCTTAATATTTTATGTATTGTTCAATTTTCTAATATTAAAGGATTAAATTATTATTGACACAAGTAATTATTTTGAAAATTTTAATACAAATAATCATCACTGTTCTCATAAAATTAGTATTTCAAAGTTGTCGTTAAACGAATATTTTCTGAACGTTTTAGCGTGTACCTGCCATGTCAGTGGATTTTGTTTTTGTTTACAACATATGAACCCGTTTTCAGCAGTGAGTGGTATCACGCGCTGCATTACGGAAGTGAAATATGTACGCCAGTGATCCCCAACCTTTTTATCACCGTGGACCGACCAACGCTTGACAATTTTACGTGGGGAGGGGGGTTGCGTAGATTGTTTATATTGTAAATGTAATTAATTTATATAAAATACTATTATTATTTATTAGTAGTAATAGTGGTGGTCTAGTGGTATAGGGCGCTGGATCGCTGATCCAAAGGTTGGGGGTTCGAGTCCCACTCTCCACAAGGTTGTCACTGTCCCCCCAGTGCGGCTAACTGGGTTATCAAAGGCGGGCCATGTCTCTCACTGTCTATGGTGAGCGGCATGTAAAAGAACCATTGCTGACTTTCGTAAAGAGTAGGCTGCAAAGTCGTCAGCGTGTTTCTGTCCCTTGCTAAAAGGGTTGTGACAGGAAGGGCATCCGACGTAAAAAAACCTCTGCCAAATCAAACGTGCGAATCAGATGATTCGCTGTGGCGACTCCCGAGTAAAAGGGAAAAAGCCGAAAGGAAGACAGACGGTAGTAATAATAATAATAATAATAAACACTCCATGAATGATCATGCACCAGCTGGGAGAATGAAGGTTCAGGCCGTCTCACAAAAAAATCCCCACTTAATGTTTGAAACATGTCCAATATAATTTTCAAACATCAAAAGTAATTTTTCAAAGTAATCCAGGACCCTACCACCAGGCCACCGTTGCCCCTCTCCAGAATTCATTTTGGTTTAATTTGCTTTGCACACACAAGTTGAGTCAGATTTGATTAAGTGTAACAGCAAGACATGCTTTATAAGACTTGTGAAACAACCAAGTATAAACAGATTCTCAAAATTTTAAATAATCAGTTATTAAAATCCTAAATTTTTGTTTGAATTTTTCCTCAGTTGAAGAGATCACCCCCAACGTCATCGAGCCTTCCTTTGGTATCGGCAGAATCATGTACTCTATTTTCGAGCACACATTCCACGTGAGACAGGGTGACGAGCAAAGAACGGTAATTAGCCTTTGCTGAAATGGCTTTTAACACATCTTTTCATTATGAAACCATTGGAGCAAAACTAACATTGCTGGTTTTATTGTGCTCAGTATTTCAGTTTCCCGGTTGTTGTTGCACCTTACAAGTGTTCCATCCTCCCTCTGAGCCAGAATCAGGAATTTATGCCTTTTGTGTGTGAACTTTGTGAGTATACACGCCTTTGCTGTTCTAAAGTGCTCACTATTAGAATAATATAATGAATAATTGAAATTGGTTGACTGTGTGGCCCCTCCCTAGCTGAAACCATGACCAAATTTGGCGTGTCCCATAAAGTGGATGACTCCTCGGGGTCTATTGGAAGGCGTTACGCCAGGACAGATGAAATTGGTGTGGCATTTGGAATCACTATCGATTTTGACACTGTCAATAAGGCGCCACACACAGCTACCCTTAGAGACCGCGATACCATGAGGCAGATCAGAGCTGAGGTAATATAACTGCCTTTAATTCTTATTTTGTTTTCATATAAAGTGCCACTGAGCATGTTTAATGGTATTGATTTTATTTTTTTTCCTGACAGCTTCCAATTATCTGTATTCATGCACATTTTGGCAAGTGTATATTCATGTCTCAGCCACTAGGTGGCGTTATCTTTACGTTCACTGCCTGAGATTTTTATTGACATATCTCAAGAATCATCAAGGTCACAGCAAGGTTCGATGTCTAAAATAGTTTTTCTTTATAGCATCCTTTCTATTTGAGGTATATTCTCAGGCTAATAGGGTCATAAAATCTTGTAGCAAGAAGGCCTGGATTTTTTTTTTTTTTTAGCAGTGATATTTAAAAAAAAAAGTAATTGTTAAAATCGATATTTTATAGGTAAAAACAGCTCAAATCCTCAATCAGTGTTAGGTTATTGAGTCAACAGTTTGGTATTTTTGGCAGCATGGTTGCATAGTGGATAATAGTATGTTCACCTGACAACAGGAAGGTCCTGGGATTTTTTTTTTTTTTTTTTGGAGGGTGTCTGTGTGATGTATATATAATATACAGACGCTGTGCGACTTATGTTTTTAATTGTTTCCGGACGGCTGAACGTAAGTTGAAAGTGAATGTAAGTTGTTACAGTGACGTATGACATATGACGTGTGACGTATGACGCTCATACTGTACTATACATCCATAAATATCATTACTGTATCTCATAAAACACCCCTAAATCAATTATTATAAACATAACATTGCAAAATAATATCAAATCTATCAAATAATATCAACATTAATTTGAAATAAGTCACTTATTTATACCGAGCCACTTTACATGAAGCTTAAAACAGCCAATCAACGCTTACAATATGTAAAAAACCGAAAGTAGTGTACTTGCTGTGGGTTATATGGATTTCTGGTCTTTCAAGTGAGCAAGGCGCCGTTGAACTCATTTAGAACTCGGCCTGCACTGATGTGAATCACCAGCAGAGCGGAGAGTTCTCTCTGGATTCGGGTTTTCATTCATTTTATAACTCTCTTTGCTTAACTGAGTACGCATGGTAGATTGTGCCGATCCAAGCAGATAGTTAATTCATCTCTGTGTATGAGACTTGCACCCATGCAAGTAGGCTTACGCTTCTGACCAACCATATTTGCTTCGGGTTACAAAAGTCCACAAAACAGTGTAAACACAAAGATCACAGAGACGACGTATTAACACAAGGGTAACACGCTATATAACTGAGATATATAAAACGATATATAACTGAACTGAGGGGCACGTTCAGTCTGTTGTTTGTAAACAATGGACGCAGCGTCATTACATCGGCGTACTACGTAGGTATGTCTAAACTCAAAATTTGACTTTCCCTTTTTTTTGAAAAAAAAAAAAACGTAAAAGCAAAAAAAAAATGTAAAACGGATGAACGTAAGTCAGGGAGCGTGTGTGTGTGTGTGTGTCTGTGTGTGTGTGTGTGTGTGTGTATCCCTCTAATTCAGTTGTAATGGGTAGGTTTTGTCCCAATTTTTTTAACTGGTAGTGTGTATTCTATGATAAATTGCACTAGAAATGAATGTATAAATAGTGTAGTGGTCCAACTTGACCTAAAAATTATGTTAATGGTAATAAAAGTCTGTTCAGAGTGAAATGAAAGCAAAGCCTTCCAAACTCTGATGTTACACTGAATGTGTACATTTTCATCACCAGTTGTTTTAATGTTTAGTTTAGAAGTTGCAATCTTAAAATTCTCTTAATATTTTCATTTGCCTCTTTTAAAAGGCTGCCATTTGTATTCCATTTTCCTCTCGCAAGGGAACAAAATCGCATAATAGGACATTGGTGTGTCACTTCATATATGGCAAGGTAATGGTAAAAATAATATTATACAGTTACTAAACTAACAAATCAGGTATAACCTAATGAATTTCTGAATAAAATAAAACTAAGCACATCTACACGTGATACTGCATTACATTTACATACATGAGACAGACATCTGCTTGCATACAGGAACAAATGCTGTATACCTCAGTGCCTTCCAATGCAAACACTTCCTTGTTTAAAGCTTCTTTGATGTCTGTCACGTCCCACTTTTTTGCAGTCCAAAGACGCCCCTGTACGAGGATTTATTACTACATTGAATTTTTTTCCTGGAATAAGCTTTTATGAAGCATAGTTTAATTCCCTTTTAAACTTTGAAGTCTTTTGTGTTTTATAAGACACCATGTCTTTCTTATTTGTCCACAATTCTTTTGTGAGGATAATCAGGGTGTGTGTGTGTGTGTGTGTGTGTGTGTGTGTGTGTGTGTGTGTGTGTGTGTATGTGTATACATAGATCCCTCGCCACTTCAAGCTTCAATTAATGCGGCTTCAGTGCATCGCGGTTTTTAAAAAAAATAAATCAATAAATGTTCATCAAATTTAAAAAAATGAAGAATAGGTGGGAAAAATAAGGAAAATGTCAAAAACAAGGCTAATTATGCAACAACAAAAAAAACCCTAAACCAACACAAAACAAAAAACAACCCAAAATTTCCCATCAAAACTGGATACATTGTTGCATCTGTGTGCGCGCCCTGAGCCTAGTATTAAGTGTATCTCGATGTTTAATCATATTTCATATTTATATTTATGATGTATCTTTCTGTAGATTTTATTCCATTTCTATTTCTACTTATTCTTCAATTTCATTTCACTTTCACTTTCGACCTTGGACAGCTTGTTATCTCTGAATGTTTGCAAAACGAATGTTGGAGAGCGTCTGTAGTTAGATTTTATTTCCATCTTACGTTATTTTTTCAATGTTTAATTGTTATTATAAGCATTTATAGCATTGAATATGTATTTATTGATATTATTTACACATACTAGTCCTTCTCAAAAAATTAGCATATTGTGATAAAGTTCATTATTTTCTGTAATGTTCTGATAAAAACTAAACTTTCATATATTTTAGATTCATTGCACCCCAACTGAAATATTTCAGGGCTTTTATTGTTTTAATACTGATGATTTTGGCATACAGCTCATGAAAACCAAAAATCCCTATCTCAAAAAGTTAGCATAGTTCATCCGACCAATAAAAAAGTGTTTTTAATACAAAAAAAAGTCAACCTTCAAATAATTATGTTCAGTTATGTACTCAATACTTGGTCGGGAATGCTTTTGCAGAAATGACTGCTTCAATGTGGCATGGCTTGGCGACAATCAGCCTGTGGCACTGCTGAGGTGTTACGGAGGCCCAGAATGCTTCGATAGCGGCCTTAAGCTCATCCACAGTGTTGGGTCTGGTGTCTCTCAACTTTCTCTTCACAATATCCCACAGATTCTCTATGGGCTTCAGGTCAGGAGAGTTGGCAGGCCAATTGAGCACAGTAATACCATGGTCAGTAAACAATTTACCAGTGGTTTTGGCACTGTGAGCAGGTGCCAGGTCGTGCTGAAAAATGAAAATCTTCATCTCCATAAAGCTTTTCAACAGATGGAAGCATGAAGTGCTCCAAAATCTCCTGATAGCTAGCTGCATTGAACCTGCCCTTGATAAAACACAGTGGACCAACACCAGAAGCTGACATGGCACCCCAGACCATCACTGACTTTGGGTACTTGACACTGGACTTCAGGCATTTTGGCATTTCCTTCTCCCCAGTCTTCCTCCAGACTCTGGCACCTTGATTTCCGAATGACATGCAAAATTTGCTTTCATCCGAAAAAAGTACTTTGGACCACTGAGCAACAGTCCAGTGCTGCTTCTCTGTAGCCCAGGTCAGGCGCTTCTGCCGCTGTTTCTGGTTCAAAAGTGGTTTGACCTGGGGAATACGGCACCTGTAGCCCAGTCCACTGCTTTCACAGGTCCCCCAAGGTCTGGAATCGGCCCGTCTCCACAATCTTCCTCAGGGTCCGGTCACCTCTTCTGGTTGTGCAGTGTTTTCTGCCACACTTTTTCCTTCCCACAGACGTCCCACTGAGGTGCCTTGATACAACACTCTGGGAACAGCCTATTCGCTCAGAGATTACTTTTTGTGTCTTACCGTCTTGCTTGAGGGTGTCAACGATGACCTTCTGAACAGCTGTCAGGTTGGCATCTTACCCATGATTGCGGTTTTGAGTAATGAACCAGGCTGGGAGTTTTTAAAAGCCTCAGGAATCTTTTGCAGGTGTTTAGAGTTAATTGGTTGATTCAGATGATTAGGTTAATAGCTCGTTTAGAATACCTTTTAATGATATGCTAATTTTTGGAGATTGGGATTTTTGGTTTTCATGAGCTGTATGCCAAAATCATCAGTATTACAACAATAAAAGACCTGAAATATTTCAGTTGGTGTGCAATGAATCTAAAATATATGAAAGTTTAATTTTTATCATTACATTACAGAAAATAATGAGCTTTATCACAATATGCTAATTTTTTGAGAAGTACTAGTATACATGTACGTATACGTCAGTCAGGGTGGGGAGTGATCCTACTTTGCGGATTTCAATGGTCGCGTGGGGATTTCGGTCCCAATTAACCGTGGAAAGTGAGGGATCCAACAAAACAACAAATAAAACAAATCAAAACAAACAAAGAAACAACATGACTCTGAGAACTCCACCTGGGCTTATTGTTAGCTGGGGTGCGGCTAGCATTGAGCTACCATAGCATATTTGTTTAGGATAGGAGTTGAGCGTGCTCACTTCTAAACATCCGAAAAGACTCCGCTCTCATAGCTGGAGAAGGGTCGCTCGGTCATAGACGAGCATAGTGCAAAAAACAAACAAACAACAACATACAAAACAAATTAAAACGAACAAAGAAACAATTTGACTCTGAGAACTTTTACTCTAGGCACTCTAGGCAACGTCATCTTGGAGACATCGTGTTCAATGTAAAAGGACATGAAGTGTAATTATTCAAGTTTATCCTTTTGGGGTCATTTGTTAAACATGTTACAAAACAAAATCTCACACACAAACATTCTAAACATTAACTTAGGTACTGTACTGGAATAATAATTGAAAAATACTTTCATACTAGTGCTTTACAACAGTCCAGATGATTATTCCTCTTCAGGCACTTCAGACGAAACTGTTGTTTCTTCAGGAGAAACATCCAATGTCATTACCTTTTTCTTGTGCTTAGCCAGAGAAGACGCACAGCATTTGAGTGGCATCATAGAGCTTAACTGGCAATTAAAAGACACTAAAAAATGCCTCATTGACAACTTGTGCGCGGATGAGAAAAAAGGGGCGTTACATCATTTCAACCAATCAGCTGGAAGGAGGACAGCCATTGGCTGAATTTGAATCACGTGACAGAGCAACTGTCCGTGAATATGCAAACCACGAGTGCAAAACCGCAAACAGTCAAGGGACTAGTGTGTGTGTGTGTGTGTGTGTGTGTGTGTGTGTGTGTGTGTGTGTGTGTATAATATATATATATATATATATATATATATATATATATATATATACCAGTGCACTGGAACAGTAAGTGCTTATTACCATCAAGGTGGAAAACATGAATAATAACAGAAACACAAAAATAGAAGAACAGAAAAATAGAAAAATAGTTTTAATGGTATTTGTATTATTCATTTTGTGGTATCAACCAAATTACTTACATGAAGGCTGAAAATAAACGGAAAGCAGCATAATTAAAAAAAGACCCTTTCATTTTCCCTCCCAGTGCTGTTCCTTCAACTATTTTTCCCCAATGTACAATCACGGCATGAACATCAATGTCAACTTTAGCACATGGCACGTTGAAAAGCACATGGCCAGGAACGCCTTTAAATTTATGAAGTTAGTAAGCAGGAGAATCGGGTGAAAAATACTCATCATCACTTTCTGATAGGTCCATATCTGGCTCATCATTCCATTCATTAAGAGGATCCGATAGTTGCTGTACCAGTTTCTAATGGTTAATCTTGTTGGACATTTACCAAGAGAACAGAGCAAAATATTTTCCTGTTTTTTAAAGCATGACCGACCAATCAAATGTGTTGTTACTGATGAACATTATAGACATTCCCCAGTGGCAGGGAGTCTTAAACTTTTACAGGCAATAAATGCCTCATTTTACCGTTACAGAGACTGATCGAATAAAATTGGCAAGTTTGATCTACCGTTTTGCTCCCAGTACACATGGGTGGTTAATAGACGTAAGATCAAAAATACTTGGGGGGGGGGCTTATTGTAGCAGGGTGCTTATTACGTCAAATATGGTATAGATAATATATATCAGGGATCCCAGGTCTGCACTATTTAGCGGAATTCCTCTATTTTCACTTGCCTCTTTAGCGGAATTTCGCTATTTTTATACATTTATGCAACAAATACAGTGCAAGACTGTTCATTAGTGCAGAGTAAATGTTGACCTTTTGAATTATAGTGTTATACTTTTTACATAACAACTTGTAGCAGGTATGCTCACAAGTTGACCACTAATGTTTGTTGTGGTAATATATACGTCATGTGTTATGTGATCATTCATAATTATTTCATAATTATTTTTTCACATGAATGATGAGCCATAGGCCTATGCTACTTGAATTACCATAATCGACATAATAAGTGCCCTGCTCCAATAACGCGCACCCCCCCCCCCACCCCAGTATTTCTGATCTTACGTCTAATAACTGCTCATGTGTACTGGGAGCAAAATCGTAGATCAAACTTACCGATTTTTCTCGATTGGGCTCTGTAACCGTAAAATTAAGCATTCACTGCCTGGAAAAGTGAGTTTAAATAGTATTTCAAGACCTTTGCCACTGGGGAATGTCTATAAATTCATCAGTAACAACACATTTTATTGTTCCGCCGTGTTTTAAAAAACAGGAAAATATTTTTTGCTTTCTCTTGGTAAATGTCCAACAACTGATGAACCATTAGAAACTGTTACAGCAAAACTATCGGATGCTCTGAAGGAATGTAGTGATGAGCCAGATATGGGCCTATCAGAAAGTGATGAGTATTTTTCACCTGATTCTCCTGCTCACTAACTTCATAAATTTAAGCACGTTCCTGGCCATGTGCTTTTGTTTTATGTTCGTGTTGATTGGTTCAACGTGGCATGTGCTAAAGTTGACATTCGTGTTGACTGGCTCGATTTTACTTCTGGTAAAATGTTTAAAGAGACAGCACGGTGAGGGAAATGTAAGGGGTGTTTTGTTTTTTTTTTTTAATTATGCTGTTTTCTGTTTATTTTCAGCTTTCATGCAAGTAGTTTGGCTGCTACCACAAAATGAATAATACAAAGACCAGTAAAACCCTTTTATTGTTTGGTTATTATTCATGCGTACCGTTCCACTCCAGCTGATGATGATGATGAATCCTAATTCACTCCTTTCGTGAATTCACACGTGAATTCTCCTTTCGGCTTTTTCCTTTATCAAGGCCTGATAACATTTTAATAAGTGCCCACCCACTCCAATTTTTTAAAGCGCCCTGGGCACTTATCAGGTCGAATACGGTATGTGGGTTTATGTACACCGAAATAACCTTTTAGTATTTTTTTACATTATTTCAGCTGTTTGGTTTAGTGTGTATGCATGTTACAAAACAATGATTAACTTGTTTGCATGATTTTTTTTACATGACATGCCCCCTTGACCCCCAGCGGAAATATTTAATTTCCTCTATTTCTAAACCTGTTTCCTCTATTTTTTCTAAACCTCACTGGGATCCCGGATATATATATATATATATATATATATATATATATATATATATATATATATAAATAATACACACTCACACACATATATATATATATATATATATATATATATATATATATATATATATATACACACACACACACACACACACATACACATATATATATATATATATATATATATATATATAAAATGAAAGGAAAAATGTACAAGACGGTGATGAGGCCAGCGATGTTGTATGGTTTAGAAACAGTGGCCCTGGGGAAAAGACGAGGCAGAGCTGGAGGTAGCAGAGATGAAAATGTTGAGGTTCTCTTTGGGAGTAACGAGGATGGATAGGATCAGGAATGAGTACATCAGAGGGACAGCACATGTTAAAGGTTTTGGAGACAAAGTCAGAGAGACTAGATTGAGATGATTTGAACATGTACAGAGGAGGGATATTGAGACTGAACTCTCAGCTCCTGCTCAATGCTGAACTGGGACCTGTACTTATTTTCACAGCAGTGATGTCATCCAGCATGACCGAGACCGTGTCTGCTGTGCTGTGGGGTTTTCTACACTAAGCAGTTTGGAACTCTTCCTTGTCTGATGCTCACAGAGCTCGCTGGTTTGCTGGAATATCATTCACAAAGCGGGATGGTTGTTGGCAATACTCGGCACATTTTCGCAGAAAAAAACTCGCACAGCTCATCACGTGATCGGGGTGTGATGTTTTTAAGTGTTGCCTGAATTTATTTGGGTTCACGCTGTTCACTGCCAATGTTTTCAGACAAAGTAAACACAGCGGTCTTTCCTTGTTTCTCACCGCAGCATAGTGAAGCCGAGTGCTACATCTGCTTCATCATACCTCCTCCACTTAGCTTTCAGGAGACTTTCATTTCTCTCACTGTCTCTGTCTGTCTCTGCCTCTCTTTTTCTGTCCCTGTTAAAAATTTCCATGGTGGGTTTATTAACTTCACTTCTTATTTTAACTCTGGGCTCTCTCTGACAGTGAAGAAGCCACTGCCATCTTCTGTAGTGGATGTAGAATTACACTTTATCCTAATAAGGCAAAAAAAAGAAAAAAAAAGCATGTTCCCTGGGATTCCCCCATCACACCGCCTCACTATTTGAGAATCACTGCATTACACTAAACATATGATTTGTGAGTTATTGCACACACCCCACCCTATCCCTTTAGTTTAATAGTGTTGTTATTCGTTCTTCGAGTTCGAAGATGACCATGATTTCATATCAGATCTGTGGGTCCGGAGGTGGCTAATGAGGCTAATAAATAGTATAAAAGTAATGAATGTTTCCTTTTAATCATTCGGTACTTGTATGAGCGTAATTATCTGACATTGACTTTATCTTAGATATACTTTTTTTAATTGTTACCATCTGAGATTTTTTTTTCCTGAAGTGAGTATGTATTTTTTCTTTCTCTCCCTGATGCCTTCAGGTTTGTGAGTTACCTGAGATTGTGCGAGACCTCGCTAACGGAACCACCATATGGTCCGAAATAGAGAGCAAGTACCCCATCTTTGAAGGTCAGGAGACCAGCAAGAAGGATACATCAGAAGAGTAGATTAAAGCTGCCTTACCTCGTCCTGCCCCCACAAACAGGGCAATCATGCACATTTTTTACACTTGCACCAATAGGAACAATTTAATTACACCTGTATAATATTAAGAATCATTGTGAATGATGCACTTGGTCATCGCTAGAATTACAGCCATAATATGAAAATATTAAAGTATCTCTTTATACAGCCTTTAAAATAATGCAAAGATGGTTATGTTCAGTGAAAGAACACAATTTAAAGGGACAACTAGAGTTCAAGTATCATGGATTTCACAACTTAAGAAATTGCTAGAAATCTGAAATGCATCTTTGGTTCAATAAATTGGAGCCAGCAGTTTCTGGATAAATGACAATGTGTGGTGGATTGTTATTTTTATTTTTAAACATGAATGTGGGAGTGTATCATTTAAAGGGCACCAGGAGGTCCAGACACTGTGCATTAAAAGAACCCTCACTATACTATTTGAAGAGGAATATAAAAGTTCATATTTGTACCTATGTCCATATTTCTGTTTCTGCAGAGATATATATTTGTTGGTTAATTCAGTAGCTAATGGAAAAGCTCATGGGAAATTCCCATGCCTGTTGCTCTATGTAGATGATTTAATATATTTTTTCTTTTCCGTCTTGCCAAATAAACAAATACCAGTATTGAGATAAACTGGAGAAAAATCTGAGCAACATTTCAAATTTAAAAAATGAAAAAAAGGTGAGAAACTAGAAGTCTTTATTTTAAATTATCTTTCGTTCAGTTTATATTTCCTTTCATGACTCTTGTTGATATTATAATGATTCAATCTCCAGTGTACAGTACTGTATATCATAAACACGGAAGTGCTTCAATGTTTTAAGTCGCTGGTCACTCTTTGCCACGACCTTCCACGTTAAAGTGTACAGCTCCCCCTGTAGGTATTACTGTGCGATTACATGGCGAAACTCTAGAAGCCCCTGTCAAGATGGCAGAGATGAAGTCGACAGCAAAGATTGCTGGAGCTGATTCCATCTTCACTCATTTTGTGTGTGTGTGTGTTTGTGTGTGTGTGTGTGTGTGTGTGTATATATATACAGTATATATTGTAGCTGAGCAATAAAACCGGTTTATTGGTTTAAACCGGTTCTAACATGCAAACAATATGTATTGCGATACTATAAAGCAAAACTGTTTTTATCACATGCATTCAGAAAACTTTGGAACAGTAAAAAAAACTTCAGCTATTCCCGCTAATTGAACCGGAAGTAATGTCTGTCTTCCTTTCGGCTTTTTCCCTTTCACTCGGGAGTCACCACAGCGAATCATCTGATTCGCACGTTTAATTTGGCAGAGGTTTTTATGTCAGATGCCCTTCCTGTCACAACCCATTTTTAGCAAGGGACAGAAACACGGTGACGACTTTGCAGCTACTCTTTACGAAAGTCAGCAATGGTTCTTTTACATGCCTCTCACCATAGACAGTGAGAGACATGGCCCGCCTTTGATAACCCAGTTAGCTGCACTGGGGGGACAGTGACAACCTCATGGAAAGTGGGACTCGAGCCCCCAACCTTTGGATCAGCGATCCACTGGAAGTAATGCTTTCGTTAAAAAAATTGCAACCGCAGAGGTTCCGGCATGTAATCCTGGCACAATGGCTTTCCGTCCTCTTATCAGTCATTCGGTGTGTGGAGAGCCCGGTATAATAAGAGCCATGCCGTGATTGGGCAGTGCGGATTGCCACGAAGGCCTTCAGCGAGAATTTGTTTTCATACAGGATACGGAAATTCCTGCTAGAAACATAATTCATGTTGCTAATTGCTCAGAAATTTACTGACCTCTTGCATGTAGATTTTCGCTTAAGCATTTATTTTAAATGATCAAAAGAGAAAGGCGGTCCCATGAACCTGATCTCTAACAAGACACATTAACGATGCACTTTTTTTTTTTTTTGCTGAACATAATATCTGTGGACTCTGAAAAAATGACATCACAGAACTTGCAGACTCAGCTTCAGGATCAACATGCTCCAAATCGGTCCAGATTCCGGTAAATTACATTCCACGTCTCTCCAGCATAATAATAATATTAATGTGATTTATATGACAATCTTCTTTTCCTTTCGGCTGTTCCCTTCAGGGGTCGCCACAGCAAATCATCTGCCTCCATCTCACCCTGTCCTCTGCATCTTCTCTTAGGCCAACGACCTTCATGTCCTTCACCACATCTGTAAATCTCTTCTTTGTCTTCTAAGTCTTCCTCTAGGCCTTTTGCCTGGCAGTTCCAACCTCAGCATCCTACTACCAATATATTCCCTATCCCTCCTCTGTTCATGTCCAAACCATCTCAATTTAGCCTCTCTGACGTTGTCTCCAATACCTCTAACATGTGCTGTCCCTCTGATGTACTCATTCCTGATCCTATACATCCTCGTTACTCCCAAAGAGAACCTCAACATTTTCATCTCTGCTACCTCCAACTCTGCCTCCTGTCTTTTCCCCAGGGCCACTGTTTCTAAACCATACAACATTGCTGGCCTCATCACCGTCTTGTACACTTTTCCTTTCATTCTTGCCGATACCTTCCTATCATACATCACACCAGACACTTTTCTCCAACCATTCCAGCCTGCCTGCACACGCTTCTTCACCTCTTTTCCACACTCTCCATTGCTCTGGATTGTTGAGCCTAAGTACTTAAAATCCTCCACCTTCTTTATCTCTGCTCCCTGTAACCTCACCGTTCCTCTTGGGTCCTTCTCATTCACACACATGTATTCTTTCTTACTGAGGCTAACCTTCATTCCTTTCCTTTCCAGGGCATACCTCCACCTCTCTAGATTTTCCTCTACTTGTTCTCTGCTCTCACTACAGATCATAATGTCATCTGCAAACATCATAGTCCATGGAGCTTCTTGTCTAATCTCGTCTGTCAGCCTGTCCATCATCATAGCAAACAAGAAGGGGCTCAGAGCTGATTCTTGATGCAGTCCCACCTCCACCTTGAATTCTTCGGTCACGCCGACAGCACACCTCACCACTGTCTTAGATCTCTCATTCATTCACTCACCACTCTAACATACTTCTCTGCCACTCCAGACTTCCTCATGCAATACCACAGTTCCTCTCTTGGCACCCTATCATATGCTTTCTCCAGATCCACAAAGGCACAATGCAGCTCCCTCTGACCTTCTCTGTACTTCTCTATTAACATCCTCAAAGCAAACACTGCATCTGTGGTGCTCTTTCTTGGCATGAAGCCAAACTTGTTCACAAATGCTGACCTCTGCCCTTTTGCTTCCACTATTCTTTCCCATAATTTCATCATATGGCTCATCAACTTTATCCCACTTTTCCATTCTTCCAGCATCTGCTCACTCTCTAAGATCTTGTTGAATGTTCTTGTCAGAAAATCTACTGCTACCTCACCGAGATACTTCCATACCTCCACAGGTATGTCATCAGTACCAACTACCTTTCCACTCTTCATCCTCTTTAATGCCCTCCTCACTTCACCCTGGTCCTCAACGGTCAGCTCTTCTACTCTTTTTCTCTGTCTCATTTTCCTCATTAATTAGCTCCTCAAAGTACTCTTTTCATTTCCCAGCACACTTCTGCCATCAGTCAATACATTTCCCTTTCTGTCCTTTATCACTCTAACTTGCTGCACATCATTCCCATCTCTATTTCTCTGCTGTGCCACCCTGTGTAAATCATTTTCTCCCCCTTTACTGTCCAACTTAGCATACAAGTCATCATACACCCTCTGTTTGGCCTTTGACACCGCTACCTTCGCCTTACACTGTGTGTCTCTGTACTCCTGTTTACCCTCTTCGGTCCTCTCAATGTCCCACTTCTTCTTAGCTAACTTCTTCCTTCCTTTGTCCTTTGTACACACTCTTCCTGTGTACTGCACTGCACTTCCTCATTCCACCACCAAGTCTCCTTATCTACTCTCCTTCCAGAGGACACACCAAGGGCTCTCCTACCTGTCTCCCTGATCACATTTGCTGTGGTTGTTCAGTCAGCTGGAAGCACCTTCCTGACCACCCACAGCCTGTTTCAACTCCTCCTTGAAGACACGACACTATTCCTTTTCAGCTTCCACTACAATGTCTTCTGCTCTGCCTTTGCCTTCTTCACCTTCCTCACCATCCTATGCTGTTTGGCAACACTCTCACCCACTACTACTTTGCAGTCACTGACTTCCTTCAAATTGCATCGTCTACACAAGATGTAGTCTACCTGTGTGCTCCTACCTCTGCTTTTATAAGTCACCATATGCTCCTGTCTCTTCTGGAAGAAAGTATTTACCACAGCCATTTCCATCCTTTTTGCAAAATCGACCAACATCTGTCCTTCTGTGTTCCTGTCCTGGATACTAAACCTGCCCATCACTTCCTCGTCCTCTCTGTTGCCTGCACCAACATGTCCATTGAAGTCTGCTCCAATGACCACTCTCACCTCTGGGGGTACTCTGCATCACTTCATCTAACTCACTCCAGAATATTTCCTTCTCTTCTAGCTCACATCCTGCCTGTGGGGCATAAGCACTAACAACATTGAACATCACGCCTTCAATTTCTAACTTGAGACTCATCACTCTGTCTGACACTCTTTTCACTTCTAGAACATTCCTGACAAATCCTCCTCCTCCAAGATGACTCCTACTTCATTTCTCTTCCCATCCACACCATAATAAAACAGCTTAAACCCTGCTCCTAAGCTTCTAGCCTTGCTACCTTTCCACCTGGTCTCCTGAACACACAGTATGTCCACCTTCCTCCTCTGCATCATGTCAGCCAACTCTCTACCTTTTCCTGTCATAGTTCCAACATTCAAAGTCCCTACTCTCAGTCCTAGACTCATGCCTTTCCTCTTCTCTGCCTACGGACACGCCTCCCGCCTCTCCTTCTTCAACCAACAGTCGTCCAATTTCCACCAGCACCCTGTTGGTTAACAGAACTGATGGCGGTCATTGTTAACCCGGGCCTCGACCGATCCGATATGGAGGTATTTGTGATTTGCATATTGATCGGGCTCAGGTTTTACATCGGATGCCCTTCCTGACACAACCCTCTGCATTTATCCGGTCTTGGGACCGACTTGAGAGAGAACACTGGCTTCTGCCCCCCCCCGGCAGATTTATATATTAAAAATTTATATATAAATAAAATGTATGTACTGATGTACTGTGTGTGTATTATATATATACACACTAGTCTTTCTCAAAAAATTAGCATATTGTGATAAAGTTCATTATTTTCTGTAATGTACTGATAAACATTAGACTTTCATATATTTTAGATTCATTACACACAACTGAAGCAGTTCAAGCCTTTTATTATTTTAATATTGATAATTTTGGCAAAAAAAGTAAAGAAACACCAAAAATCCCTATCTCAAAAAATTAGCATATTTCATCCGGCCAATAAAAAAGTGTTTTTAAAACAAAAAAGTCAACCTTCAAATAATTATGTTCAGTTATGCACTCAATACTTGGTTGGGAATCCTTTTGCAGAAATGACTGCTTCAATGCGGCGTGGCATGGAGGCAATCAGCCTGTGGCACTGCTGAGGTGTTACGGAGGCCCAGGATGCTTCGATAGCGGCCTTAAGCTCATCCACAGTGTTGGGTCTGGTGTCTCTCAACTTTCTCTTCACAATATCCCACAGATTCTCTATGGGCTTCAGGTCAGGAGAGTTGGCAGGCCAATTGAGCACAGTAATGCCATGGTCAGTAAACCATTTAGCAGTGGTTTTGGCACTGTGAGCAGGTGCCAGGTCGTGCTGAAAAATGAAATCTTCATCTCCATAAAGCTTTTCAGCAGATGGAAGCATGAAGTGCTCCAAAATCTCCTGATAGCTAGCTGCATTGACCCTGCCCTTGATAAAACACAGTGGACCAACACCAGCAGCTGACATGGCACCCCAGACCATCACTGACTGTGGGTACTTGACACTGGACTTCAGGCATTTTGGCATTTCCTTCTCCCCAGTCTTCCTCCAGACTCTGGCACCTTGATTTCCGAATGACATGCAAAATTTGCTTTCATCCGAAAAAAGTACTTTGGACCACTGAGCAACAGTCCAGTGCTGCTTCTCTGTAGCCCAGGTCAGGCGCTTCTGCCGCTGTTTCTGCTTCAAAAGTGGCTTGACCTGGGGAATGCGGCACCTGTAGCCCAGTCCACTGCTTCCACAGGTCCCCCAAGGTCTGGAATCGGCCCTTTCTCCACAATCTTCCTCAGGGTCCGGTCACCTCTTCTGGTTGTGCAGCGTTTTCTGCCACACTTTTTCCTGCCCACAGGCATCCCACTGAGGTGGCTTGATACAACACTCTGGGAACAGCCTATTCGCTCAGAGATTTCTTTCTGTGTCTTATCCTCTTGCTTGAGGGTGTCAATGATGGCCTTCTGGACAGCAGTCAGGTCGGCAGTCTTACGCATGATTGTGGTTTTGAGTAATGAACCAGGCTGGGAGTTTTTAAAAGCCTCAGGAATCTTTTGCAGGTGTTTAGAGTTAATTGGTTGATTCAGATGATTAGGTTAATAGCTCGTTTAGGCTACCTTTTCATGAAATGCTAATTTTTTGGGATAGGAATTTTGGGTTTTCATGAGCTGTATGCCAAAAACATCAGTATTACAACAATAAAAGACCTGAAATATTTAAATATTTCAGTTGGTGTGCAATGAATCTAAAATATATGAAAGTTTAATTATTATCAGGACATTACAGAAAATAATGAACTTTATCACAATATGCTAATTTTTTGAGGAGTAGTATATACATACACACATATATATATATATATTTACACACACACACCACACAGTATATAAATTATAGAGTCCTGATGGTCCGGAGCTGTTCAAGATGTACCCCGCCCTTTCCCAGGGTCGGTTGAGATGGACATCATTCTCCCGCAACTCTCATTGGGAATAAGCATCTTATAAAATTAATAGATAGACAGACAGATCTATAAATATAATATTTAGATTTAGAGCTCCTGGTGTTTCAAATGGATTTACAGGGGCTTTGTTATATTTAGATAATATAAAAGGCACAATAAAGTCCTGAGTACTTCAGTGGAAAACAATCTATCTCACCATGTGATGGTCTGGCGAGCTGTCCAGGGTGTATCCCACCCTCGCCCGGAGTCGGCTGATATGGGCATCAGCCTCCCTGCGACCGTAATTAGGATGAAGCGGTTCCAAAAATGAATGAAAAATCTACCTCTCAGACTTTGAACTTTCAGATAAATATTACTTCATATAAAATTATTTTATTACTGAACCAAATAAATAAAGAAGACAGTCTTAAATAAGAAATATACATATTATTCACCAGACATGAACACTTTTTCATACTTTAATGTGATTGTTTTCTTCACTTATTTCACTTGTTCGCACTATTTTCATTTTTGCCTGTCCACTATCAGTAGATTTTCCAGGTCCCACAGAGGCTTATTAATGAAAATAATATAAAAGAAACAATACACAACACTAGATACATCACCAAAATGTATAAAATGCAGCCTCACTTGTATGTGACTGAGGACCATCCACAACCATCATCACCATCTGCTCCCTTTGGGGTACAACACTGGTCTGCTGTCAACCTCAGTGGCTTTTTCCTTATTGTGTAAACTATTATATGAAATTGTAAGTATTTGCATTTTTTGCACATATCTCTAACTGTTTATTTATTCACTTTATATTTATCCTTATTTGGCATAATTTTTGTATAAACCTAATCCAAATGTTTGCCTGTTCAGTGTGTTAAGTCAAACTGGAGTTAAATTCCTTGGTTTATACACAAACAGCCAATAAAATGGATTCTAATTAAAAAAATCCATGCCGTCCCAGTTTTCCATAGCAATATCTGCTGGTAATATTTCACAATGTTTTAACATAATATTTTTCTCGAGAACATTTTTTTGCGGGTCTCCGTGTGTATTTTGTGTGTTCATGCAAATAAAAATAATTATTTGCTATGCTTAAGAATAATCATCATCAACATCTTCCTTCGCTTAATGCGTGGTTGGGTCGTGAGGGCAGCAGCCAAAGCAGTGACACATCCAGATGTCCCTCTCCCCAGCCATTTCCTCCAGCTCGTCCAGGGGGACACCAAGTCGTTGCCAGACCAGCTGTAAGACGTGATCCCTCCAGCGTGTTCTGGGTCGATCCCGGGGTGTCTTCCCGGTTGAACATGCCCGAAACACCACACCAATCAAGAGGCATTGTAACCAGGTGCTCAGGCCACATCAACTGGCTCCTCTCAACACGGAGGAGCAGCGGCTCTACGCCGAGCTCCTCCCAGATGACTTAGCTTCTCACCCTATCTCTAAGGGAGAGCCCTGCCACTGGGTGAAGACTCTCATTTCAGCTGCTTGTATCAGTGATCTTGTTCTTTGGGTCACTAACCAAAACTCTTGACCATCGGTGAGGGTTGGAATGTAAATCGAATGGTAAATTGAGAGCTTTGCCTTGCGGCTCAGCTCCCTCTTCACTACGACGGACTGCCACCTCGGCACCTCTCCCCATGAGCAATTCCTGAGTGGTATAAGGTCCAGCCTCTTTCGAGATTGGTGGTTCCAGAGCCCAGGCTATGCATTTAGGCGTGTCCAACTATAACTAGTCGATATCTCTCCACCTCAAGCACCAGCTCAGGCTCCTAGCCTGCCAGAGAGGTAACATTCCATGTCCCAAGAGTCAGAGTCAGTAGCTGAGGATCAGTCTGACAGAATCCATGCCTTCGGCTGCCACCCAACTCACTGCACCCGACCCCGATAGCCCCTCCCACAGGTGGTGGGTCCACGGGAGGGCGGACACACGTCTCCTTTTTGGGCTGGGCCCAGTCGGGCTCCATGAGCAGAAGTCCAACCTGCAGGCGCTCGCCTTCAAGCCCCTACCCCAGGCCTGTTACCTGAGGGGGGACCACGGTGACCCACGTCTGGACAAGGGAAACCTGCACTTTTAACTTTCTCCATAGGGGTCTTCATCTGGATTTTCACCTAGGACTTGTTTGCCTTGGTTGAACCTACCAGGGACATAACTCCTCGGAGAACATAGCTCTTAGGATTAATACGCAAATAAATATTAAATTAAATATACTTTTAAATATCCTTCACATGCTATCTATCATCTGCAGGTCCCTGATTCGACATTTTACTTGAAATTGTAATAATATAAAATTTTAGTATATAATACTGTACTCACAATAAATGGACATACAAAGTCAAGTTTATTTTAAAAACGTAACTCCACCCATTATCTTCAGGGTTGCCAGATTGCACCATATCCTTTAAAGCATTTTTTAAAAATCACCTAACTTTAAATAAACCCGTTTTTCTCCTGCTATAGATTTATGTCTGAAATTTAATGTGAATTCCTTCATTGTTTTAAGTATTGTAGGTACCAATCATAATCCCATATTTTCGTTGTTGTTATTTTTGATATCATAGTGAGATTAAAAATAGCCCAAATGGGAGGGTGCTGTCCAATCTCACAGCACTGTTCACCTTTACCAGGGTCTGCTTCACTATTTGGGCTACAGTGCGTCTCCTCAGCAGCTCTGGATGTGCTAGAGATTTATTCCCGACAGGTTTCGACCCTTTTTTTCTTTGAATGTGCTCAAGTTTTTGTGTTTCAAGCGGATTGATGTAATTGGCCTACGTGTTAAAGGTTGCTCAAGGTTAGTACAGCAGCTGCTGCTTTGAACCACTGCAGTTACTAACAGATGACACAAACATGTTTATTTCTAAACAATGGGGGATTTCAAGTTAACCTTTCTCTACCTTTACAGGCATGTCAGTAAAAATGTACAACGGGCCAATTTTCTGTGATTTTAAATATTTACTTAGAAAAGCACAGACTAGAAAGACTGTGATGTTTAAATTATAACAATTGAGAGGACACCAAGAGCTGCAGTTCAAACCAGTCAGTGTCTCCGGTTGGACAGATGAGATTTCTTTCTTCTGTAAATTTTCAGGGACTTTAGTCACCTTTGCAGTCACATGACAAGCTGCAATCCTTCACAGTAGCATGAAGTGTTTGATTAAAAAAGAACCAAAGCTTTTAGTTTGTTTTGTCATTTCAAACATTTGTGTTTCAGAAGCACACACGTGACTGGATAATTATTAACTGAATAGAAATGACTTATTCAGAATGAATAATATTTCTTTTTAAATAAAAACAAAAAATATTTTTGTAGACAAGTGATGCAAGTACGTATCTCTATTCATGAGGAATTTTAAATAAATAACAAATAATAAAACTTGTACCTTTATGTATATTTTGGAAATTATGTACACACGCACACACACACACACACACACACTTTTCACTTTTTCAATTAAGTTCCATGCTTTTTATTTATTTATCTTTTTTAAAGGTGCCTGTGAGATTTTTTTTGCTTATACGTGATGGGGATCAAAGCAGCTCTTCCAAAATATGAGCTCTATTTTTATTATATGGTGCTGTCCATGGCAATGCTCTGGGCTGCCAGTTGGATTTTGGAGGTATCCAGCTGTAAGTCTACACACATACACACACACACACACACACACACACACAGAGAGAGAGCGAGAGAGAGAAAGAGAGAGAGAGAGAGATTTCAGATCAGGTCAAATTAGGCTGAACTCTTTCCATCTTATTATATTATATTTTTAACAATACACACACACTTTTCCAGTCACAATAACAATTCAGCCTATCATCCAGAACCATTTGCTGATCTGTAGAGTGAGTTATTTCTTTAATCCAAAAGACAAATGGAGCTGCGGTATTGTCTATTAGGCCAGAGCAGTGGAGGAGGGCCAGGTGCTGAGAGCTATGCAGGCCATGCAGCTCGGATCATGTGTCAGTATTAATACACTAGGCAGAGAAAGAAAAATAGGATGGTCAAGCTTTTTGTTGGTTCCAAGGTCCTGGACTACTAATGCCAAATAAGCCAAGAGATGCAATTAATGGCAGCAGCAAAAGAAAATACATCAGTTGTATCTATTTGTACACTTAATATTCTTCACATAAAAGCATGCTGCTAATATGGCGAAATGTTTTCTATCATTTTAAGCGAATGAAAAACGAAAGTCCTTCAGGTCCACCATCCAGCCTGGATGGTACTACTCTGGCAGGAAAATGGTGAGGAACAATCGCTTTTTTTTTCCAGGCCTATGTTTGTTTCACTAGAACCCTGAAGAAAAACTTAACAACATTCACCTCTTTCCTTCAGGACACAGCTGACACAGAGTGGATGATGTGGTTTTCTGCATTCCGTGAGCACATTGTCTTTGCTCTGTCTGGTCATGTCTTATTCGCCAAGATCTGCTCCATGCTGGCTCCTCAGGTGTGTCTCAAGCAGCTATGCTTCATTTACAAACCGTGTTTGACTAAGTGTAATATGACTGGGATGAATGTATACTGCATATCTTCTTCTATGATACTTTATCACTGAAATGTATAAAGTATCGAACTAATTTTGAGACTGTGGAGTTGAAAAGTCAGTAAATATCTAGACATTGAAACGGTGAGAGTAATTCATGATAGATGGTAAAGTCTTCACTTCCCAAGTTCTTGCAGAGTCCAATCGGTTTCGTCCAGCATTTATCCTCACATAATGATACTGACGGTCAGTTAAGGCACGGGGACGCCCTGAACGTGGTCTGTAATGATACAGGCCGGTCTCTTGGAAGCTCTTGATACAAACATGACACAACACTCTGGCTTACACCAAACCTGACGACTTCAACCTGCTTTACACCATCTTCAAGGAGCTGGATTGCTCTAGACACTTCCGTAGCATCCAGATGTTGTCGTACAGCTCCACAACCTCCACACAACATCAACAAAACATCAACAATTTCATTTTGGTTTCTGCTGACAAACAAAATGAACATGTCAACCCAGAGAACACGCTCTTTAAATAAACACATGTGAGTACTGTGATATTATTGCTCAAACTGGCTGGGGTCAATCAGGTGGAACTGAGTCAAACACAAAAAATATTCAAGACAAACAAGGAAGGTTCTTGAAAAAACTGAAATTAAGGCCAATTCACAAAACCGCAAAAAATATCTAGAAAATTTCCAAATACCCTTAACTTTTTTGTGTAGTGTATATATATATATATATATATATATATATATATATATATATAGTGTGTGTGTATTTTTACTGGTACCCATTTATACTGCTGGGTGAACAGAGGCACACTTGTGGTGAAGACCTTGCCCAGGGGTCTGAGCACAATGGGGATCTCACTGGGATTTGAATACACAACCTCCCGATCATGAGCCCAGCACCCTAAGCACTACATCACCGGCTATACACACACACACACACACACACACACACACACACACACACACACACACACACACACACACACACACACACACACACACACACACACACACACACACACAGGTTCCTCGGTTCTCGAACGCTTTGAAGGTTGAACAAATTGGAATTTGAACTAAAAATCTGGGATTTTTTTTGTCCCAGAAGTCGAACTCGACAAACGCATGAGAAAAACGAGACCAAGAGTGAGGAAAAGTGTGCGACTTGCAGAAATCGGTCTCTTTTGACTCTACTTGACTACTGTGTGCGTGCGGATGTGCTTGCTCCTGTTCTGCAAAGTACAGTATACCATGTTTTTTTTTCTTTACACAATTAGATTAGCTAATAAACATGTCTCTAAAGAAAGTTACTGAAAAAAGGTCAGTTGTGCGGAAAACTGTTGAGTTTAAGAAGGAACTGATAGCTAAACATGAATCAGGCATGAGTATTACTGATCTTCCTAAGGAATACGGCATGGCTAAATCAACGATATGCACGATTCTGAAGAACAAAGAGAGTGTTACGGAGTTTGAAGGGTTTGGGGCTGTGGCGAGCACTAGCACAGCAGCTCCTGCCAAGGAGGACCAGCAGGACGAAAGTCAAATCGGCCAAGACATCGTCAGCATAGGCCAAAGTCTAGGTCTGGAAATGGACACTGATGATGTTGCCGATCTGCTGGAGGAACATCACACCGAACTCACGAGGGAAGAACTCCTCCGCCTTCAGGCAGAGCAGAAGAAGACGAGAGGACATGTCTTCTGAAGAGGATGATGGAAGTAAGGAGGCCCCGACGTCACTTATTAAGGACATGTGCTTAAAATGGAATGAACTCTATAGCTTTGTTGAACTGTATCACCATGATAAGGCTAAGGCTAGCAGAGCTGTGCACACCTTTAATGAGGAGGTCATGGGCCACTTCCGTATGGCTTTGAAAAGAAGCCAGAAAAAGGCAATACTAGCAATGTTCTTCAAGAGAAGAAAGGGACATCCTGAAGAAGAGTTATCCCCTTCCAACCAATAACATTTCTTGTTTGCTTCTTTTTTTTTTTACATTTCTTTGATATGTTTCAACATATCAATAATGGGAAAAGCGGACTTGGAATTCAAACAAATCGGAATTCAAACAGCCTTCTGGGATAGATTAAGTTCGAGAATCGAGGTACCACTTTGTATGTGTGTATATATATATATATGTGTGTGTGTGTATAGAGGATTTTCTGAGTAGATCCTTCCGTAGGAGAGTGCTCAATACTTTTTGGTAGAGCAAATAAACAAAAATAAAAGGACAGGACAAAGACTTTCTATTGAAACTCCATTTATCACTACAGATCTGTTTCGAGGGGTGGTGAAACCATCCTCTCTCTTCAGGTGATTATAGAAGAATATGTATATATATATATGTATATACATATATATCCTGTAATATTTACATCCACAATTCACAATTTCCATTAAGGCTAGAAATAGTGGCTCACGTTCTTGATTCAGTGACCTGAGTAACCCTGTGTAAATATAACCTATTCTATAATCTATAAGAATTCTATAATCACCTGAAGAGAGAGGATGGTTTCACCACCCCTCGAAACAGATCTGTAGTGATAAATGGAGTTTCAATAGAAAGTCTTTGTCCTGTCCTTTTATTTTTGTGTATATATGTGTGTATATATATATATATACACACACACACATACACATACAGTGTATATATATATATATATATATATATATATATATATATATATATATATATATATAAAGTAAAATGAAAAGGACAGAACAAAGACTTTCTATTGAAACTTCATTTTATATTTGTATATGTATATATATATATATATATATATATATATATATATATATATATATATATATAAATAGAGAGAGAGAGAGAGAGAGAGAGAGAGAGAGAGAGAGAGAGAGAGAGATTTGCACTCTCAATGCAAATACAGTATATATAAAATGTATGGCCCTGCTGTGGCTGCTGTAAATACCAATACCACACTTAAGAAAACTCATCATCGGAGTAGAAGACGCCGTCATCTACCTTCTGCAGCGGGCACTAACCCACCTGGAGATCGCCGGCAGCGCTGTGAGGGTCATGTTCTTTGACTTCTCCAGCGCCTTCAACACCATCAGGCCAGCGCGTCTGCGAGGGAAGCTGGAGGACGTGGGAGTGGACGGGCATCTTGCTGCCTGGATTATTGACTACCTTACCAACCGTCCACAGTACGTGCGGCTGCGCGGCTGTAAGTCAAAGGTGGTAGTTTGCAGCACGGGGGCACCGCAGGGCACCGTCCTCTCACCCTTCCTTTTCAATATCTATACCTCGGACTTCATATATAACACAAACAGCTGCCACCTCCAGAAGTTCTCGGACGACTCCGCCATCGTGGGCCGTGTGTCTGAGGGGAACGAGCTGGAGTACCGGTCGGTCATCATTGACTTCGTGGACTGGTGTGAGCGCAACCACCTGTGCTTGAACACCAGGAAGACGAAGGAGATGGTGATCGACTTCAGGAGAAACACTCAAACACACACACACACACACTTACTAGTGAACATCCAGGGACAGGACATTGAGACAGTGGACAGTTTCAAGTACCTGGGTGTTCACCTTAACAATAAACTGGACTGGTCCCACAACACCAACGCCCTGTACAAGAAGGGCCAGAGTCGCCTCCATCTTCTGAGGAGACTCAGGTCCTTCGGCGTATGCAGACCTCTGCTCAGGACTTTTTATGACTCTGTGGTAGCCTCTGCAATCCTCTACGCTGCCATCTGCTGGGCCCCAGGCAGCACAGAGCGGGACAGAAAGAGACTGAACAAGCTGGTCAGGAGGGCCAGCTCTGTCCTCGGCTGCCCACTGGACTCTGTGGAGGAGGTGAGTGAGAGGAGGATAGTTACAAAGCTCACATCCATCCTGTTCAACATCTATCACCCACTGCACCAGACTGTAGAGGAGCTGAGTAGCTCCTTCAGTGGACGACTGAGGCATCCTCAGTGCAGGAAGGAGCGCTACCGCAGGTCGTTCATTCCCACCGCTATCAGACTGTACAACGCCACTTTGTAACTGTCTGTGAAAATACTGGTTATGTGCAATAAACACCCCCGCGCACTTTAATCAACCACATCTACCCCACTGACTGTGAACCATATCAACCCATCTACTCTGCACTCAGATACATTACACTTTAATATAGGCCAGTCTATAAAGTTGCTCCATTCTTTTCTTTTATTGTTTATTAATTTATACTATTTATGTATCTACTTATTTATTTACTTATATAATATATATGTACGTGTGTATGTTTGTATTTGTATCTATTTTTGCACCCCCTACTGATGGTACCTCAAGAGCCTGTAACAGTGAATTTCTCCATTGTGAGATTAATAAAGCTGTATCTTATCTTATCTTATCTTATCTTATCAAATCTCACAATGTTAAATAATTCTTTAAAAATCCTGGATGTAAAATTTGATTCAGATCATCTCTCAAGTGAAAAATGTTATCAAGCCTTCTTTATCGTACGCCCAACTTCTGATAGATATTTCATGGATATTTCATGAAAATCTAGACAGAACTCATTTATTCATTTTCTAAACTTCTTCATTCTAATTAGGGTCTCAGGGAGGCACACCACCCCCTAGTGGCCACACTGTAATACAACACTTTCTCAAATCAACTCGAAGTGTGAAATCTCATGAAAATCTGCAGAAGAGTCTTTGTGTAGTCCTGCTCACAAGCACATAAACCACAGGTGAAACTTATCCTTGGTAGAGTTAATTACTTTACAATATCATATGCCACTTTATCGAGGCTTGCTATCTAACTTTAGTGTAGGGTATGTACTGCATGAAGACTATGCAGGAATCTATGTCCTGTTAATCTCAGTTTTAAAATGATATGGTATACAGTGTATGATCCCACATCCTTACAAATCATCTCTTTATTGATACAGTATCGGTCCGTGGTCTACATGGTGTATGGGGTTCTTGCCATTCTCACGAGTATGGGTTGGACCTACGTGATGTTCATCTTCTCACACTGTGTCCTGCTGTACAGTATCTCACTCGTGAAACTCAGGTGGCTCTGTTTCACCGCTGGACTCACCACACTTGCCACTTTTAAGATGGAGCCATTTGTTTCCTGGCAGGTTCATATCACAAATATTTTTTAAATCTTTCATAGTTTCTAAGTTTAAAAACGTTATCATCATTTCTTGTTTTTTTTCTAGTATTTTAGAATCATATTTAGCATATTCTAGCTACATCTCTGTCAGGCTCATCATATTCTTCACAGAACCTCGTGAGATGCTATCTTCTCTTATTACTGTACAGTATATTGTCATGTGGTACTTTACTTCACAAATGTACTTCAGTCACTTCTTAGTGGGTTTCTAGTAGGAAGGCGTTGATTATTCTACTTGTTGATCCACAGATTGGTTTCGTAAGTGGAGACTTTGCTCTGCGTCCAGTGTTCTTTTATGGTGGTTGTGGCTTCACCATCATGCGCTGCATGAGCTTCGCTCTGGAGAACTGTGAGAGGAAGGAGGGTCACTACAGCATCCTGGAACTGCTCAAGTACAACTTCTACCTCCCCTTCTTCTACTTCGGACCCATCATGACCTTCGATAAATTCTATATTCAGGTACGTACACAGTTTTACAGGAGTCCTGCTTAACAGATCTTTTATCATTAATTCATTCATGTTCTGAACCACTTAATCCTAATTAGGGCCACGGGGAGGCTGATGCCCATCTCAGCCAACTCTGGGCAAGAGCAGGCTACACCTTGTACAGCCCGCCAGGCCATCATAGGGCACAAATCTTTGAAAGATGAAACAAATGTACTGTATATCCTGTTGAAAAATGGGTTGAAGTTTAGGTATGAGTTGATTTTAAATGTTTTTTGTACTTCTTAAATGGAGATTCTGTGATCAAAATCCTGACCACACTTGCGCATGGATTTTCTCCAAACTATGTGGAAACACTACACTACCTGAGCAAGGTCACAAAATTTTATAACTTACAGTGGGGCCAATAAGTATTGGGCAACGTAAAAATGTGCAAGTTCACCCATTTAAAAGATAAGAGAGGTTTGTAATTTTCATCAGAGGTATACATCAAGCTTGAGAGACAGAATGTAAAAAAAATCCAGGAAATCACATTGTATGATTTTTAAACAATTTATTTGTGAAAATGGGAAGCCAATAAGTATTGGGCAGCTAGAAAACAAACATTATTTCGGCCCCCACTCGTTAACAGTATGAATGACACCTGTTTGAACTGATTAGATGCAGAAGAGACACCTTCAAACCTGCACACACCTTCAAACTGTCAGACTGCAGTCTTCACCATGACCAAGACCAGAGAGCTTCCCAAAGACACCAGAGATAAAATTGTACAACTGCACAAAGCTGGGATGAGTCAAACTGCAATTGGTAAACAACTTTGTGAGAAAAAAAATCAACAGTTGGAAACATTATTAGAAAATGGAAAACGTATAACATCACTGACAACCTCCCTAGGAGTGGTGCTCCATGCAAGATCTCACCTCGTGGGGTTCAAAGGATCCTGACAACAGTGAGTAATCAGCCCAGAACTACACGGCAGGAACTGGTCAATGATTTGAAGACGGCAGGAAGCACCGTCACAAAGATGACAATAACTAACACACTACGTCGTCATGAGATGAAATCCTGCATCGCCCGAAAGGTTCCCCTACTAAACAAAAAACATGTAAAGGCCCGTCTGAAATATGCTAAAGACCATCTGGACGATCCAGAGGAGGATTGGGAGAATGTGATGTGGTCAGATGAAACCAAAATTGAACTTTTTGGTTTAAACAGCACTCGCTGTGTTTGGAGGAAGAAGAATGCTGAGTTGCATCCCAAGCGCACCATACCTACTGTGAAGCACGGGGGTGGACACATCATGCTTTGGGGATGCTTTTCTGCAAAAGGGACAGGAAGACTGCACCGTATCAATGGCAACATGAATGGGGCCATGTGTTGTGACATTTTGGGTAAAAACCTCCTTCCCTCGGTCAGAGCATTAAAGATGAAACATGGCTGGGTCTTCCAGCATGATAACGATCCAAAGCACACAGCCAAGAAAACCAAGGAGTGGCTCCGTAAGAAGCATATCAAGGTTCTGGAGTGGCCCAGCCAGTCTCCAGACCTCAACCCAATCGAAAACCTGTGCAGGGAGTTAGAACTTCGAGTTGCCAAGTGACAGCCCTCAAACATCACAGCTCTAGAGAAGATCTGTGCAGAGGACTGGGACAAAATACCAACTAAAGTGTGTGTAGACCTGGTCAAGAACTACAGGAACCGTTTGAGCTCTGTCATTGCCAACCAAGGCGACATTACAAAGTATTAAAAGTAACTTGCTGGCTGCCCAATACTTATTGGCCTCCCATTTTCACAAATAAATTGTTTAAAAATCATACAATGTGATTTTCTGGATTTTGTTTTTACATTCTGTCTCTCAAGCTTGATGTGTACCTATGATGAAAATTACAAACCTCTCCTTATCTTTTTAAATGGGTGAACTTGCACATTTTTACGTTGCCCAATACTTATTGGCCCCACTGTATACCTTTGAAATGAGTGCCAGTCGGTATGCTTTTATTGTGGAACTCTAATAGAAGACTATATATGGACTTTCCAATGAGATGATTATCTTTGGGCAGTGGTGGTCTAGTGGATAGGGTGCAGGATTGCTGATCCTAAGGTTGGGGGTTCGAGTCCTCACAGGGTTGTCACTGTCCCCCCAGGCAGCTAACTGGGTTATCAAAGGCGGGACATGTCTCTCACTGTCTAAACTGTAAAAAGAACCATTGCTGACTTTCGTAAAGAGTAGGCTGCAAAGCCATCAGTGTGTTTCTATGACCTGGAGAGGGATGGGCTCTGCCTGGCCAAATCAGCCCAAGTCTCGCCATGAAGGCACCCCAACGACATCCTCAGATGTTAAGGGATAAGTGAAGTGAAGTGAAGAAGATTAGCTTTGACCTTGACAAGTTAAACCCAGTTATCTCATAAATCTTTAAAACAAGATACCCTTTTCCATTTTTTTTTAGTCATGTCCCCATATTATAGAACATATCATTATAGAAGCTCATGGATCAATAAAACTTTTACCTATCTTATTTTTAGTTAGTATTTTCAGCAAGTCTTCTTGTCCCAAACAGGCTAACAATCCAGACTTGAGTCGTAAAGAAAGGGCGATGTGGAACATTTCAATTCAAGCTTTATTACACTTGGGAATTATCACTGTGGTTTCCACCATCTTCCATTTCATGTATATTCTGACTATTCCACGTGACATGAAACTGCTGAAACACCTCTCAGACTGGACTATCGGTATGCTTGGAACACATTTTAAAATCTATTATTAAATGCTTGTCTGTACAACACAAGATATACCACTGCTTTGCTGTTTGTCATATTCCAGCCGGGTTGGCATATATAAATCTGGTGTACCATTGGGTGAAGGCAGCCGTGATGTTTGGCGTCATTAACACAGTATCTCGCCTGGATCACCTGGATCCTCCTAAACCTCCCAAATGCACCACAATGCTCTATGTCTTCTCAGAAATGTCAGTGCATACCTTTTTCATTTTTAGTATTTCATATAATGTATTCAATAAACATGAAAATCATAAATTTTGACCTTGTTTCTAAAGGCATTTTGACAGAGGAATCAATGACTGGCTTTGCAAGTAAGTTTCAGCAAATCATACTCTCTATCTGTAATGTGTTTTTAAGTTAGCACAGGCTGCATAACTTTCGAATGAGTTCACTACCTATTTTTAAATTAATTACAAAGTTTTTATTAGATAAAACTATCCAAAATATCTACGGTATGTGAGGTATTTTATAAAGTACATGTAGAAATATTTGCTTGAGGTAATACAAGGTTTTAACCTGACTACGTCTTCAGATCACTGTTCACCCTTTTAATAAAAAAAGTTGTTTGTTGTTCAAAAGTGCTTGTTCAGTAGAGTCTATCATGAAGAATTAAAGTATTTCACTGTTCTTATAGGAATATTACATCCATACACCAAGTCTGAAAATTATTCATAGGTTTTAGGGTTAAACCTAAGGCGTGAGGCTGATTTGTAGGGCTATCTATAGAGAGGTTTTCTGTTCTGGAGGTTGCCATGTTGTATGTAGGACACATGACCAAAATTCCTGAACCTAATTGGAGTTGATAGGGTTTTTTTGACCAGAAGTTTCTGAATGTGTGGCTCACCATGTACTCCCTGATCCGTATCTTTGAATGTTCTGGACGTTTTCCAGTATTGGTGTGGAAAAAATCCAAATCTAAAAATGGTCTAAATTTTGACTAAATGCAGTGCTTCTCAAATAGTGGGACGCACCCCCCTTGGGGAGCGTGCCAAGGGGGGCGCAGTGTGATGCTGGGAGGGGTGCGTATGACCCTGGGGAACATGCTTTTTTGGAATAGTGTATGAGAATTAAGTGTAATTGCACCTCCACTCCAGTAGTTGGCAGTGGCGCTCTCATTGTCATGCTATAGTTTAGCGTTTTTTCGCATGAGCAAACGATATGAACTGCAAGAAGCAACCCCTCAAGAAACAACACGGGAAAATGTCTAACAGGAACGAAGAGAAAGATGGAGCGAGACGGAGATGTTAAGACATAAGTAAGTTGAATGAGTTTAAGTAAGGATTTATTGTTTTTAATTTCAGGCACATTGGTGCACTTTAAATCTTTTCTATTACAGATTAAAAAAACAATGTTAATGAAGTTTTTCTTTATTGTAAGTTGAACTATATTTCTTTCTTTCTTTTTTTTTTAATGTTAATAAACATACAATGTTATGCAGAAGTGTACTAATAACAATTTTATAGACAAATAATACTACTTATAGTCGCTCGCGTGGGGGGCAGGGTTCTTCCTAGAGGGGGCACCACAGAAAATAATTGAGAAGCACTGCTATAATGTGATGAAGGTTTTCTAGACCAGTGCGGTTTCAATTACTTTGCAGTGATGTAGTACATGAAACTGCATAATTCAGCTGACAGTGAACTTTACAGGTATGTGTATAATTACCTCGGGGGTAAACATGATAATGTGCTGGACGAGTTGATTGCGTCACTCTGCACGTACGGCATCACGGCGCTGTGGCTCGGGCCAGGCTGGGTTGTCATCATCTGGGCCTTCTTCAACTGCTTTGGTCTCAACTTAGAGATGTGGATGGCCAAGTTCTTCACCATGGAGCCTTTCATTGCCATTGAGGTAAGAGCACAGAGGAGATGGAGAAAGGAAACAATGGAGAAATGGTTATTGGAAGGATCATGAACACATTTATAGCATGTGTATGATAGAAATTCATGTCCATCTTAATGAATTACAATAAAAGCAGTTTAAAACAGCAATAAAGATTAGATTGCATATTTAGTATTTAGATCAAGTTCATTGTCAGCTTCAGCAATGGCATTGTTGCATAGTGGTTGGCATGTCCACCACACAGCAAGAAGGCCTGGATTGATTCTTGGCCTCTGGCATTTCTGTGTGGAGTTTGCATGTTCCTCCGGGTACTCCAGTTTCCCCCCACAGTCCAAAAACATGCACATTCAGCTAGTTGTTTGTTCCAAATCAGCCCAGGTGTAAATATGAGTGTGAATGGTTGTGTGAACATTGGACTTGGGATCGCCTGGAAAGCTATCCAGGGTTCACCCTGCCCTAATTATTTAAAGACATTTTAAGTGATATTGTCATTCTGTGCATTAGATCATGATCTCAACCATACATATTATTTAAAAGGACAGACTGGAATATTTTATTGATATTTTAACTTAACATCCGAACAAATTCACACCTCCATTTCGTGCTTCTTCAGAAGATCTGCCCCTAAATTCACAGACATGCATTGCCAAAGCAACAACATTCTCATCTCCTCTCCAGCCAATCCCTCCACCGAGCGCAGACTTTTTATAGCCCTGCAGTAGGTTAGTGATTTTCAGGGTGTTCAGGGTGTGCTCTGTCTCATTTCCGAGTCATTTGGAATCTGCTCCAGCTGCCCCTGTGATCCTAAATGGTATAAATAATAGATGAATGAAATATTGAGCAAAAAAAAAAAAAAAATTAAACCTTCTTTAACAATTATCATGTGCTGTATTCCTAAATTGACCCAAGTTAAATTGACCTGTGGCTGAGATGTTCTCTTCTTTCTGCCTCAGATGGCGATGTCTGAATCCATGTCTCGCAGAATAAGAGCAGTGTTTAATACCTTCAACTTCTGGTGTATTGTCCTGTACAACGTCCTGTTCCTCAACAGTCTTGACTTTGCGAAGCTTGTTGCCAAGAGGTTATTGCTGAAAGGTAAAAACCTGTGGAACGTGTGGTTGGAAATCTGTGCATATAAGTAGCTCATAGTTCAACTGTGCAGCTGTTCAACCTGCTTTAAGCTCTGCTTTCTGAATGTCTCAATATCAAAAACTGGCATTATAATGTATGTAACTTTATATTACTATTTGAATAATAACAATTTTTTTATTTACAAACCGGATTCCAAAAAAGTTGAAACACTATACAAATTGTGAATAAAAACTGAATGCAATGATGTATGCAATATTTTATTTCGAATAGAACATAGAATGACAGGTCAAAAGTTTAAACAAAGAAACTGTATCATTTTAAGGGAAAAATATGTTGATTTTAAATTTCATGGTGTCAACAAATCTCAAAGTTTGGATAAGGCCATTTTCGCCACTGTGAGGCATCCCCTCTTCTTACAACAGTCTGCAAATGTCTGGGGACCGAGGAGACAAGTTTCTCAAGTTTGGAAATAGGAGTGCTGTTCCATTCTTGTCTAATACAGGCCTCGAACTGTTCAACTGTCTTGGGCCTTCTTTGTTGCACCTTTCTCTTTATGACGCGCCAAATGTTCTCTGTAGGTGAAAGATCGGGACTGCAGGCTGGTCATTTCAATACCCAGATCCTCTTCCAATGCAGCCATGATGTTGTTGTAATTAATGCTGCATGTGGTCTGGCATTATTGTGTTGAAAAATGCAAGGTTCTCTCAAAGAGACGACTTCTGGATAAGAGCATATGTTGTTCTAGAACCTTAATATGCCTTTCTGCATTGACGGTGCCTTTCCAAATGTGCAAGCTGCCCATGCCACACGCACTCATGCAACCCCATACCATCACAGATGCAGCTTCTGAACTGAGCGCTGTTAACAAATTGGGTTGTCCTTGTTCTGTTTAATCCGGATGAAATTTTGTTCCAGTTTTCCATAAAGAACTTCGAATCGTGATTATTCTGACCACAGAACAGTTTTCCACTTGCCACACTCCATTTTAAATGACCACTGTCCCAGAGAAAATGCCTGCACTTATGGGTCCGGTTTAGAAATGGCTTCTTCTTTGTACTGTAGAGTTTCAGCTGGAAACAGTGAATGGCACGGTGGACTGTGTTCACCCACAATAGTTTCTGGAAGTATTGCTGAGACAATTCTGTGATTTCCCTGACAGTTGCATTCCTGTTTGTGGTGCTGCACTGTTTAAGGGCCCGAAGATCACGAGCATCCAGGTTTTCCATCTTGACCCTTACGCACAGAGATTGTTCCAGATTCTCTGAATCTTTCATCTTATGCACTGAAGATGATGTTAACTTCAAATTCTTTGTAGTTTTTTTGCTGGGAAACACCTTTCTGATATTGCTCCACTATCTTTCTGTGCAACATTGAGGGAATTAGTGATCCTCTACCCATCTTCACTTCTGAGAGACACTGCCACCCTGAGAAGCCCTTTTTATATTCAGTCGTGTTGCCAATGGACCTCATTAGTGGGAATTGATCTTCCAGCTGTTCGTTATAAGTGCAATTGACTTTTACAGCCTCTTATTGCTACTGTCCCAACTTTTTTGAGATTTTTTGACACCATGAAATTTAAAATCAACATATTTTTCAATTAAAATGATACATTTTCTCAGTTTAAACTTTTGACCTGTCATCCATGTTCTTTTCAGAATAAAATATTGAAAGTTGGCACTTCCACATCATTGCATTCAGCTTTTATTCACTATTTGTTTAGTGCCTGAACTTTTTGGAATCCGGTTTGTATCTATTCAGCAACCTACCACTTGTCTTCAGCATATAACTGTTAATTATAGCATCTGTGATTAGTGTATGTATGTGTGTGTAATATATATATATATATATATATATATATATATATATATATATATATATATATATATACACACACAGTGGTACCTCACCTTATGAAATTAATCTGTTCCAGAAGTGGTTTTGTAACCTGGATTTCTCGTAAGTGGAACCGCATTTTACATGTAAAAATGATTTGTTCCAAGGCCCCTAATACTTCCCCCTAAACCCTTTAAAAATTATAAAAGTATACCTTTTAAGGCCTCCTTCTACGTCAGTATCGTACCGATGGTAGACGGGTTTGGCCATATTCCTGTGCAATATCACTCAACCGCATGCCACGTGCCCACTTCTTCTTTTCACTCGCACCGGGAATCACACACGCGTGTCTGTGTGTGTGTGAGCACGTTTGTTGACCATGTCTTCTTAGCAGAGTTATAATCTTACAAATGTTTATGCAAGGTTAAAAGCCTGAGACAAAAGATAAAGTTGCAATGAGTACACTGGGGAAAAACTCACAAAACAACAGTAACTCTGTCCTTTACACGAAAAGCATCATTGGTATTATGGAGACGCAGCGCCATAATAGCCAATGGGAGGCCAGCAGGGCGGGATGTTGGGAGATAGCCAATGGAAAGCCAGCGGGGCGGGATGTTGGGAAATAGCCAATGGGAGGCCAGCGGGGCAGGATGTTGGGAGATAGCCAATGGGAGGGCAATTCGGGCATTGTTTGAATTTTTGAGATGGTGCTTTCGTAGCGTGAACTTATTTCGTGTCCAGAGACAAAAAAAAAATCTTAGAAAAATGCCTTTCGTAAACTGGATTTTTCATTTGTTGGGACTTTCGTAAGGTGAGGTACCACTGTATATATATATATATATATATATATATATATATATATATATATATATATATATACACACACACACACACACATACACACACAACTACCCAGCCATACAAAAAGTCACACACTAATATTTTCGTAGAGTGTGTTTCGCATTGATCTCGGAGTGTAACATGGAATGTGTTGCTCAACCGTTGGTCAGGTTGAGGTTTAGCAACATTAATGTATCAATAAAATGAAGTTAGCTAATGACCGGATTGTTCTGAATGAACAGATTACCACATCAACAGACTTTTTGGATGGCACGGGTATAAAGTGGAGAGTCCAATGATGAAAGTATGGTTCAGGGAGCATGAGCAATCCTGACTTTAACACTATTCGGAGTCTCTGGGATGTGCTACAGAAGACTTTATGGTTAGTTACTGTTACCTTGTATACAGCACATAATCATCGTGGCATTCTTTCAACAAACTTAAAGAAACATAACTTTTTTTTTTATTCCAGAGTTGGGGCCATTTCTTACTGATGTCTTGAATTCATTCATTCATTTTCTGAACTGCTTAATCCTAATTAAGGTCACAGGGAGGCTGGTGCTCATCTCAGCCAATTCTGAGTGACCCTGGACAGATCGTCAGGCCATAGCAGGGCAGAAACACACTGACGGCTATTCAGACTCCTTTTAAGAAAAGTCAGTAATGGTTGTTTTACATGACTCTCACCATAGACGGTGAGAGACATGGCTGGCCTTTGATAACCCAGTTAGCTGCACTGGGGGATAGCAGTGACAACCCAGCCGATAATGGGGCTTGAATCCCAACCTTGGGATCAGTAATTCAGCTCCATACCACTGGGACACCATGTCCTGAGGTGCTCCATGTCTTGAGGTGATGAGGGGAACAATTGAACCACTTCATAAAGTCTTCTCCATATAAATAATGTTCCTATAATGATTACAGGGATCCCTCACTTTCCACGGTTAATTGGGACTGAGATCCTTCTACGACCACCGAATTCCACGAAGTAGGATCACCCCCCCCCACCGACTGACATATACGTACACGTACATGTATATGTGCATATAATATCAATAAATACATATTCAATGCTATAAATGCTTATAATAACAATTAAACATTCAAAATTAATGCATAAGATGTAAATAAAATATAAATGCACACATGCAGATGTGCACCTCACATAAAAATGTAAGAAGTTTTGATGGGGGGTTTTGGGTTGTTTTTTTGTTTTTTTTTGAGGTTGTTTGTGCATAATTATCCTTGTTTTGCAGCATTTTCCTTAACTTTTCCTCCTATTCTTCCTTAATTTCGTGATTTTTTTAATTCAATGAATACTTAAAAAAAAGAACACAATGCACTGTAGCCGTATGCTTTGAAGCATGAAGTAGTGAGGGATCCCTGTAATAGTAAATCATAATGCACCTGTGGAAGTTAATGTCCAATGTTTCTTCCTCTTATAGGGTTCCCCTTATCTACCCTCACAGTGATGTTTGTGACTTATTGCCTGGTGCAGATAATAAAAGAAAGAGAAAGAAAGCAGGCTTTGATTGATGATCCTGACCCTGTACCGCCTCCTGCCCCTGTACCCCCTCCAACCACCGTCAAGCCACAAACTGAGGCTTTAGACACTGCTGTGGATCCCAACAAGCAAAAGTCTGAGTAGGAAGACAGTTACATTGTTAAGGTTTTTTAATGAGTTTGAGTTGTGTATTGAAAAAATAAAAATTACATATGAAAAACAAACAAAAGAAAAGCAGAGAATTACATAAAATATATACTCTCAAGGGTTTTTAGACTGAATAAATATACAATAATATTGTAATCATCCTTAAAGATAAGCAAGTTTTCTGATAATTAACATGCACAATCAGCTGCATAATTAGTCGTTTATCGCTGCAACTTTTACACAATGGCACTGTTTACTACTAACAACAACTGAAAATTGAAGAACTCTAATATATGTACATAAATTCTTCTTGTTCTAAGAAATAAAATGCTGAAAAAATGCTTCCAAGTTCTAAAATATGACTGTATGTTTCTGTAGACATCATCAAAAATTTTGTAAGGAAGAGGAAAAAATTATATAATATAAAATCAGCCCTTGAAATAATTATCATTTATCATCGACCATGAGTAGAGTCACAGAAACTTTGAATTATTAATCTCAGGATAATTAATATAATTCTGTCATGTCAAAGAATACTGAAAGCAAATTGGATCAGTGACATCCACATAGACAGGCTCATGATTGTTTTAGTATGCAGTGGATTGCAAAAGCATTCATTGGCAATTTTCTTATTTATTGCCTTAAAATCTGTAAGTAAAATTATTATGTGGGAGGTTTTTAATCGGTCTATTCATTCGACATGGCCAATAACTCTGAGGATGGTGAAGTAAATAAGAATTGTTAGAAAAACAATTAAAACTTGAGTGTGTAGAACTATTAACCGATTAGCTATTTGAAAGGAGATGCTCATGTGCATCTCTTTGGACAATGGAAGGAAACCCACAGATGTACAGAAGAACACACCAAGTCCGTACAGAAACCGCTTCAACGAGCAGGACACCCGAACCCAGGACCTTCTTGCTATGATGCGGATGTTACTAACCACTACACCACCAAGACACATGGGTTTTAGTATATACTATGTGAAAATAAAGAAAATTAATTAAGATTAAGATATTGTAAGCTTATGTTTACATACTCTAACCATAACAAGAACATGTCAGGTGAGCTCTGTACTTTCAGTTAAACAATGTGTAGATAATGGAGTCTGTTAATCCTACTCATGCAGTGTTTAGTCCATTCCACACCGAAACAAAAGTAAACTGCTCTTGTCCAGTTAGCTTCCATCGGTGCTCCCATACAGATTGTGTATGTTGTGTGCATCACCTGGAATTTAAACTTTCGATTGCTGGATAAGGAAAATCAGTTGCATGTTGTGCCACTGATAAGCTAATAGGTTTTTATTTACAGATCCTGCGTGACTTATGTTTTTAATTGGTTCCGGATGGCCGAACGTAAGTTGAAAGTGAACGCAAGTTGTTACAGTGACGTATGATGCATGATGTGTGACGTATGACGCTCATACTGAACTATACATCCATAAATACCATTACCGTATCTCATAAAACACCCCTAAATCAATTATTATAAACATAACATTGTAAAATAATATCAAATATATCAAATAATATCAACATTCATTTCAAATAAATTAAATTACAGCAAAATCATTTCAAATAGATAAATTTTAATCAAATTCAATCATCAAATATCAAATACAGTATCAAATATAACCTTTAACATTCTCTATGATGCGATCTTTCTGCTTGTAAATGGTTCCGATGGTCGATCACTTTACATAAAGCTGAGCTGAGTCACACATTACATAAAGCTGAGCCGACTCACTTTGCATGAAGCTTAAAACAGCCAATAAACGCGTACAATATTTGAGATGCTCAATACCGAAAGAAGTGTACTTGCTGTGCTTGAAGGCGGGTTATACGGACTTCCGGTCTTTCAAGTGCACCGTTGAACTCGTTTAGTACTCAGCCTGCACTGATGTGAATCACCAGCAGAGCAGAGAGTTCGCTTTCTTTTCTGGATTTGGGTTTTCATTCATTTTACAACTCTCTTTGCTTAACTGAGTATGTATGGTAGATTGTGCCGATCCGAGCAGATAGTTAATTCGTCTCTGTGTATGAGACTTGCACCCATGCTAGTAGGCTTACACTTCTGACCAACCATATTTGCTTCGGGTTACAAAAGTCCGCAAAACGGTGTAAACACAAAGATCACAGAGACGACATCTATATAACTGATATATACAATGGACGCAGTGTCATTGCGTCATTACGTCAGCGTACTACGTAGATACATCTAAACTCAAAATTTGACTTTTTTTATTGGGGGGGGGGGGTGAACGCAAGTCGGGAAGCGTCTGTATAAGTAAAGCTAAGATCAATATCTGATTATACAGAGCAGACATGATTGTCTTTTTGAAGACAGAATATTAAATCTTCTATGTGGAACCCTACGATGTGTTCTCATGACATTCAAAGAAAATGTGTTTTAGATAGTGTAATAATTTTTCATAGAAGTATGGACTGTATAGTATGAAATTTTGGCAATACATTTTAAATACTGCTTGATGGTATTTAAGGAAAAAAAGGCTAATTAAGTTTTCGCTTTTACAGAAGGTTTTGCTGTGGAATCTAGACTATGTAGTACTCACAGTTGGGTTCCCAACCAAGGGAGCAAATGAAGAAAGTTTTAGAGCATGACGTTGAGCCTTTCATTTCTAAAACTATTGAGAATAGTGTTTTTATGAGTACATGGGGTAGCACTGATCTCACCTAACTGTCCTGTGACCTTATGACTCACCAAAAGCTACTGCCTCATAGGAAGCAGTGTGTCAGCTGTTGTTCTTGTATCTCTTATTTACCAGAATAACCTCCATACCCGGTGAAGGCTTGAACTATAAATAGGCTTACAGATAGTTTGGTTGAAGTGTTGGAACAGCTGAGAAAGTGTGCTAACCAGGCCCTGCCTCATTTATTTCGGATTGGACACTCACTGAAACAGTGCTGGGAAAAGTTGCTGCCTAAAAAACTAGTAGAACCTGAACTGAAGTTGACACAGAGTTCAAAAAGCCATGGCTCTGCCAGTGGACCCCATGGAGGAGCTGCGAGTGTACCAGCAGACACTGCTGCAGGATGGCCTCTGCGATCTGTTGGAAAATGACACCATGGTGGACTGTGTGCTGAAGATCAAGGACAAAGAGTTTCCCTGCCATCGTCTTGTGCTGGCTGCTTGCAGCTCCTACTTTAGGGCATTTTTTAAATCTGGTGTGGAAGAAAGCAAACAGCGCGAGATTGTACTAGAGGATGTTGAGCCTGGTGTGATGGGTATGATACTGAAATACCTTTACACATCAAGCATCAATGTGACTGAGCAGAATGTCCAGGACATCTTCGCTCTGGCCAGTATGCTCCAGATTCCTTCTATTTTCACAGTGTGTGTCTCATTCCTTCAGAAGCGCTTGAGCTTGAGCAACTGCCTGGCCATCTTTCGCCTAGGATTAATGCTCGATTGCCCTAGGCTGGCTGTCTCAGCGCGGAATTTCGCTTGCGAGCGTTTTACACTGATTACACGAGATGAGGAGTTCCTGCAACTAAATCCCAGTGAGGTAGCAGCCATCTTGGCCTCAGATTCCTTGAATGTGGAATCGGAACAGGCCGTATTTGAAGCTTTGATCAAATGGGTGGGCTATGACAGGGAAAAGCATCTTGAGGCACTCCCAAAGTTACTGGACTGTGTGCGCTTCCGACTTGTTCCTGAGGACTATTTTACAAAGCAGGTAGAGCAGCATGAGTGGCTGCGATCTAACCCAGAAATTACCGAGAAACTGCAGCTGGTCAAAGATGCTCGTGCTGGGAAGTTTCCAGAGATGAAGACCTTGACAAATACGAAAAGTAAGGAGATAAAGGAAGATGGTGAAGAGGAAGAAGAGCAAGAAGAGTTACTTCCTGGAATCCTGAATGATAATTTAAGGTTTGGCATGTTCCTTAGAGACTTAATATTTATGATCAGTGACACAAGCTCAGTGGCTTACGACCCTACAGGAAATGACTGCTATGTAGCATCAATATCCAGTCAGATTCCCAAAAATCACTGCAGCATTGTAACCAAGGAGAACCAAATCTTTGTGGCTGGCGGGCTTTTCTTCAATGACCAGAGCGAAGAAGAACAACTTAACTCATACTTTTTACAGGTACAGACCAAATAACATTAATTGATACATTAATTTGGCCTAAAAATGTAGAAACTGTTTAAGATAGTTCCTGTGGTCCCTGACACCTGTGATGAAGTTTGTTTAAATTGTTCAATTATTTAACCAACATTTATCATGGAGAATAGATGTGTGTGTGTGTGTGTGTGTGTGTGTGTGTGTGTGTTTATATATATATACACACACATATGTATATATGTATGTATATATGTATATATGTATATATATATATATACATACACACACATATATATATATATATATATATATATATATACATACATACATACATATATATATATATATATATATCTATATATATATACATATATATATATATACATACATATATACATACATATATCTTCTTCTTCTTTTCCTTTCGGCTTTTCCCTTCAGGGGTCGCCACAGCGAATCATCTGCCTCCATCTCACCCTATCCTTTGCATTTTCTTCTCCTACACCAACGACCTTCATGTCCTCCTTCACCACATCCATGAATCGTCTCTTTGGTCTTCCTCTAGGCCTTTTGCCTGGTAGTTCCAGCCTCAGCATCCTATTACCAATATACTCACTATCCCTCCTCTGTACATGTCCAAACCATCTCAATCTAGCCTCTCTGACTTTGTCTCCAAAACGTCTTACATGTGCTGTCCCTCTGATGTGCTCATTCCTAATCCTATCCATCCTCGTTACTCCCAAAGAGAACCTCAACATTTTCATCTCTGCTACCTCCAACTCTGCCTCCTGTCTTTTCCCCAGGGCCACTGTTTCTAACCCATACAACATCGTTGGCCTCAACACCGTCTTGTACACTTTTCCTTTCATTCTTGCCGATACCCTCCTATCACACATCACACCGGACACTTTTCTCCAACCATTCCAACCTGCCTGCACACGCTTCTTGACCTCTTTTCCACACTCTCCATTGCTCTGGATTGTTGAGCCTAAGTACTTAAAATCCTCCACCTTCCTTATCTCTGCTCCCTGTAATCTCACCGTTCCTCTTTGGTCCTTGTCATTCATGCACATGTATTCTGTCTTACTGAGGCTAATCTTCATTCCCCTCCTTTCCAGGGCATACCTCCACCTCTCTAGATTTTCCTGCACTTGTTCTCTGCTCTCACTACAGATCACAATGTCATCTGCAAACATCATAGTCCATGGGGAATCTTGTCTAACCTCGTCTGTCAGCCTGTCCATCACCATAGCAAACAAGAAGGGGCTGAGAGCTGACCCTTGATGCAGTCCCACCTCCACCTTGAACTCTTGTGTCACACCGACAGCACACCTCACCACTGTCTTACATCTCTCATACATGTCCTGCACCACTCTAACATACTTCTCTGCCACTCCAGACTTCCTCATGCAATACCACAGTTCTTCTCTCGGCACCCTGTCATATGCTTTCTCCAGATCCACAAAGGCACAATGCAGCTCCCTCTGACCTTCTCTGTACTTCTCCAGAAACATCCTCAAGGCAAACACTGCATCTGTGGTGCTCTTTCTTGGCATGAAACCAAATTGTTGTTCACAAATGCTGACTTCTGCCCTTAGTCTAGCTTCCACTATTCTTTCCCATAACTTCATCGTATGGCTCATCAACTTTATCCCTCTGTAGTTGCCACAACTCTGCACGTCTCCCTTGTTCTTAAAAATGGGCACCAGCACACTTCTCCTCCATTCCTCTGGCATCCTCTCACTCTCTAAGACCTTGTTAAATGTTCTTGTCAGAAAATCTACTGCTACCTCTCCTAGACACTTCCACACCTCCACCGGTATGTCATCAGGACCAACTGCCTTTCCATTCTTCATCCTCTTCAATGCCCTCACTTCACCCTTACTAATCTTTGCTACTTCCTGGTCCTCAACAGTCACCTCTTCTACTCTTTTTTCTCTCTCATTTTCCTCATTCATCAGCTCTTCAAAGTACTCTTTCCATCTTCCCAGCACACTTCTGTCATCAGTCAATACATTTCCCTCTCTGTCCTTTATCAATCTAACTTGCTGCACGTCCTTCCCATCTCTATTTCTCTGCTGTGCCAACCTATATAAATCATTTTCTCCCTCCTTACTTTCCAACCGAGCATACAAGTCATCAAACGTGCTGTTTGGCCTTTGACACTGCTACCTTTGCCTTACGCTGTGTCTCCCTGTACTCCTGTTTACTCTCTTCGGTTTTCTCAATGTCCCACTTCTTCTTAGCTAATCTCTTCCTTTGTACACACTCCTGCACTTCCTCATTCCACCACCAAGTCTCCTTATCTACTTTCCTTCCAGATGACACACCAAGTATTCTCCTACCTGTCTCCCTGATCACATTAGCTGTAGTTGTCCAGTCATCTGGAAGCACTTCCTGACCACCCAAAGCCTGTTTCCACTCCTCCTTGAAGACAACCTGACACTCTTCCTTTTTCAACTTCCACCACTTTGTCTTCTGCTCTGCCTTTGCCTTCTTCACCTTCCTCACCATCAGCATCATCCTGCACACCACCATCCTATGCTGTTTGGCAACACTCTCACCCGCTACTACTTTGCAGTCACTGACTTCCTTTAAATTACATCGCCTGCACAAGATGTAGTCTACCTGTGTGCTCCTACCTCCACTTTTATAAGTCACCCTATGCTCCTCTCTCTTCTGGAAGAAAGTATTCACCACAGCCATTTCCATCCTTTTTGCAAAATCTACCAACATCTGTCCTTCTGCGTTCCTGTCCTGGATACCAAACCTACCCATCACTTCCTCGTCCCCTCTGTTTCCTGCACCAACATGTCCATTGAAGTCTGCCCCAATGACCACTCTTTCACCTCTGGGGGTACTCTGCATCACTTCATCTAACTCCCTCCAGAATCTCTCCTTCTCTTCTCGCTCACATCCTGTCTGTGGGGCATAAGCACTAACAACATTGACCATCACACCTTTAATTTCTAACTTGAGACTCATCATTCTGTCTGACACTCTTTTCACTTCTAGAACATTCCTGGCACACTCCTCCTTCAAGATGCCTCCGACTCCATTTCTCTTCCCATCCACACCATGATAAAACAGCTTAAACCGTGCTCCTATGCTTCTAGCCTTGCGACCTTTCCACCTGGTCTCCTGAACACACAGTATGTCCACCTTCCTCCTCTGCATCATGTCAGCCAGCTCTCTACCTTTTCCTGTCATAGTTCCAACATTCAAAGTCCCTACTTTCAGTCCTAGACTCATGCCTTTCCTCTTCTCTCTCTGGCAACGGACACGCCTCCCGCCTCTCCTTCTTCGACGTCTTCGACCAACAGTCGTCCAATTTCCATCAGCACCCTGTTGGTTGACGGCACTGATGGCGGTCGTTGTTAACCCGGGCCTCGACCGATCCGGTATGTGGTTCTTTCTTGTGATTCGCATAGTTTATTTGGCATTTGTTTTACGCCGGATGCCCTTCCTGACGCAACCCTCTGCATTTATCCGGGCTTGGGACCGGCGTGAGGGAGAGACACTGTATACACATACATATATATATGTACATACATATTATACATATCTCTGTGTGTGCTGTGCAAAACTTTTTGACCCCTTACTGACTTTTTACATTGTTGCACCTTTGTCACACCTAACTTTTTCAGATCATCAAACAAATGTAAACATTACACAAAGATAACCCAAGTATTCAAAAAATGCAGTTTTCCTGTTATGCTTTTATTTGTTAAGAGAGAAATCCTATTCAAACCTACATGAACCTCTGTGAAAAAGTAATTGAATTGTTAAAAGGTGAGTTAATTGTGATTAATTCTATTATTGGGAAAAACTGAATTCAATTTCATCATCACACCCAGGCCTGATTGCTGCCAGACATTTCCAATCAGGAGATCCCCAACATAAAACCTGTCTGACAAGGTGAGGTAGGCCATCCTGAACACACATCATCATGCTGCGATCCAGTGAGCTTCAAAAGCAAACAAGAAAGAAGATTATAGAGATGTTTCAGTCTGGGAAAAGATACAAAGTCATTGGTAAAATCTTTGGGACTCCAGCGGACCACTGTCAGAGCCATTATCCATAAATGGAGACGGCATGACACAGTGGTGACCCTTCCCAGGAGTGGCCGACCTACCAAACTTACTCCAAGAGCACGGCACAGACTAACTGGAGGTCACAAAGGATCCAAAAACCACTTCTAATCAATTACATAATGTCAATGTTCATGACTACGCCATCAGAAAGACACGAGGCAAAAATTGCATCCATGGAAGAGTTCCGAGGCGAAAGCCATTGTTGACAAAAAAGTATATCAAGGCACAACTCATCTTTACTAAGAATCATCTTGATCATCCCCATAGCTTTTGGGAAAATATCCTCTGGAGTGATAAAACTAAAATGGGGAGAAATGCATCCCGTTACATCCGGTACAAAAGGAACACTGTATTTGATAACATTGTGCCAACAGTGAAACATGGGGGTGGAAGTGTGATGATCTGGGCCTGCTTTGGTGCTTTAGGACCTGGACAACTCGTCATGATTGATGGAACCATGAATTATGCTCGCTACCAAGAAATCCTGCAGAAGAATGTTCGTCCGTCAGTTTGAGACCTCAAGCTAAAGCGCAACAGGGTTGTTCAGCAAGACAATTATCTGAAGCACACCATGAAGTCCGCTTCTGAATGGCTAAAAAAGAACAAAATGATGGTTTTGGAGTGGCCTAGTCAAACTTCTGACCTGAACCCTATTGAGATGCTGTGGCATGACCGTAAAAAGGCTGTTCATGCCCAAAAACCATCCAATCTGGTTGATTTTCAACAATTCTGCAGCGAATAGTCGGTCAGAATCCCATCACAGTGATGTGAAAGACTCATCACCTCTTATTGCAAACGTCTGACTGCAGTTATTGCTGCAAAAGTTGGTTCAACCAGCTATTAGATTGGGGGGGGGGGGGGGGCAATTATTTATTCACATGGCTCCTTGTAGGTTAAGAATCTTTTTTCCTTAATAAATGCAACTGGCACTGAAAACTGCATTTTGTGTTTACTTGTGTTTTATCTTTGTATAATATTTAGGTTTGCTTGATCTGAAATGGATGACCGTGACAAACGTGCAAAAAATGTCAGAAATTGGTGAGGAGACAAAAAATGTTTGCGCAGCACTGTATATAATTCACATATTATAGACCTAATAATCACTTCTTCCCTCTTACAGTTTGACCCAGCAAGTTCAGATTGGATTGGAATGCCCCCTATGCCCTCACCACGTTTCCTGTTTGGCATGGGTGAAGCAGAGAACTCAATCTTTGTCATTGGTGGGAAAGAATTAAAGGAAGGAGAACAAACTTTGGATTCAGTTCTTGTTTATGACAGACAGTAAGTTTTTACCATTACAGAATCTTTCATTATGATATCATTTCTATAACTATTTATCATTTCTTCCACTTCAATCAAGATCTTTCAAATGGGGAGAGTCGGTTCCACTTCCCTATGCGGTGTATGGCCATGGTACAGTGTCTCATGATGGAATTGTTTATGTAATAGGAGGAAAAGAAGACAGCAAGTAAGTTCTTCTTGATCAAAATTCAAAATCCTTCATTTTCTAAACGCTATTCATTCTGAAACAAGGATCCCTGCTTTGCTTGTAGACAATGCCTGAACAGAGTTTGTGCTTTTGACACCAAGAAAGGTGAATGGAAGGATCTTGCACCAATGAAAACTGAACGATCTCTGTTTGGTGTCACTGTTTATAAAGATAGGATATACGTTGCTGGAGGTGTTACAGAATCCGGCCTCACCAGCACCATGGAAATTTATGACATTAAATCAAACAAGTCAGTGCAACAAAAAGTTTGTTATTAAAATTTAAAATACCAACACTATCATAATAATGTAAATAATGTAACTAGGCATCTAATCCAAATGGAAGTAGATTGAATGGTTTTTTTTTTTGTTAACCACAGGTGGTCCGAGTTTGTTGAGTTTCCTCAAGAGCGCAGCTCTCTCAGTTTGATCACTGTAGGTAACGTCATCTATGCTGTGGGTGGCTTTGCAATGTTTCCAAGTGAAAACAGTGAAGAGCTCACACCAAGAGAGATGAATGACATTTGGAGGTAGGATGTCAAGTTGTCTGTAACTTGTCTTCAATTAGTAAATTTCAAATCAGAAAATATTGTTCGTCTCCTCACATTTTACTAGCGACCAATAACATGCCCAAGAAGACCAACCAATTATGACTAAGAGGCATCTTTACTTTTTTGTCATTATGAAGGCCTCTGAATTATATGCATATGTTTGCAATATAATGTTGATGGGACACGAAAAAAAAGGAGTACAGTAAAACCTCCGCTGACGAACGCTTAAGCTCACGAACTTTTCGCCTCAAGAACATTAAATTTGAGAGCATATTGTCTCTGCTGACGAACTAGTTTTCGGCGGACGAATCAAACCACGCGGTCGAACAGCGCCACGGTGGCGGCCACGAGAAGCTGACGCACACTCACGGCGTCCCAGTTCGTCACCCCCTTTCTTTGAGTGCGGAAGTGGTTTGTGTTTGATAGACATTTTGGACCATATTGAGTGTACTTTTGCTATTATGGAACCGAAAAAGACCCCACCACAGGCGGAGATCATTGAAAAACACGAACGAGGTGTGCGTTTGTGTGACTCAGCGTCCCAGTACCAGTACGCTAAGTCTACCATTGCTCCCATCCTTAAGAACAAGGAAGCTATTAAGGGTGCGTGTGTGGCTAAGGGTGTTTCCAAACAGTAGGCGTTTCCAAACTCTCCTTCCAAACAGTAAGTCCCTCCCTCCCTCCTCCTCCCACTCCATTCCATCAAGCCGTCAACTACCATCACAAAGGTAAATAAAACGACTTTATTATACAGTACAGTTTATTTCTTTAATTATAATACAATAGCACATTTATTATACACAAAATAAGGTATATTTTTGTGTAGTTTTAAGGCTTATTTAGTAGAAAATTATGTTTTATGGGGACCTGGGAACGGATTATTCTCATTTTAATGGTTTCTTATGGGAAATAAATGTTCGGAAGACGAACTTTTCGCCTTACACACACTTTCTGGGAACCAATTATGTTCGTGAGCTGAGGTATCACTGTATTTGGTTTTATTTAAATCAGCTAACACCAGATAATGACCGAAAGTCTCTCACTACAACATTTATGATTCTAATAATAACAGACTCACACAAAGTAAAACGCATGGTCTTTTCACATTCCATGAAAGACAAGACAGGAAATTGAACTGATATGTTTTTTCATAGGTATGATGATAGTGAGAGGAAGTGGAACGGCATCCTGAGGGAGATTCGCTACGCTTCAGGCGCCACAGTGTTGGGTGTTCGTCTCAACACACTAAGACTCACTAAAATGTAAAACAAGATATCAGTGACACAATTATCTGTGATTACTTGAGGCCTTTTATTTTCATTATTTCATTTAATATTTAAAAAAAAAATAAAGTTATCTAAAAGTAAATGTGATGTATAAAAATAAGAGCACTAGACTTTCCCTTGACCAGTTTTAATTAGCTTTATTTTTTAAACATCACCTCAAAGTTGGCATCAACAAGAACTTTTGCTGACTGTGCATACAGCGTCCAGTCTTGTTAATTGCTGTTTATTTGTACAGTACTTACTATATTAGATCAAAATAAATAATAATAAAAAAAAAAAACCCACAATAATCAGGTGCTTTGTTAAAAGTTATCAGCTCTCATACTTCATTTCTTCCCATATCATTCCATAGCACGAGTTATCTGAACATATTTGCTGTGAGTTTACGGAGAGTTTAGTAAATGATTACACAATATCACCGCAGTGTTCTCACTGTCTCAGAATTCTTTAGCAGAAAGTCAAAAATTATTTTCAGTTTAATGAGGACTTCTGAAGTCATTTTGTTTCAGCCTAGTTCTGTTGAGTGTTAATTTTTACAGTTCAGGAAAAATGCATGAAGGGTCCGGCTTAATTTCAGAGAAACTATTAAAATAAATGTAGTAATTATTTTACTGTTACACAATGTACATCATCTATAGCAATTAGAATTAAATTACAGAATATTGTCCATTAATTTTTCTTTTGATATCAGTAGCATAGTGTAAAAATGACAGCATATTAATATTGTGATAGAAAAATGTACTACGACATATTAACACATTTTTGATACTGTCAGTACTACTAATAATTAGAAACCCAGATTCACTGCTAAATTTATACTAAAGCTCACAATATATATTTTATATGGATTTTATGTATTCATATATTTGCTAGTACAATATTTTTTGTTGGTATTGTCCACCAGTAATTAGCACAATAAAAAAAAAAAAAGATAACGTACAGATACACACATCGTATATCAAAGTTAAAAAACAAACAAACAAACAAACAAACAAAAAAACAAGCAATTCTGAGGTTTTGGTATATATTTTAATTAATTTGCTATTAAAGAAACCTTATTGTTTTCTGTTACAGTCCAGATAAATGGCATAAAATGTAGTATAATGTAATAGCACCTCTAGAGACTAGCATCTTTGAATCTTTTTTTAGTACCTAACTTACAAAACCAACATGACTACTGCATACAGGATGTTTACACACTGCTTATGAAGATATTGGGTTTACATAGAAAAAGTAGACCATGATGTAATAACAGTCACTCCAGAATAGTTTCATAGATATTAAGGAATAGTAAGCACGTTATAAGATATGTATTTAAACAAAGTGAATACATCTTTGATTTGGCTATAATGAGTAACAAGGTGAATTCTGCTCAAATCATACACTGATGACAAACAACTTTTAATGTGCAAATCCTTTTATGCTCCCGTTTCATCCTAACCCAACAGACATGGAAGGCCAATACAGAAAAAATATACTTTTCTTTCCCAGTTAAACAGTGTTGCTGCTCTAGGCTGTACGTTCAGTGTAAATGCTCTTTATTGGGATATCAATGGTTACGTCAGCAATTTTATGAAACCATAGTATATATTTTAAAAGGCCACAAGTTCCTAACTTATAAATATCTAGCAGCAAATCCAAACTTCATTTACAGAAAAAGATAATGGATAAAATAGGTGAAGTAAGACCACTGGTGTTCTTCAGTAACCTCTAGCAAATATTTGTATCTGATAATTAAGATGAAATAACAGGATAAGACAGTATACAACAGTATGAATTGCCAGTTTTATAAATAAAAAAATAAACAATACATTTTTAAAACATTCAAATTTAAAGACTTAAATCCCGCCCGGAAAAAAAAACCCATAAAGTGCGCACACACAAAAAAAACGTAGTGAAAACTTTCCTTTTTCAAATTTTAAGTGTCTGCAGGAAGACGTTTAAAATTCAATTTGAGTGGTGCAATTATTCAACTCACAAAGTGCTGTCTAAGTGGGCCTTGAACTTAAAATTGTTTTGGTATAAAACTGTATTCCCTGCAGATAAATATTACTAAACTGATTTGTAATTATTCAACATTCCTTCATTCGTTTGCCAAACTGCTTAATGTGAGGCTGACTCCAGTGGTGTAGTGGTCAGGGTGCTGGGCTCATGATCAGGCCTCGCTAAGATCGTATGACTCTGTTCAGCCAGTGGGGTACAATGGGTACCGGTAAAAATTCTGGGAAGATAACCTTCAATTGACTAGAATCCCATACGAGAGGAGTTGAACTCCTAGTTGTTGTTGTGGGTTTTTTTTTTTTTTTACGTCATGGTAACCGGGGATACGCTGCTGCCTGATAAGCCAGTAGGCTTAGATGAGTTTTACAAAAGTCCATCTCAGTTAGCCAAGTCTGAGACACGAACCCAGGGCTTTATGGCTGTTAGGTGGAATGCTAACCACTACATCACTGTGCCATTATTCAACATTCGTTGAATATAACGTTAGGAATATCTGTGTTAAATTCGTTGTAATTCTTATTTTCAAGAAAACTGTGATGTGGAAATATAAGTTAGTAGAAAAGCCAGTATGTTTTCTTTCCAGTGCTAGAATTAGATTTTTTAAACCACTCAGTATTTTGTATGGATCAATATTGAACTGTACTTAGTTGCTGGGAACTGTAAATCTATAGACTAGTAATCATCTTACCTTTGCACAATTGATTTTAAAAGGAATGTTATTTAGTTCACATGCAATGAAATTATTTCTAAAAATGAATTATAACCAAATATTTTTGACTTCAAGAAAGTCTGCTTTTTAAGCAAAATGTATAATTACTACATTGCCAACAACAAACAATTCTCATTGAGTCTAGAGGCTTCATAATTTAGGAATGCCAAGATTATGTGCCTACAGTCTGTGAGTAGACGATGTATGATGCTCCTATGCATACTGTCGTCACTTTAACTTTATTCTTACACTGCCTTGTGAATGAGACAGGCCTTGGCTCAGCACTACAGACACTGTCCTAAAATGGCAGCCTCTTGTTTAGTTTCCTTCAGAATGGAATGTAGGGTGTTCTTGTCCTTGAAAACAAGATTATGCATGTTGAATATAGCAGATTATCAGCACTTGAATAAATCCTTTCTTTGGGCATTTCATTTTAGGGTTGAAAATTTCTAACACTCCCTTTTCACTCTCAGAGACGCAAAGCTATAAAGTACAAATACAAGTTCAAATTTGGGTGGCAAAGGAATATAATACTCTTCTACTCATAAGTGGACATCCCAATCATGACAATAAGGTGCAACTAGGAGTATGTAACAAATAAAAACAAATGTGTAATAAACGTCCACCGAACAATTCATGTTTTGTTTAAAGTCTATCATGCACATTACATTGCTTGCAAAATGACACTTTTTTGGCCCTTCCCAAAGTGCACTGATCAGTAGCATCACTCCTGCCTTGTGATTTTCACCAACACTAACATTGTTCTGATTTTATTTTATTCTGAACACGAAAAGGTATTTCATTTCATAAAATGGACAAGTTTTCACAAGGCTTCACTGCTGCTGCATTTTCTACTTCATATTTTACAGACTGAGACCTGATGTCTAGAGTTTAACTCTCTGGAGGATCTGATACCACATTGCTTTTATTTATTTTGGACAAAAACATCTCCCAAATGTATATATGTAAATTTATGGGGATTACAAAAGGCATTTGATATAAATCGGGTAAAATTCATTTGTAGGGTTTGACTGTATTGAACAATACATCTAACTGTGGTGAATTTTATTGGTACACAATTAAGAGCAAATAGAAAAATCTAAGATTTGGGTCATTATCGTTTCTAGAGTGCTGTGTTAAAAAGTGGAATAATGTTATGAACAAAATGGGAGGGGAAAAGCTATTCATTATTCTTATCATTTGCACATCAATATGAGTAAGTATAAAATATAAGGTGCACTTTTAATCATTTGGGACCTTTCCCTATTCACCAAAAAAAAAAACCCGCATCTTCTTCCAGCTTTAACTTTCAAGGTCTTTCCAGAGTATTGCCTCCTTCATCATTTACTATCAGATTTGTCTAATTCCCAGCACAATGTAAACAAAAAAAAATAAAAATAAAAACCTGCTTACACGTTACATTCTATTACTCCACAACTTATTTACAGATTATACACAGTGTGCATTTTAACAGGGGTTATGTAATGTTTAAATAGCTGTTATTAAAACTATATTGTACTGAGGTAAATATTTTAATGCACTGCATATGAGATTTATATAATCTTTAAATGCTCTAAAATCTCATTATTTTACAGAGTTGACACAATTTCTCAATTGAGACTTCAAAGGACCACTAATTAATGAATGTAAAATTTTTAGATTTTACATATACTGTACTTCTATTTATTTTATGGCTTTATCTAACTGCTTATATTCATAAAAAATTCAGAAGCCTTAGTAAACTAATGTTTATGACTCAATTTTGCTATATGTGTGCCCGTAGTCATATTAAATATTAATTTAGTTATATTTCTTTATTTTATTTTATAGATTTGAAGTTAAATCTGTATTTCTATGAACATGAATGCAAAACTTAAAGTAAATCCATTTTGAAATTGAGCTGAAACATAAATTAAAAAAAAAAAAAAAAAAAAAAAATTAAAAACACACAGCTGTCTACCAGGAGAATTTCAGCCAGTTGGGAATCAGGAAATAAATTAAAATTTGATTCACGTACAACTGAAATCTTGTGCTGTGACTTCTATTACTTGAAAATGGAATTTGATTCAACATATGTTCAGTGTGACTTAAATATAAAGTCATGTTTGTAAAATCCAAATACTAGCAACACGAATATTATTTCAGATTTGGAGATGTTTTAAGATATTTGTTTCAGATTTAAATACGAGTACTAGATAAAGCCACAAGCCTTTACTTGCTAATCGCTAATATGTGCAATTCTAGTTATATTTCACGTTTTTGTTTAATTCTATTACATTAGAATGGATAAATTAACACCATAGCTCAGTGACTGAGCATAATTAATGGGGATGAAAAGTTTCAACACCTCACATGTAAATTTTAGAGTACACATACTAATAAATCAATCAGAAATAAATCAACAATTTTCAACTAAACCCCAAATCAATTTCTAATTCGAGATATATATAATACCAGTAATGATTTGACTGAAGTAAAGAAGTAAAAACCATGTGTACGGTTAGAATGAGTAAATTAATATAAAGCTACATTGTCGAAACATGAATGTACCAGAAGTTATTACAGGTACCAAAAAAATGTACAAAATTGCAAACATTTTAGCTGAACATATTGCTGTACTGCTATCTAGAGAATGAGCGGCTTTTTGATCATTCAGTCCTGTTTATGGCCAATATGCAGGCTGAGTTTAATAAAGTGCAATTCTACATGAGAAAAATAATCTTTAAATATCTAACATCTGTGTAACCCAGCACTCTTTCTCAGCCATGTTTCTTATGTGTCAGAGATTACATCAGACAACTTTAACCAATACAACATCAGTGTATGGTTAGTTGGAATTAAGATGCAGGAGTGATTACAAAAACATTGTACGACCTCATCATTAACAACCACACAGGGTTTGGTAACTGCAGGGACACAGGGATTTTGTTAATGGCATTAAACCTTCTCATGAAAAGTCTCTTTTTGCATTGAGGCTTGGTAACACAGCTCCCTCTGCTGGTTTGATAAACCACATACACATAGTCTTTAAAGATATTCTTACTGAAAGGGTGTTATTTGGCGCAATCGGATGCACATGAGAACTTAACCCAATAAATGCACTATTTGAGAATGTTTTTTTTGAATAGCACAAGAAGCCAATCTTGATTAGATATAAAATATCTCTTCCAAATGAGCTCACACAGTGACATACACTGTTTAAAAAGCCTGCTACATCATTCAGACTCATCTAGGCATGACATCAGCAACAGAGTTGAATGACTTACTGCTTTTGGTTCGCCACACTAAAAAAGTTCCAGGTTTCCACTGAAATCCATTAGTCATTACTTGAGTTGGAGAAGAGAGGCAGAGGAGAAGGAGGAGAAGAGGAAGGAGGAAGGCCACCACTGGAATGGAGTAGAGGAAGAGAAGGGTGTGACCCTTCACCCTGCAAGGTCATAGTGCTGTCATCTATACAGCTGCTGAGCCTGAAGCATTTCTCCTTGTGAGCTTTGAGCATGTTGGAAAAGCGGAAGCGTTGGCCGCACACATCACATGGGTACGGTTTCTCGCCCGTGTGAGTCCGCCGGTGCCGTTTCATATTGGGCCGGCTAGTGAAGCTCTTTCCACAGATCTCGCAGATATACGGCTTTTCACCTGGAAAGATGAAAACAGCAACACGTGAAACAAGCTTACAGTGTCTTTCATGAAACATGAGAGTCAGAATATTTTACTACACAAGCAAATGCCTCTAACTAGACAAATTACACAGGTAGAGAGTTGTGTAGTTGTGAACTAGTTACCAGTGTGGGTCTTCATGTGCTCATCGAAGTATTGTTTCATGTTGAAGTCTTTGCCGCACCACTGGCACATGAACTGCTTGTGACCAATGTGGATACTCATGTGAGAGCGAAGCTGGTACTTATACTGAAAGCGTTCACTGCAGTTCTGTATCAGGAAAGGCAGACTTATAAACAGCACAGAATTAAAATATCTAAGCATGACTCTTCGACCTACTGCCAAGGCCAAATAAGAGTGAAACCGATATTTTTGGTATTTGTTCCATTTCGTCCAGTTTGGTTATACACTGAACTCTTCACAATCCGAGTCAGTGGGAAGGGATGGGATGAGGCCGAAACACACCCGATAAGAGACATACATTTTTAATGTCATCAGAGTAAAATGTCTGCAAATCAAATCACACTTGGGTTCCCTTTTAGGCAGCCAATTAGCACACTGTGCATATGAATGTAGACTACATCACTCACTTATTCTCACCCATTTGCTGAACAGCTTATTCCCCACTCAGGTCACAAGGAGGCTGTGCCTATCTCAACCAACAATGGGAAAACGCAGGATGCACCCTCAACAGGGCAATGCACACACATAACCATTCACATTCATATCTATACCAGGGCGATTTGAAAAAGCCAATTTGCCTAATCTGCAATGTGGGGAAAAACTGGAGTACCTGGAGGAAACCTAAGCAAGCATGGAAGACCATACAAATCCACACAGTAATAACCCACAACCTTCTTGTTGTGTTGTGAATGTACGAACCACAGCACCATCATGACGCCCAATATTACATCAAATACTCCTAAATGTTAAAGGTGGATATACGCATACAATATATGCTACACAAGAAAGAAACCATCTGATTGGTTTACTGCCTCAGGATAATTAAATGATGAACTATCATATGATTCAGCAACATCCTGAAAGACTAAGGCAAATCATGTTTCAGTGGATACAATAAGGGAACATAAACTAAATCAAGCAGGTCAGGTGAACGCCACACACACACACACACACACACACACACACACACACGCGCGCACACACGCACACACGCACACGCACACACACACACACACACACACACACACACACACACAGAGCATAAGCCATCTATAGCAAATGGAAACTGCAATGTTGTGCTTCAATTTAAATGTTTTGTATATACACTATACAGAAACACATGAAAAACAAGTATGAGATTTTTGTTTATTTTTCCAGTTTAAAGTCTAATTGTGATGACACCACTTGCTTCAACTGACCATGACAAATCCTAAGTGTCTCAGGATGATGCCTACTACGCCCTAGAGGGTGCATCAATCGAGTTGCTCTGCTCTCGTGTAGGAATATTCATTATTAACCCTGAAAACTGGTCACAATTTAAAAACATTATCCATAAAAATCACAAATATAGACAGACACTCAAATAACACACCACAAAATAACAGGAAAAAAAAATCAAGCCCTTATAAGGTCAGTGTTGGCTCAGCAGTTAAGGCTTTGGGTGAGTCATCTAAAAAGGTCAGAGGTTCAAGCCCCAGTACCACCAAGCTAGGCCTTTAAGACAGGCCCTTAATGCTCAGTTGTATAAAAAGTCAGTTAAAATGTAAATGTAAAAAATATAAATGTATAAAATAGTTGGAATAGGGTGTCTGTTAAATGTTATAAATACTAGTATAAGATTTGTATGTTGTGAGTAGATTTCCAGTTCCTGTTGGCGCATTTTAAAAAATAATCACTATGGAAATTCATGCATCAGACCAGACCTTTATTGATAAAATATAAACTGTGTGTGTGTCTACTACTCACCTCACACCTGAAGGGTTTTTCCCCAGAGTGTTGTAGAGAGTGCACCTTCAGAGACATGCTGCGCTTAAATGACTTCCCGCACGTCTCGCATGTAAACGGCATGTCCTTCGTATGGGCTGCAGGTACGAACACATACCTATGCACTCATACATATCTGCTACATATCAGGTATATAGTGCATAAACCTAACAAAATTCACATGAAGAATCTTAAAGTTTTTAAAGCACACAAAGCTGGGTATAAAATAATTATACAAAAAATGTCTGAAATGTCCAATAACTTAAATACTTATTATTGTAGCCTATTATAATTACACTATTCTCTGGGGTGAAAGTTATAGAGAAAGAAAGGCATTCTGGATTAAAATATTATACATGTACAGTTGGCCCCCGATTTACGAAATTAATCCGTTCCAGCGCCTTTTTCGTAATGTTGGAGTTTCACCAGTAGGGGTCGCATTTTACATGTTAAACGCCTGATTCATTCAAAGGTTCCAAAGACAACCCCATAAACCCTTTAAAAATGATAAAAGCGCACCAATTTTGCATGAAATGTGTTAAAAGTAAAAGAAAATTATTTATTAAACCAATTACACCATTATTAAACATTTTATATTAACACACACATATACACACACACACCTCTCTCTCTCTCTCTCTCACACACGCACACACGCACACACACACACACACACACACACACACACACACGCGCATTATTTGTGTATTGTATACACATTAAATGTTTATTGCAGCACTGCGGCCACGCCCACAAGATGTGGAATTCAAAGCGCATTTCCTGCTTGATAGATCGGAGGTCCAAACTCAACTTTAACTTGATTCCTTGAGGGATCGGAATTCCAGATGAACTCAAATGCGCCACATTTATTCAACATTTTCTGAAATAAACTTCAAAAAACTAAACTAAAAACTAGAGTTGAGCTTCCTTCTCTCTCTCTCACACACACACACACACACACACACACACACACACACACACACACACACACACACACACACACACACACACGCGGGATGTTTTATTTAAAGCGGAATTACAGGACCTGCTTGAAAGATCAGAGGTCCTCACTGTATTTCTGCTTTAAGGTCTCCTTCTGGTTCCACGTCATCCCTCTTAGCCAATGGGAGACCAGCTGGGTGGGAGGTTGAGCGACAGCCAATTAGCCAGCAACTCGCGCATCATGTGAAATTTTGAATGGCGCATTTGAATTTTGAATTTCTTTTCGTAAGAGGGGGTTGTTTTCGTATCCCATGGCCGAATGTATATATTATACACACACACACACACACACACACACACACACACACACACACACACATATATACATAAACGTACAGTCAGCCCTCTAATTACGAAAAACTCTGAATACGAAAAATCCAGGTTACGAAAAAAAAATTCCTAAATTTTCACCCTCTGTATACAAAACAACCTCTTCTTACGAAAAGCACCAAACGCGCCATTCAAAAATTCAAACAATGTGCGAGTTGCTCTCTCATTGGCTGTCTCCCAACATCACGCCCCGCTGGCCTTCCATTGGCCTCCCATTGGCCAAGAGGGAGCTGAATCACCATAGTACTGTACCCATAGCTTATTTGAGGAGGTCCGGATGAACTGCGCCCCGTCTCAAAAGCTCCGTATTCAGCAATGAAGCATTTTTGTGCACGGAAGTGTGCGGTGCCACAAGACCTCCGATCTCGTAAGGAAGCAAGTTAATATTGAATCCGGACCTCAGATCTTTCAAGCAGGTAATCCCGCTTTAATTACAACACCCCATCTCAAAAACTCCGTCGGCTGCGTGTGGGCGGAGCCTGCATTTGGCAGAGCGCACACTCAAAGAGAGTTTTGTGTGTGTATCTGTGTGTGTGTGTGTGTGTGTGTGTGTGTGAGAGAGAGACAGAGAGATACAGAGACAGTGTTGCATGTATGTACGTTAATAAAAAAGTTTAATAATGGTTTAATTAATAAATATGTTAATAAAATGGCTTAATATGTTAATAAAATGTTTAAATGGTTTAATAAATAATTTTCTTTTACTTGTAACACATATTTTATACAAAATTGGTGTACTTTTATCATTTTTAAAGGGTTTATGGGGTAGTCTTGGGCGCCTTGGAACGAATCATGTGTTTTACATGTAAAATTCACCTCTACTAACGAAAACTCCAGGTTCCGAAAAGGGCTCTGGTACAGATTAATTTCGTAAGTAGAGGGCCGACTGTATATATCTTTCTTTTGGTTACACGAGAGTAAAACAACACAGCCTGTGCTTTCTGCTGTATGTGGTGTGTGGGACTGAGACAAGGTCAGCAGGGTTCTTTTCCCCAACGGGGCATTTCAATTAAATACAGATCGGGCTTCAAGAGATGAAAGGGCCTTACTGTACACGGCCCAGGCTTTGTAGCACCTACTATTGCTGCTTTATGTAAGGTACCTAAACTAAAATACCTGCTTTAGATCATGCGTCCTTGTGTGTACTGCCACCTTGATGTACCCAGGAGGTTATCATGCATAAAAAGGAGCTGTTTAGTCATTACAAATGTTTCTACGCTGACATAAATTTAGAAATATCTAATCAAACCATGTTTCACTGTATGGTTAAGAAATGAATATTGTTAATTGATTTAATTAGGGCTTCTATTTGTTTTCTTATCAAGACATTAGCTCCTCCCTGAATCTCAAAGCCTTTTCTTTAAAACGCAACTCCTCAACTCAAAAAACACAAATATGAAATGTTAATGTTTTCCAGCTCATTTACAGAGCATGTAAAATCCCATACTGTCCCTTTACTTGCCCATAACAGACCAGGATACTCACCCACCATGTGCTTCCTGACATGTGCCATTGTGTAGAACTTCTTCTCACACACCTCACAGGAGAACTTCTTCTCAGCATAGCCATGAACAACCTTGTTGTGCTCATGGAGGGACCATAACTTCTTAAATGCTTTTCCACATGTCACACACTGCAGGTTTTGGAAAACAAACAAAAAACCAACAAAAAAAATCAAGTTGCATTCATTAATAGATCAAGGGCACCTTCAGTATAATATAAATAAATGAGCTGACTGATCAGTCAATAACAAATAAGCTTTAAATGAAATTCAATTCAGGATTTGAAATTCAAAAGGATGCAATTTTCTAAATGACACCAGAGCGGCAAGAAAGAGATAATATACGGGCCACTATGTGCTGACTAAGCATTTCCACAGTGGAGTTTAAACAGGAAATGACTCGGCACTCTGGCATTAACGGCACAATCCAGCTGTTCTCTCAATACCAGAGGATATTGGACATGCATACAGATCACCCGTATCTCATCTCATAGGCCCAACTGTGCTTCTGCCACACACACACACACACACACACACACACACACACACACAGAGGTAAAGCATATACTCATGAAACCCTTTCCATGAGAGACAGTGGGAAGCTTATGTATTTGAACACAATTCTGAATTCTAAACAATTTGAACACACATTCTATTCCAAATCAAAACATGAAAAAATACATATCAAATTTGGTTTATTCCTTTAAATAAATTGAAGAAAAGTGAATGTTAGACTGTTACAAAATAGCAGTGTCTGTATTCTTATTTACAAACTCAAGCATTCACTGTATAAACTCAAAAATGGTTCAATATTGTGCATTCCTTTGAATCACTGAACTAATATTTAGTTGTAGAAATCACTGTTTGTGAGAACTGATGTGCATCTGTGTTGCATGGAGTCGACCAACTTCTGGCACCTGTGAGAAGGTTTTCCAGCCCAGAATGATTGGACTACATTCCATAGTTCTTATGTATTTCTTGATTTTGCTTCAGAAGCTGCATCTTTGTCACCATACAAGGTTTCTATTGGATTAAGGACCAGAGATCGGGCTGCCACTCCATAACGTCAATCTTGTTGGTCAGGAATAAAGGTGTTGCCCGTTTACTGGTGTGTTTGGGGTCGTTGTCTTGTTGGAACACCTATTTCAAAAGACGTTTCCTCTTCAGCATAAGTAAGCACGACTTCAATTATTTTGATGCATTCAAACTGATCCAGGATTCCTTCTCTTCTTCTTTCCCTTTCGGCTGTTCCCTTCAGGGGTCGACACAGCAAATCATCTGCTTCCATCTCACCCTGTCCTCTGCATCTTCTCCTACTCCAACGACCTTCATGTCTTCCTTCACCACATCCATAAATCTCTTTTTTGGTCTTCCTCTTGGTCTTCTTCCTGGTAGTTCCAATCTCAGCATTCTACTGCCAATATATTCACTATCCCTCCTCTGTATATGTCCAAACCATCTCAATCTAGCCTCTCTGACTTTGTCTCCAAAACATCTTACATGGGCTGTCCCTCTGATGTACTCATTTCTGATCCTATCCATCCTCGTTACTCCCAGAGAAAACCTCAACATTTTCATCTATGCTACCTCCAGCTCTACCTCCTGTCTTTTCCTCAGCGCCACTGTCTCTAAACCATACAACATCGCTGGCCTCAACACCATCTTGTACACTTTTCCTTTCATTCTTGCCGATACTCTCCTATCGCACATCAAACCTGGCACTTTTCTCCAACCATTCCAACCTGCCTGCACACGCTTCTTCACCTCTTTTTCACACTCTCCATTGCTCTGGATTGTTGAGCCTAAGTACTTAAAATCCTCCACCTTCCTTATCTCTGCTTCCAGTAACATCACCGATCCTCCTGGGTCCTTCTCATTCACACACATGTATTCTGATTTACTGAGGCTAACCTTCATTCCTCGCCTTTCCAGGGCATACCTCCACCTCTCTAGGTTTTCCTCCACTTGTTCTCTGCTCTCACTACAGATCACGATGTCATCTGCAAACATCATAGTCCATGGAGATTCTTGTCTAACCTCGTCTGTCAACCTGTCCATCACCAACGCAAACAAGAAGGGGCTCAGAGCTGATTCTTGATGCAGTCCCACCTCCACCTTGAATTCTTCGGTCATGTCGACAGCACACCTCACCACTGTCTTACATCTCTCATACATGTCCTACACCACTCTAACATACTTCTCTGCCACTCCAGACTTCCTCATGCAATACCACAGTTATTCTCTTGGCACCCTGTCATATGGTTTTTCCAAATCCACAAAGGCACAATGCAGCTCCTTCTGACCTTCTCTGTACTTCTCGATTAACATCCTCAAAACAAACACTGCATCCGTGGTGCTCTTTCTTGGCATGAAACCAAACTGTTGTTCACATATGCTGACCTCTGCCCTTAGTCTAGCTTCCACTATTCTTTCCCATAACTTCATCGTATGGCTCATCAACTTTATCCCTCTGTAGTTGCCACAACTCTGCACGTCTCCCTTGTTCTTAAAAATGGGCACCAGCACACTTCTCCTCCATTCTTCTGGCATCTGCTCACTCTTTAAGACCTTGTTGAATGTTCTTGTCAGGAAATCTACTGCTACCTCTCCTAGACCCTTCCATACCTCCACAGGTATATCATCAGGACCAACTGCCTTTCCACTCTTCATCCTCTTCAATGCCCTTCTCACTTCACCCTTACTGATTTTTGCTACATCCTGCTCCTCAATGGTCACTTCTACTCTTTTTTCTCTCTCATTTCCCTCATTCATCAGCACTTCAAAGTACTCTTTCCATCTTCCCAGAACACTTCTGTCATCAGTCAACACATTTCCCTCTCTGTCCTTTATCAATCTAACTTACTGCACGTCCTTCCCATCTCTATTTCTCTGCTGTGCCAACCTGTATAGATCATTTTCACCCTCTTTACTGTCCAACCTATCATACAAGTCATCATACGCCCTCTGTTTGGCCTTAGCCACTGCTACCTTCACCTTACGCTGTGTCTCCCTGTACTCCTGTTTACTCTCTTCGGTCCTCTCTATGTCCCACTTTCCAGGGCTCTCCTACCTATCTCCCTGATCACATTTACTGTGGTTGTCCAGTCATCTGGAAGCACCTTCCTGACCACCGACGGCCTGTTTCAACTCCTCCTTGAAGACAATACGACCCTCTTCTTTTTTCAGCTTCCACCACAATGTCTTCTGCTCTGCCTTTGCCTTCTTCACCTTCCTCACCATCAGCGTCATCTTGCACACCACCATCCTATGCTGTTTGGTAACACTCTCACCCACTACTACTTTGCCATCACTGATTCCTTCAAATTGCATCGTCTACACAAGATGTAGTCTACCTGTGTGCTCCTACCTTCGCTTGTATAAGTCACTTATACTCCTGTTTACTTATGCTCCTGTTTCTCATGGAAGAAAGTATTCACCACAGCCATTTCCATCCTTTTTGCAAAATCGATCAACATCTGTCCTTATGTGTTCCTGTCCTGGATACCAACCTGCCCATCACTTCCTCGTCCCCTCTGTTGCCTGCACCAACATGTCCATTGAAGTCTGCCCCAATGACCACTCTTTCACCTCTGGGGGTACTCTGCATCACTTCATCCACTAGACCCTAAACGAGCAATCTTACTTTCATCAGTCCCCAGAATGTTGTGCCATTTCTCTTTAGGCCCATCAATGTGCTCTTCGGCAAACTCTTCAGTACGTGTCTTTTTTTTTTTTCCAGCAGTGGGACTCTGTGGGGGCTTCTTGCCGATATCTTGGCTTCACATAGTCATCTTCTAATTGTAACAGGACTCACAGGTAACTTTAGACCTTCTTTGATCTTCTTGGAGCTGATTGTTGGCTGATTGCTTGCCATCTTGGCTCTTCTTTGATCCATTCGAAGGGTAGTTTTTCGTCTTCTTCCATCTCTTTCAGGATTTGGTTGCCATTTTAAAGCATTTGGGATCACTTTAGCTGAGCAGCCTGACATTTTCTGAACTTCTTTATATGTTTTCCCTCTCCAATCAACATTTTAATTACGCTACGCTGTTCTTCTGAACAATGTCTGAAATGATGAGAAATGCGCTATAACCAGCATCTACTACATTTGTTGTAAATAAAAGCAATAATTGGCACCTGTTTTTCAAAGAAAGAATAATGTCACTAATAGAACTCCACACTCCTATTAATTTGAACACGCCCCTTTCAATTAGTGACTCAGTTCCACAGAATCAGCAGCAGTAAAATCATGACTGTTGGATCGGTAGGATTCTATTCCTCTACTACACCTGATAGTCAATTATTTTCCATGTAGAAATCTCATTTCTCCCAAAAGCAGTGATTGATCAGATGAGTGATGTCTGACTGATATTATTTTGAACACAACTGCATCGTACGTTAGATATACAGTGGTACCTCAGTACTCGAATGCTTTAGAGGTTGAACAAATTGGAATTAGACCAAAAAATACAGGGGTTCTTTTGTCCTGGAAGTCGACCAAAATCCGGAAGTCAAACGCGAAAAAGCGGAGGAAAACATGAGACCGAGAGGGAGGGGAAATGCACACTTTCCGGAAGTGTGGAAGTTATTGATACTATGTATCGCTGTGATCAGGATTCAGGATTTTTAATAGCCATTTGTGTTTTTTACACACTTAGGGATTCTTGTGTGGTTGCTCAAGAAGTCAAATTACAAACAGAAAAGAAGGCTCAAATCAACAACACACAAACTGGTATAAAATAAACACAAAAATTTAATATCTAAAAGGACCTCACACAGACCCACCAAACAATACAATAACAACAACAAAAGTAATAAAAATAAAATGATGATGATAATAATAATAATACAACAAATAAATCAGTAGATAACCACAATAAACGAAATTGCATTATATTATATTATATTTATATTGCACTATGCCCATTGTTTTGTTGGAAAAAAATGAACAGTTCTCTGGGTAAACAAAATGGCCGCAACTTCAAAGTTAGATGTTCTCCATTCTCAGAGCATTCCGATATTACCTTTAACGATGAGGCCATGAGCCACTTCCGAAAGGTTTTGAAAAGAAGGCAGAAACAATCCACGTTAGAAATGTTCAAGAAAAGAAAGGGACATCCTGAAGAACAGTCATCCACTCCAAAACGAGTAGCAAGAGAAAAAAGACACTTTTGGCTGATTCACCTGAAACTTTTATGGAAGGGGATCCGCTTCCTCTCTCCCTCCCTGTTATGGAAGAGGATCTGCTTCCTCTCTCCCTCCCCGTTATGGAAGGGGATCCGCTTCCTCTCTCCCTCCCTGTTAGGGTCAGGGATCTGCTTCCTCTCTTCCTCTCCAACATTTACGAATGCCAACTGCTCACCACCACAAAGGTTAAAAATTCTTATCTTTATTGTTATGCTTTAAGTGTACTGTGGTTTTTATTTTAATGTGTCATGGTCTCGTTTGTGAAAGACTCTGGTTTTGCCAGCTCCAACTCTCTCCATGCATGCAGCGGTGAAAGTGGGGCATGGCTGTCACACGCGGGTGGAGTGCTAAGCACACACACCTGATTTCACTTAGCAATCACCAGGCTTCTCTAACAGTGACTACGATTTCCCCATGCTCTAGTGCCTTCCTGTCAGTAATAAAGCGCTTCCATCACACTCTATCTCTTGAATTGTCTAGCCCTTCTGTGACACCAGGAACATTAAGCTGGACCCAAAAATGCAGGAGACAGGGTGTGATGAAAACGGATGAGCTTTATTTTTGACAAGGAAGGCACTAGAGCACGGGAAAATCGTAGTCACTGTACGAGAAGCCCGATGATTGCTAAGTGGAATCAGGTGTGCGCTTAGCACTCCACCTACTTGTGACAGCCACGCCCCTATCCAGCATGCATAGAGAGAACCACCAAAACCAGTGTCTCTCACAACACAGACCATAACATAGTGTGCTGTATTGAATAATTTTTTCACTTAATTTGAGGACCTATGGTATGAGTTACAGTACTGTTAATTTATGTTCAAAAGTCGACGGAACGGATTAAGACCATTTACATTATTTGTAATGGGTAAAGCCTATTCAGAATTCGACCAGCCATCGGGAACAAATTATGGTCGAGTACTGAGGTACCACTGTAAGTAGGCAAAACCTTTGGTAAATTGAAAATTACTGGAATTCAACATTAAGATGTTAATAGAAGATCCGTTGTAGATTTGTATTATGTAGAGTTCTGTTAGGTAATTTTAACATTTATTCATACAAACTCAACTCATTATAAGTTAATTTTTATCAGAAGAATTCTGACAGAATAACTCTTCCTTCAATCACAGCTACACAATCAATCATGTCAATGAATCAATTTCAATCACCAGCTTCTGAGAGCTCCTGTACAAGAACAAGTGCAGATTTTTATCCCACTTTACTCTATGGCACTTTACATCATTGTGTGATACTCACTTCTCAGAATTATGCTTGTGCTAATGAAACATATTCCACATGTGTGGTTGGATACATGAAGTGTTCCATTAAATGACATGACAGAGTGTGTATTAGGGAGTATGTATACCTGTATGCTCTTCTCACAGCTGGTTTGATGGTGCAGAAGTAGCTCGCTGTCCAGAAGGAAGCGTTTGCCACACTTGTTACAGATCTGCATGCGATTGTGTGTGACGTTGGTGTGCTTCTCCAGGTACCATCGGTTGTTAAATACACGTGGACATTTCTTGCAAGCAAAGTGCTGCTTTTCCTCCAACTTTACCTTCTGCCCTAGACTCTCCTGCTCCTTCTTGCCCTGTACCAGTGTACCAGAGCCCAAGCCCTTACACAAAGAAACGGCACTCGCTCTTGTCCCACGCCGCGGTCTCTCCATGATAGCCCTTGAAATCTCTGGAATGCCAAGATCGTTCTCCTCCTCCTCCTCTTCCTCCTCATCGTCATCATCATCATTGTCATCATCATCATCATCGTCATCTTCATCATCCTTTTCCTCCTCTGTGTCAAGTTCTATCTCTTCCTGCCTTTGTTTATAGTCTTTATCATCATTAGTGGGTGAATTGTCATGTGTCTGACCTCGCTCTTTGGTCTTGCCCTCTGACCCCTTGGAAACGTTTAGTGTCTGGTTGTTAAGGTTCACTTCAACAATGATTTGATTTCTGTTAAATGATGCAGGGCTTTCTTGAGGTGCCATGTCTTCAGGGCTGGTTCCTTCCTCTTTCTCTGCTTTGCATAAACCCCTCCCATCTCCTCCACCATCATCCTTTTTGTAGAAGTGCTTGGTTTGGGTCTGAGAGCCATCATGATGATCGAGCCTGCCTGTTGTATTGTCTACCACCCGAATGGAAAAGGCATCCATTTTGGGCTCTTCCTCCTTGATTTGACTATAAAGTGCTGTGTCTGTGTTCTTTTTGATTGCTTGCCCTGAAAAGTCCACATCAAATGTGTCCATCTGCAAATGGTGCTGTTGTTTGAAGGTGTGTCCATCAAACATGTGAAATAGGGCAGACCATCCTCCGGCAGGCAAAACATGAAGATGCTGTGTTCGGCATTTTTTTTTCCTGATATAAACTAGAGCTGGTTAAAAGACAGGAAAAGGAGCAGAATTGGTTATAGTACCAGTCTTTTTGAAAATTGATAAAAAAAAATAAATAAATAAAAAAAACCCTACAAATATTATTCCAATAATACATGCTTGACAGGACTTGGTAGTACTTTTGATAAAATGCTTTATACTTTGTCAAGACCTCAATCTAAATGACATTTTAACAATTAATTAATTCACTTTCTGATGTGCCTAATCCTTTTTAGGCTCACAGTGTGGCTGGTGCCCATCTCAGCCAACTCTGGGTAAGGGTACACACCAATCCATTTCAGATTTGAACAATTTCTTTTATACAAATTATTCCACATCTACATATGATCATTTCCATTAATATAAGTCAACGTAACAGAGATATTGGAGCTTGTTCTCGCTGCATGCCACCCCTCTGGAGCTTAATTCGCCACCAGATTTCAATATGCACACCGTCTCTTTCACAAATCCTAACAAAGTGGGTGTACAGGATAATGTGAAGGAAGAGTGTCTGAGAGCTACATTGATATTCAGATCCACATTCAACCCATTAGCTCCCTCCTCCACTCCTCTGTCCGGTCTCACCGGAGTCATCATGATGCAGAAGACAAACGCAGGCCAGTAACCAATTAGGTAAATTCATGAGAGTGAATATCAGCCTCTCCAAACAATTACACAAATTCATTAAAGAGACTTTTAGTTCAATTAACTGCCACAGGAATTAAAGCAAAAGTGCTTGTTATAATGTCAGCTGCCAAAAGGGTCTTTTAAATTTCAGGAATTAAGAGACAACGTAGATCGTTTAAAAAGTCAAGTAGGACTCAACTAGGGAAATATCTTTAGAACTGCTAAAAGATACCAAAGCTAAAATAATCATCTAACCATTACAAATTCTCTCTTTATATATATATATATATATATATATATATATATATATATATATATATATATATATATATATATATATATACACATATACACACATACACACACACACACACACACACACACACATATACATACACATATATTAATATCAAATCTGACTCGTGCTGACTCAATTTATATGAAGTTTTTTTTTTTTAAGCAGGGGAGGTCACCAGGTCCTTCCAACACATAGTAAGCACTCTTCTTGCCAAAGTTGCAGGACTGGGCAAAACCTACAATCTAGGACACCTACAGTTAAACTAGGGGCAGTTTGGAATACCCAATTAAACTAATGTGCGTCTTTTCATTGTGAAGAAAAAAATGGCGCAGCCAGAGGAAACTAATGCAAGTATGATGAGTACATGCAATCTCCACACATAGATCTGGAACAGCGGTGATTACATTCATTACTTAACATTAGCTAGATTTTTCCTGCAACACCTGTTCTTTTCTACACAAATACAGATACATTTTGATCCTACTTAACATTTTTAACCAAACACTTAACTACACAATTAAAATAGATTATTGGCACCTAGAGACAAGGTAATAAATTTAGTAGAAACTTAATTCTATCTCCATAGTAAAGCACAGTGGTAATAACATCATTTTAATTCCATGTCTTTCGCCCTGTAGTTGCTATTCAGACTAATTACTTTCTCCTCACGGCATTGACTTTTAGTGGACAACCATCTCAAAACAGAATCACGAAAATGTCAGCTCCAACCATACACATTATGTGCAATTCTGTATTTTAGATTCATAATGCATCAGACCAAGAAAATCCATTTCCATTCCAGGTTAGTGCAAATTGTCACACTAAATATTCATATATTTTTCCTTTTTGGTATACAGGGAGCCAATGCAGCCGTGAGGGGGGGGGGGGGGGCACAAACCAGTGTCTCTCCCTCACGCCGGTCCCAAGCCCGGATAAATGCAGAGGGTTGCGTCAGGAAGGGCATCCGGCGTAAAACAAATGCCAAATAAACTATGCGAATCACAAGAAAGAATGACATACCGGATCGGTCGAGGCCCGGGTTAACAACGACCGCCATCAGTGCCGCCAACCAACAGGGTGCTGATGGAAATTGGACTACTGTTGGTCGAAGACGTTGAAGACGGAGAAGCGGGAGGCGTGTCCGTTGCCAGAGAGAGAAGAGGAAAGGCATGAGTCTAGGACTGAAAGTAGGGACTTTGAATATTGGAACTATGACAGGAAAAGGTAGAGAGCTGGCTGACATGATGCAGAGGAGGAAGGTGGACATACTGTGTGTTCAGGAGACCAGGTAGAAAGGTCGCAAGGCTAGAAGCATAGGAGCAGGGTTTAAGCTGTTTTATCACGGTGTGGATGGGAAGAGAAATGGAGTCGGAGTCATCTTGAAGGAGGAGTTTGACAGGAATGTCCTAGAAGTGAAAAGAGTGTCAGACAGAGTGATGAGTCTCAAGTTAGAAATTAAAGGTGTGATGGTCAATGTTGTTAGTGCTTATGCCCCACAGACAGGATGTGAGCGAGAAGAGAAGGAGAGATTCTGGAGGGAGTTAGATGAAGTGATGCAGAGTACCCCCAGAGGTGAAAGAGTGGTCATTGGGGCAGACTTCAATGGACATGTTGGTGCAGGAAACAGAGGGGATGAGGAAGTGATGGGTAGGTTTGGTATCCAGGACAGGAACGCAGAAGGACAGATGTTGGTAGATTTTGCAAAAATGATGGAAATGGCTGTGGTGAATACTTTCTTCCAGAAGAGAGAGGAGCATAGGGTGACTTATAAAAGTGGAGGTAGGAGCACACAGGTAGACTACATCTTGTGCAGGCGATGTAATTTAAAGGAAGTCAGTGACTGCAAAGTAGTAGCGGGTGAGAGTGTTGCCAAACAGCATAGGATGGTGGTGTGCAGGATGATGCTGATGGTGAGGAAGGTGAAGAAGGCAAAGGCAGAGCAGAAGACAAAGTGGTGGAAGTTGAAAAGGAAGAGTGTCGGGTTGTCTTCAAGGAGGAGTTGAAACAGGCTTTGGGTGGTCAGGAAGTGCTTCCAGATGACTGGACAACTACAGCGAATGTGATCAGGGAGACAGGTAGGAGAATACTTGGTGTGTCATCTGGAAGGAAAGTAGATAAGGAGACTTGGTGGTGGAATGAGGAAGTGCAGGAGTGTGTACAAAGGAAGAGATTAGCTAAGAAGAAGTGGGACATTGACAAAACCGAAGAGAGTAAACAGGAGTACAGGGAGACACAGCGTAAGGCAAAGGTAGCAGTGTCAAAGGCCAAACAGAGCGCGTTTGATGACTTGTATGCTCGGTTGGAAAGTAAGGAGGAGAAAATGATTTATACAGGCTGGCACAGCAGAGAAATAGAGATGGGAAGGACGTGCAGCAAGTTAGATTGATAAAGGACAGAGAGGGAAATGTATTGACTGATGACAGAAGTGTGCTGGGAAGATGGAAAGAGTACTTTGAAGAGCTGATGAATGAGGAAAATGAGAGAGAAAAAGAGTAGAAGAGGTGACTGTTGAGGACCAGGAAGTAGCAAAGATTAGTAAGGGTGAAGTGAGGAGGGCATTGAAGAGGATGAAGAATGGAAAGGCAGTTGGTCCTGATGACATACCGGTGGAGGTATGGAAGTGTCTAGGAGAGGTAGCAGTAGATTTTCTGACAAGAACATTTAACAAGGTCTTAGAGAGTGAGAGGATGCCAGAGGAATGGAGGAGAAGTGTGCTGGTGCCCATTTTTAAGAACAAGGGAGACGTGCAGAGTTGTGGCAACTACAGAGGGATAAAGTTGATGAGCCATACGATGAAGTTATGGGAAAGAATAGTGGAAGCTAGACTAAGGGCAGAAGTCAGCATTTGTGAACAACAGTTTGGTTTCATGCCCAGAAAGAGCACCACAGATGCAGTGTTTGCCTTGAGGATGTTAATGGAGAAGTACAGAGAAGGTCAGACGGAGCTGCATTGTGCCTTTGTGGATCTGGAGAAAGCATATGACAGGGTGCCGAGAGAAGAACTGTGGTATTGCATGAGGAAGGCTGGAGTGGCAGAGAAGTATGTTAGAGTGGTGCAGGACATGTATGAGAGATGTAAGACAGTGGTGAGGTGTGCTGTCGGTGTGACAGAAGAGTTCAAGGTGGAGGTGGGACTGCATCAAGGGTCAGCTCTCAGCCCCTTCTTGTTCGCTATGGTGATGGACAGGCTGACAGACGAGGTCAGACAAGATTCCCCATGGACTATGATGTTTGCAGATGACATTGTAATCTGTAGTGAGAGCAGAGAACAAGTGCAGGAAAATCTAGAGAGGTGGAGGTATGCCCTGGAAAGGAGGGGAATGAAGATTAGCCTCAGTAAGACAGAATACATGTGCATGAATGCCAAGGACCAAAGAGGAACGGTGAGATTACAGGGAGCAGAGATAAGAAAGGTGGAGGATTTTAAGTACTTAGGCTCAACAATCCAGAGCAATGGAGAGTGTGGAAAAGAGGTGAAGAAGCGTGTGCAGGCAGGTTGGAATGGTTGGAGAAAAGTGTCCGGTGTGATGTGTGATAGGAGGGTATCGGCAAAAATGAAAGGAAAAGTGTACAAGACGGTGTTGAGGCCAACGATGCTGTATGGGTTAGAAACAGTGGCCCTGGGGAAAAGACAGGAGGCAGAGTTGGAGGTAGCAGAGATGAAAATGTTGAGGTTCTCTTTGGGAGTAACGAGGATGGATAGGATTAGGAATGAGCACGTCAGAGGGACAGCACATGTAAGACGTTTTGGAGACAAAGTCAGAGAGACTAGAATGAGATGGTTTGGACATGTACAGAGGAGGGATAGTGAGTATATTGGTAATAGGATGCTGAGGCTGGAACTACCAGGCAAAAGGCCTAGAGGAAGACCAAAGAGACGATTCATGGATGTGGTAAAGGAGGACATGAAGGTCGTTGGTGTAAGAGAAGAAGAAGCAAAGGATAGGGTGAGATGGAGGCAGATGATTCGCTGTGGGGACCCCTGAAGGGAAAAGCCGAAAGGAAAAGAAGAAGAAGAAGGTATACAGGGAGCCCTCACTTTCCATGGTTAATTGGGACCGAGATTCCCACGCGACCATCAAAATCCGCGAAGTAGGATCACCCCCTACACCCCCGACTGACGTATACGTAAATTTATATGTGTATATAATATCAATAAATACATATTCAACTATATAAATGCTTACAATAACAATTAAACATTGAAAAAACAACATAAGATGTAAATAAAATATAAATATAGAAACTCTCCAACTTACCAACATTCATTTTGCAAACATCAACAAAGCTGTCCAAGGTCAAAAGTGAAAGTGAAATGAAATTGAAGAACAAGTAGAAATAGAAATGGAATAAAAATTAACAGAAAAATAGATCGTAAATACAAGTATGAAGGTATGATTAACATTATCCATTAAACATTATCCTGAGGTACACTTAATACTAGGCACCGGCAGTGGGGGCGTATGAGCGCAGACGCGCGCACACACACAGATGCAAAATGTACCCCGTTTTGATGGGAGATTTTGGGTTGTTTTTGGTTTTGGGTTTTTTTGCATAATAGGCCTTGTTTTTGTGACATTTCCCTTAACTTTTCTACCTATTCTTCCTTAATTTCCTTATTTTTTAATTCGGGATTTTTTTTTTTTTTTTTTTTTAAACGCAACGCACTGAAGTCGCATTAATTGAAGCGGGAAGTATTACAAGTATTAGTAAAATGAATGTAGTCATACTCTGGAAACTGCACGAGTGAATCTTAAGGATGGCACACAATGCAACATTGCCTTATTAAGGTTATAAACAAAGCAAAAATCTGTAGTATCTCCTGGTGTGCATTGTCTATTTATGGGTTAATATTCACAAAATTAAAAGGAAAAACCTAAACCATAAATATCAACCTGACTACAAGCCTAATAAAGGCGTTTTTACTTCTCCCTGTGCTTTTTTATAACAGTGATTGTAAATCCAACAGAATCACAAGGCATATTAGACAGTAAAATTCATCAAATATACTCTAAACCTATCTGCTAACACAGGTTCTTTAATTCCTCTCAAAAAGCTGGGACAGTTGTTATACTTCAACAAAAAACTTAAAAAATTTATTTGTACAGAGAACATTTGTATATAAAGTATTTTAGTGCCAAAATGAAACATTACAATATCAGCCTCACGGTTTAAGCGTATTGTATTCCGAATCTCCTCTAGACTGGAATGCACTTGGCCAATGCTGTGTAACTCCATGCCAAGAAAAAGAATGCCAACCAGTGCAACAGAAAGAGGGAATGAGATCTCCCCCTCACTGAATGACTTTTGCTTGTGTGAAAGTGTGTGCTCGCATGGCATGCCCCAAAACTGTTCACATTCACGCTGTTGTAAAGGCCACGGTTCTTCATTTAAAGAGAGAGAGATACAGCTTTATTAATCTCACAATAGAGAAATTCACTGTTACAGGCTCTTGAGGTACCATCAGTAGGGGATGCAAAAATAGATACAAATCCAAACATACACACATACATATATATTATATAAGTAAATAAATAAATAGATACATAAATAGTATAAATTAATAAACAATAAAAGAAAAGAAGGGAACGACTTTGTAGACTGGCCTATATTAAAGTGTACATGTATCTGAGGGCAGAGTAGATGGGTTGATATGGTTCACTGTCAGTGGGGTAGATGTGGTTGATTAAAGTGCACGGGGTTCTCTCCTGTGACTGTGCCCACAGAGAGGCTGCATGTCATGTCTAAAGGGTTAAAAACGAACTGACCAAAACCACTGTTTTTACATCTGCTACAGCACTATAGAGGATTTTCAGCATGTTTTGGCTCAATACCAAACACACCAACTCTATGGCACATACTATCTGACAGCTGTTATTTCCATCAATAGTTTTTGGCATTTATATTAGAAAAAAAGCAACGCTTGGTTAGCGTGTGGCTAAATTCATCTTCTCACACACAGCCCAGTAAGCCTGCATCCAATTTTACCCTCTTACACACAGCCCTGTTAGCCCGAAGCCAAATTCAACCTCTAAGATGCCGTTCCCACATGTACGATTTAGGTTAGTGTAGAACATGATTTATCAACTTTACCACTTTTTAATGATATTGCAAAACCTATTTGTAATTTATCCTACTCAGCTGCAGAGATTCATGACACTCCTGAAGAGTGCTACAATCTTTTAAAAATTGTTTAACAAATTCGTAGCTTACTGTAGCATGTTCTATATTTGTATATCCATTGTGGGGCTGTTGTACCTTAACAGCATCTTATAATTCAGTGCACCGTCGTACTGGTTTGTCCTACTGCAAGCCAAGAATTCACTATGATGCTGATATGATGATTGTAAAAATGTAACACGAACTGCTTGCGGTGCAAACAAAATGCAAAGAATGCAGTAAAACCACATGACATACATGCACACAGCTCAGGTTAGAATTCTTCGTCATGGTTAAAAGATGTAAATGTATAGAAAAAAAATTTATAGATGCAATGATGCAGCTCTTTGCTACCTTGTCTGCTTCCCTCATGATTTAAAATAAATAAATAAACGGAAGAAAAGAAAAATAAATAAACAAATATTCCCCTCAAAGTTCCATCTCTGGAGACATTCTAAAACCGCACCTTCACCTCCAGTGCATAACTGTTTGTTTTATTTTACTGTATATGATATTACAGTATATGCTACAAATTGATAAAGACCGCATGCAATCAAAATTTAAAAAAGCGCCAATAGAAGAATCCAAAACTTCTGGTCATATGACCAGGAAATCATAAATGTCATTCTGATGTCATACAACACTCGTGATAAAATTGTAACAAATCTTGTCAATGTTGTTAATTTAACACATTGATTGGTGACAATGACATGATGATTCTCTACAGTGTCACATGACTATCACTTCAAGAGGGCATGTTGCTATCTTACCAGATGTGGTCAATTTTATCATCTCACACACACGTCCCGTTAGTCTGGACCTAATTTCATCCCCTTACACATGGCCTAGCTAGTATGCAATCAGTAGCAGTTCGTCAGATTATTCCTCTCACAAACAGTTTGAAACCATGTGGTAAAATTCAGTTATAGCTAGAGGATCTTTATGTTTATTATATATTATTGCACAGAGAACACATTATCACACAGACTGCACTATTTTATTACAACTGTCTCATACAAAACTAAACCGAACACCAACATAAGAAAGCCTGTTTGCAGTGCATATTAGCTCAATGCTTAGAAAAGGTTAAAAAAAAGTGTTATATTAGTGCTGCACATTCTGTGGTTATGACAGGTTCTGGGAATGAAGGGACTTGAATGACAACCTAAATGAATGAACCGGGCACAGAATCAGACTTCATCTCCCTCAGTGGACAAGGCGACTGAGCACACACAGGCACACACACACACACACACACACACACACACACACACACACACACCTTGTACTTCTACCTTTGTGGAACATTAACTGACTTAACACTTCCCTAGCCTCTTACCATTTTTCAGTTGCGCCAATGCCCACACCAGTATTGAGAATGCCACCAATGCCAACAAAGAATGGTGGATTGGTATCATTGACTACCCCAGTCTACGTGCTGATTTGATAACAGTAAATTTTACACAATTAGCAAATAAATTAACACACAAATATATAAACAACTATTTACAGTCACACCTAGAGGCAATCTGGAACAACCAATTAGCCTAATTATGCATGTCTTCAGACTGTGAGAGTTAAACGGAGTACCTGGACGAAACCTACACAATCACTGGGGCATGTAGACTCAACACAGAAATGCCTGATCCAAACCCAGGACCTTCGTGCTGTGAAGTGGATGTGCTAATTGTGTGTCACCATGACACCGGGATCAATAAAGAATATTAAAAAAAAAAAAAAAAAAAATATATATATATATATATATATATATATATATATATATATATATCTATGCTGCATGCAACAGGGTATGATGAATTGACCAATGCAAAGTACAGGGGGAGAGGGACGAATTGCAGCAAATAACATTCAAACAGCTTAAAATGTTTAATAAAGACAATCAGTACAAACAGATAAAAGACAAAATAATTTGACCTCAAATATCTACTTTTGCTTCACACTGGTATTCATTCCCTGAATGTCTCCCATTTTTTAATGCATGGGTATTGGATCGGTATCAGTATTGGCAGGTACTGAAAAGTGAAGTACAGTGGTACCTCACCTTACGATAGTCCCAGCAAACGAAAAATCGAAGTTACGAAAAACATTTTCCAAAATTTTTTGTCTCTGTATACGAAACAAGTTCTCCTTACGAAATGAGCCAAATGCGCCATTTAAACATTCAAACGCGCCATGCAAACAATGCACGAGCCGCTTTCCCATTGACCATCTTCCAACATCCTGCCCCACTGGCCTCCCATTGGCTAGAAAGGATGATACAGCTCCCTTCCATTGGCTATCTCCCAACATCCTGCCCACGCTGGCCTCCCATTGGCTAGGAGAGATGATGCAGCTCCCTCCCATTGGCTATTATGGAGCTGCATCTCCCATAATGCTTTTTGTGTAAAGGACAGAGTTACTGTTTTTTGACTCAGGCTTTTAACATTCCATAAACATGTCTAAGATTATAAGTCTGATAAAAAAACATGGTCAACCCCCACGCGCGCACACACACACACACACACACCCACACACACACACGATTTCCGGTTCGAATGAAAAGCGGAAGCGGGCTCGTGATATCACAAAGGAATATGGCCAAACCCACACGCACACACACACACGCGCGCACACACACACACGCGCGCGCGCGCACACACACACACACACACACACGCGATTTCCGGTTCGAATGAAAAGCGGAAGCGGGCTTGTGATATCACAAAGGAATATGGCCAAACCCATCTACCATCGGTACAATGGAGGTCTTAAATGGTATGCTTTTATCATTTTTAAATGTTTTAGGGGGTAGTACTGGGGGCCATGGAATGAATCATGCATTTTACATGTAAAATGCAGTTCATTTTACGAAAAATCCAGGTGAAGAAAAAGGCTGTGGAACGGATTAATTTCGTATGGTGAGGTACCACTGTATTGGTATCAGTATAATAAAGAACTCTAATGACAACTACTCTTACCCAAAAGCTAATTCTATACTGAACCCTAAACCAAGTCTTAACCCTTGAACAACCATATGAAACAGGGAGGACTAGCCAAAATTGATTAAACATTTCCAGTCTTCAACAAGTACAAGCACGCACACACGAGCACGTGCGCGCATGCGCGCGCACACACACACACACACACACACACACACACAAATCATCTTTCACATAGTCTGTCAACACAAACAGTAAATGAAAAGGTTTGAGAAATGTTTAGTATGGTATTGGGCAATTAATTGAGCTAGTGTGGTAATGCTGGAATTCCTAAAAAAATGTGATCAATGTGTATAACAAGCTGAGATGAAAATTATAAAATATAATCAATTACATTAACGGGATTGCTCAGAGAGTTAAATTCATTATTGCATTCTAAAAACATAGTCCAGCATCTTAAAAAGACTGAATTAAATAAAATAAACTGAAATATTCTTAAAAAAAAAAAAGATACCTTCAACAAGCCAAGCTGGCTAACTGTTCAGTGACTTACTCGCTGACTGACTGTCCGCCCCAAGCATAACAAGAGATGTTTAGGTTGAGTGATCTGCCCGTAGTAATCATAACCCTCAGGATCCTGAGTTTCTCCTCACACTTACAGCAACAACGATGAGATTAATCTTCAGCCTCCTGCGCTTGTTCTCCGTCTCCACAGCAGACGACATGAACTGATAGAGCGGCCTGATAAGTACTGAAAGCTTGTGTGGTTCACACTGCCGCTGTCAATAAATTGAGAACTGATTAAGCAAACAATGTGCTGGTGCCAATAATCCGCTGCATGTGCTTCAGTCCAGATGGTTCTAGTGAATTAATGTAACGTCTCCTTTACAAGACATGATAAAAAGAAACATTAGTTCGGGGCAGTGCTTCACTCTAAGTGAAGATGCATAAGCGAACATCCAGTAAATATATGAATGCTCCATATGATGAGAATGATGCTGTATTTTTATTTAATTTGTCACCGGAGTGTGTGTAAGAGTTTCAGTGCACTAGTACACCTCCTGTGGCCAAGGTGAGAGCGGAAAGAAAGAGGAGTAGCAGTGGAGGGAGAAAATAGACTGTGTGTGTGTGTGTGTGTGTGTGCGTATGTTTCTGAGATATTGTCCTGACCTTGGCAAACACACCTCTCACGCAAACACCACCCCCCATACCAGCCCATACCCCCAACCCCTCCCTCCCAAGGTTATCTCAGGTGATAAAAATTACACAGCAGTTATTACAACCTTACTCCATCAGTGCATATATATATATATATATATATATATATATATATATATATATATATATATATATATATATACTGAAGAAAAGGAAGAGACAAACACACAGAGAAAGGAGGCGGTGATTTTAAGCTCAAACAAACAGTGCGGACATGTGTGAAAACCAGCAGGCTGTGTTAAACACTTCATACACCTCAAAGGTGCTGCAGTTATAAATATAAAAGACTAAAACAACAAAAATACTAATAAAAAAAAAATTGAGATCGAGTCCTGATGCTGAGGTCACAGAGATTTTGTACTCTCGTCTTTCAAGCAAAAACAGCTGACAATTCCAACTAGTCACAACGAGGCACAGCAGCGCCATTTTGGCTGAAATGGACAAAAACCCCAAAAGCTAAATTAATCCGTACAACAATTACAGCCAGAGTTATTACTGCTTAATAATTGTAGGGCAGTGGTGGCTTAGTGGATAATGCGATGTGTTACTGATCGAAGGTCAGTGGATGAATCCCCACTATCACCACTGTGGGGGCTTTGAGCAAAGCCCTTACCTTTCAACTGCTCAGTTGTTCATTCATTCATTTTCTGTAAAAGCTTAATCCTAATTAGGGTCACGGGGAGGCTGGCGCCCATCCCAGCTGACTCCGGGCGAGGTCAGAGTACACCCTGGACAGCTCGCCAGGCCATCACAGGGTGGAAACATGCTAATAGCTATGCAAGTGTTCTTGTCGAAAGTCAGCAATGGTTCTTTTACAGCATCTCACCGTAGACAGTGAGAGTCATGGCTGGCCTTTGATAACCCGGTTTGCTGCACTGGGATTGCTCAGTTGTATTTTAAAAAAAAAAAAAAAAAAAAAAAAAGCAGGTTGCTCTGGATATGAGCATCAGCAAAATGATGTGACTGTAAATATACAAATGTAATAATGCTATACAACGTAAACACTGCTTTTCAGTGTATGTTACAGCGAGCATTCATCCGGCCATCAACACAACATTTATTATTTATGTCACCCTTTTAGGACTATTGCATGGCTTGAGATCTGCACTGGAGACAATTGTGAGTAGCTATAAACATGAAGCCAGTCACATTTCTTGGAAGGGTGACAGGGTAAAACCTCAGACTCGTACAGATGGAATTACTTCACAGTCGATGGCAAAACCGGGAGAGCGTGGCTTCCATTTGCTGAATGTTTGGACATGCTGAAGACTGCTGCGGCTCAACCAGTGGATCAATTCAATGGTTGCATCCAAGAAGGCATCAGAGAGGGCTACATGGCCTACAGGTTGGTATAAGAGATTTCTGTACCAGATGCTCACATTCTTCATGCAAGTGCATATTTCCTCCAACTATATTTTTGCAAGAGACCGCTCTCAAAAATCACCAGAATAGTCATGGAATGGCCACGGTAATGCCAGCCATGGTTTCACATGTCAACTAGTTATATGAGACCTTTTCCATGCGTATTTCATTTTACGAACAGCTTTATCTATTATTAGGCTCACAGGAAGACTGGAACTAATACCAGTTGACTCCAGGAGAATTCATACCTGGGCCTATTTTAAATATTCACTTAGCATAAAGTGCACACCTTTGGACTGTAGAAGGAAACTATAGCGCCCAGAGGAAACCTATGCAATCATGGGAGAACATGTACTAAACTGCACACTGAAACGCCCTTGACGAACCCGGTGCTTGAACCAAAGACCTTGCAGTAAGGCGGAACTGCGAACCACTACACCACCATACCTTCTGAAACCACACCCATCTCCTCAAAAACCCCTGAAACATTCATGTGTTTCCATGACTTGTTTTTATTTTGAGATTTCATGTTGCGTATTAAACAGCACAGCTTTTGAAGCTCACAACTTGTGTGTAAAAAGGAATCACTAATTTAAGACAGCAAGTAAAAATTCTTGCAATAGTCCAAAAGCACTTCCTGTTTTATTTCCCATTTGGTCTCCAGTCCTCAACTTGATCCCACTGACCATCAACAGTGTTATTGTGGTGGAGAAACAGGCATACTTCCAAGAAATCAAAGAAGAAATTCAAGAGTTGTAGAAAGGGAGATTCTTTTATTCAAAACAAACCAGAATCACACGACACACTAATCTAATTACGATATTATCTTTTTTTTTTCGGGTTTTGAATGGCACTGATGTAATACTTTTCTGTCTACACTAATACCGAGTGTTCACGCCAGCCTCCGGTAGGGATTAAGAACAGGATTTTTACAAAATACATAATAAGGTCTAATACGCCTGACTGTTTTTGGTTCTTCAGTTTTATAGAGTCAAATTACTCCAACTATTATCCAGAGATACTCCGATATGGAGATGACTTTTCTAGGAAATAAAGGAACAATCTAGCCCAAAATTATATCCTTGGGTGAGTAAAGGAAATCTAGAAAAAATATGCCAATTCCTATCCACGACCTCATGAAAGTCAATTTCCATCCAAACCAGAGGATAAATCCAGTCCATGCCGAGTAGTTATCCCTTGATCTTAGCCATGCTTGCATTTGGACTTGAACCTTAACCACAGAGATATGTAATGTACAAATGCTATCAACACCTTGAGAGACTTAAAAGCTGTGTAGTAGAGTTTAAAGTTTTGGTCAAGCAGAAATTAAATCCATGATGGTGGATTAAGCAAAGCAGAAGAATGTAGAGTGAGTTTAAGGTCAGAGTTTCTCGCTGTCTGATGTAATTTTGCTCAGAAAACTCCTCTGAATATCAAGTGGTAATTTCACAGGGAATTTGAGTGAATTTGATTGCTGGATTAGATAAGATGTGACCTGTTACGTAGTCAAAAGGTAATGGAAGGGTTTTATTTCACTGGACAACAAAACAATACTTTGTCTGCTCCCAAACTAAAAACCTGTTCTTTACTGAATTGAAATTTGAGGTCAAACTCTTGAAAAAACATAGACAGCTAATTGCTTACCTGCTGGGAGAATGCGTGTCCAAGTGTCCTCCAAAAATCCCTGTTAATGTTTGAAACATGTCAAGTATTCCTCCGTTCACTCACCGCCCCCATAATTCCAGTTGGGCTTTGAACACACTTGTCATTTTTCTCTGAAGTGACAAATTGAGTTCATTGAGCAGACTGAACATGTCGCACAGGTAAGCGAGTTTGATGACCCATTCCTTGTCACTGAAATGAGCCACCACTGGCAAGTTCTTTTCAGAGAGAAATCTCTGCAGCAGTTCTCGTAACTCATACACTCTGTCCAGTGATCTCCCTCTGCATAGCCATCTTATTTCTGTGTGCAAGATTAGGCCTTTGTGCGCTACATCCATCTCTTCACAAAGCTGCTCGAACAGACGCGAGTTGAGTGCATGTGCTTTGATGAGGTTAATAACTTTAACAAAATCATTCAATACACTGTGAATTTCAACGGACATTTTTCGGCTAGCAAGCATTCCTTGGTGAATGACTCAGTGTGTGGACTCACATTCAACTGCAACTTCCTTAATCCGAGTCGCTAAACCACAGTCATCCAGTCGTAGAAACAGCTCCATTTGTGCACATACTGACACAAAAGGACCAGTTCAGTTTTTTCTGGTATATAATTATTCAGAGACTTGAATAGATCTGCGGCTGTTGTGTTTGTTTGCACCTAATGCATCCTCATGCACGTACTCCTGATAAAGATATTGCACATAAATAAATAGTGTTGCCTTGTTGTCAATATCAGTACTCTCGTCCACCTGAATTGCGTACCATTGTGACTTTTTAATTCTCTTCAACAACTGCCCATCAACCCCAGTGCAGCTAACTGGGTTATCAAAGGCCGGCCATGTCTCTCACTGTCTATGGTGTGAGGCATGTAAAAGAACCATTGCTGACTTTCGACAAGAGGCTGCAAAGCCATCAGCGTGTTTCCGCCCTGCGATGGCCTGGCGAGCTGTCCAGGGTGTACTCTGCCCTCGCCCTGAGATTGGCTGGGATGGGCACCAGCCTCCCCGCGACCCTAATTAGGATGAAGCGGTTACAGAAAATGAACTGAAATGAACTGCCCATCAATGTCCTCCACTAAGTCCTCAATGCGCCTGGTGACGGTGCTAGTCAAAGAGACACCTGTGCAACCTTTATAATAGTGGCCTCTCCTAAAAGCTCACAGAAAATATCTATGGCCGCATGCATGATAAGTTCTCGTCCAATCATGAAAGTTTCTTGGCCTTAGCAATACGCAATACGCTTATCCACTAGGCATGATGCTCTCAGTGAATTCACATTTGTTGATGTGGTGGTTCTTAGGAAGTTTCTGTCCTTTTTCATGTTTTTTTCTTTGAAAAAACTACAAAAGCCTTACCGTATTTTCCAGACTATGAGTCACACTTTTTTCATACTTTGGCTGAAGGTGCGACTTGTACTCCAGAGCGACTTATGTGAAATTGTACCTGCTCATCCACCACTGAAGAAATGGCCTGAAAAAGAAATCCTATTCTGCGAATTACAAGCTGCAAGTAGTGAAATGTGCAGCAGAAAATGGTAATCGAGCAGCAGAAAGAAAGTTTGGAGTGAACAAGAAACTTGTGAGGGACTGGAGAAAAGCGGAGATTACCATTACTGCAATGGAAAAAACAAAAAAAAACAAAAGATGCTAATCGCGAGCTAAAAGCTATATGACCACTGCTAGAGGAATGAGCTCGCACATGGGTGCTTGAGCAAAGTGTGGCACGGAGAGGCTTGTCAACAGTGCAGTTGCGTCTCCACGTCCAGGTAGTGAAATTCTTTTCCTTTCGACTGTTCCCTTCAGGGGTCACCACAGCGAATGATCTGCCTCCATCTCACCCTATCCTCTGCATCTTCTACTCTTACTCCAACTTCCTTCATGTCCTCCTTCACCAGATCCATAAATCTTCTCTTTGGTCTTCCTCTCGGCCTTCTGCCTGGTAGTTCCAACCTCAGCATCCTATGACCAATATACTCACTATCCCTCCTCTGTACATGTCCAAACCATCTCAATCTAGCCTCTCTGACTTTGTCTCCAAAACCTCTTACATGTGCTGTCTTTCTGATATACTCATTCCTGATCCTATCCAGCCTCGTTACTCCCAAAGAGAACCTCAACATTTTCATCTCTGCTACCTCCAGCTCTGCCTCCTGACTTTTCCTCGGTGCCACCGTTTCTAAACCAAACAACATCACTGGCCTCAACACCGTCTTGTACACTTTTCCTTTCATTCTTGCCGATACCCTCCTATCTCACATCACACTGGACACTTTTCTCCAACCATTCCAACCTGCCTGCACACGCTTCTTCACCTCTTTTTCCACACTCTCCATTGCTCTGGATTGTTGAGCCTAAGTACTTAAAGTCCTCCACCTTCTTTATCTCTGCTCCCTGTAACCTCACTGTTCCTCTTGGGTCCTTGTCGTTTACACACACATGTATTCAGGGAGTGTAATTATTACATATAATTCTGTTTGCCATAATAATAATAATGAACATAATTTCACATCTTTATTTTTGCACTCACAATTGCAAGAAGGCAACAAGAGAGCAGAAAAGCAGAGATTATTATTACTACAATAAAGAAAACAAACAAAAAAAAAGCTAATTGCAGGCTAAAAGCTAGAGGAACCAAGTTCATATATGGGTGCTTGAGCAACGTGAATCAACTTATAGTCCAGTGCGACTTGTATGTGTTTTTTTTCTTCTTTATTATGCATTTTTTTTGGCCAATGCGACTTGTACTCCGGAGCAATGTATAGTCCGGAAAATACGGTATCTTTTATACCAGGGTGCTTAGTATCTATGTGCCGAGGCAGCTTTGAAGGTTTCATTGCCTTGTTTGCTAGCTTTTGGCCACTTATTATGCAAAGCGGAAAGCGCATAACGTTCCGCGGCTAATTGGGACCGAGATCCTCACGCGATCATCAAAATCCGCGAAGTAGGATCACCCCCCCAACTGACATATACAGTACATACAGGTATATCAATAAATACATAGTCAAGGCTATAAATGCTTATAACAACAATTGAACATTAAAAAATACCATAAGATGTAAATAAAATATAAATACACACATACAGATGGTATTACATGAGAAGAACACGACACATACACAGATGCAACAGTTGATGGGAGATTTGGGGTTGTTTTTTGTTTTGTGTCGATTTGGGGGGGGTTGCATAATTGGCCTTGTTTTTGTGGCAATTTCCTTAACTTTTCCCCCTATTCTTCCTTAATGTCCTTATTTTTTTTAATTCAATGACTATTCTTTTTTTTTTTTTAAACCGCGATGCACTGAAACAGCATGAACTGAAGCGCGAGGTAGCGAGGTATCCCTGTGTGTGTATATATTATACATATATACAGTAGGCCCTTGACTATTCGTGGTTTTGCGCTCACGGTTTAAGTATTCGCGGACTGCCAAGCAATTGACACGTCACTCAAATTCAGCCAATGGCTGTCCTCCTTCCTGCTGATTGGTTGAGATGATGTAACGCCCCCTTTTCCTCATTCACGCACAAGTTGTCAAGGAGCCTCTTTTATGTGTTTTAATTACCAGTTAAGCTCTATGATGCCACTCAAACGCTGTGCGTCTTCTCTATCGCTTAGCGATAGAAAACATTGGCTGTCGGGTCGACCGATCATAGACGAGCATAGTGCAAAACATGAACAAACAAAACAATAAAACAAATTAAAACGAACAAAGAAACAATGTGACTCTGAGTACTCCGCAACGTTGTCCTCTATGCAGTGCCATCTTGGAGACGTCACTCCAAGTTCAATGTAAAAGGACATGAAGCGTAATAAAGTTTATCCTTTTGGTATCATTTGTTAAACATGCTACAGACCATAAAATCTCATGTACAAACATTCTAAACATTAACTGAGGAACTGTACTGGAATAATAATTGAAAAAGATTTTAGTGCTTTACAACAGTATATACTATATAATGCTTATATTTTATCATCAATAAATATAACAGTAAAAATTTAAAAGTTTGATAATAAAGCCTCTACTTACGAAAACTCCAAAATATAGTCCACTTTGTATGTCGCTAGTGAGGACATACTAGGTGCGTCATTGAAAACCTATTATTGGTATTGATAAAAAAATTTCCGATGCATCGATACATTGGAATATTGCTGTACTGTTCCATAAATGCATTAAATAGAACAGACTAAGATATATTACAGTAGTTTGTATAATGCATTGAATACAGTGAGTCGTCGACTTACGACCTATGCGAGTTTCGTCTGATCGACTTGACAACCGCAAAAGTGGTGAAGCATGATTCATGGCAATGCAGTGCGAGTGTTGCGTACGATGGCTGTTTGTGCTGCCGTCAGCGCCAGCATTTTAAAAGGCCAAGCAGGAGATGATGCAGATTTACTTTCTAACTGTTCAGAGCAAATTTATTCATCGACTTTCAGTGCCACGTCACTGTGGCGCGAAGCTGAGAGCCAATCCTTTCTGTGTGGGCGGGTCCGATACCTTGAAGCTCTAATTTTATTGGACTCACACGTTGCAGTGTTTATGTGACAGGAAGCACATCCCAAGTTTTGAAAATCAGCTGGCCTGCGGGTTGAAGTTTTTCCAACCGTTCATTTGTGTTTGCTTGCCAGCTGTGCTTGGCTTCGTGGAATTGAGCCAATCAAAACGAGGGAAATTTCTCTCTTTACTCAAACAACATGCGCAGTCTGTGGCTGTTGTTATAATCCAATAAAATTGGAGTTTGAAGCTATCGGACCCGCCCACACAGTGGAGTACAGAAAGAATTGGCTCTCCGCTGCGTGTCACAGTGACATGGAATCGAAAATAGATGTATAGATTCATAAGATGCACATATCTGCATTATCCAGTGATAAGTGTCTCTTTTTGTTCAAAATGTTCCGTGCTGTTGAGAACACGTGCTCTGACGGCACACTAGAAGCAGGGACGTACCATTTACCATACAGAGAGGCGGGACGTACCATTTACCATACAGAGAGGCGGGACGTACCATTTACTCGGAGTGTCATTGAAATGGCATTTGCTACAGACGCTGTCATGAACACAGGAAACTATAACGTTGGAAGTATCGATACCCCTTTTATAGGTATTGATTATCGATCAACATAATTATATCGGCGATATTCCGATAGTCAATGACATACCTAGGACATACTACTTTTTAGAAAATAGCAATTACAGTTACAAATAAGTTTCTGAATGTCCACATTTGAAACTCCTGAGCATCCAGAGACTAAATGAATCCAGCTCTCAACCAATCAACATGACCCTCCTGAAGTCATCCTAGGAACACACGAGTTCGATTTACACCTAGTCATATCTGTTTTGAGGGCTCTCATTGGTTTACTGTTGTATGATTCGTAGAAACCCTCTCAGATTGTGTAAGTAGGAAAAGTACAGTCGTGAAGTGGCAAGGGATGACTGTATTCTGGTATCAAATATGGATATGTTCGTTAAAATATGTTAGTACAGAAAAATTAGTAAAGAAAAGAATTACTGCAATTTATCCACAAGAGAAACACACAAAGCAGCAGCTCTGATTTTTCACAATCTTTGCCAATATAGAGAAATTTCTAGAGAAATCACAAAAACAGTTTGAAAATCTGCAACTTAAGTGGAATTTTCCATTATTTTACAACTTAGACATGGAACCCTTTCTTTTTACCATACGTAGATTTTAAGTATAGATATTTAAACTTGTCCATGGTGAGGATTAGGCTTTGAAGGATGTATTTTTGGTGACATCGCATTTTCATCTAGGTAAGCCATTTACAACTTTGGCTCTTATTCAAAATTCTCTTATTCACCTTGCAACTTAATCCGTATTATGCTCGAGCGGTTCTCACACACATTTTATATATATATATATATATATATATATATATATATATATATATATATATATATACACACACACACATATACACAGACGCTCCCCGACTTACGTTTTTAATTGGTTCTGGAAGGCCGAACGTAAGTTGTTACAGAGATGTATGACGCTCATACTGTACTATACATCCATAAATACCATTACCATGTCTCATAAAACACCCCTAAATCAATTATTATAAACATAACATTGTAAAATAATATCAACATTCATTTCAAATAAGTCACTTATTTATACCGAGTTACTTTACATGAAGCTTAAAACAGCCAATCAATGCTGACAATATGTGCAGCGCTCAATACCAAAAGTGGGGCTGGTGGTGTAGTGGTTAGGGTGCTGCGCTCATGATCAGGAGGTTGTGAGTTCGAATCCCACTGAGGACTTCACTGTGCAAAGACCCCTGGGCAAGGTCTCAACCACAAGTGTGCCTCTGTTCACCCAGCAGTATAAATGGGTACCAGTAAAAATATACTGGGAAGGTAACCTGTGATGGACTAGGGTCCCATCCAGGGGGTGTTGAACTCCTAGTCGCTTCACGCTACGGAAACCGGGGATAAGCACCGGCCTGATGAGCCACAAGGCTCGAGTGTAAAAACCCAACAGACTTACCAACCACAATACCGAAAGCAGTGTACCTGCAAAAGTAGTGTACTTGCTGTGGGTTATACAGACTTCCAGTCTTTCAGGTGCGCAAGGGTCCCGTTGAACTTGTTTAGAACACAGCTTGCACATGAATCCCAGTAAGTAAACTTTATTCAGAGATGCATACAAAGAACAAGCACAAATCCTAATGAATATTAACATAAAAATAAGTATATACTCTTAGGATTCTGCTAAAAGATAATAAATATCTGTAATTGTTCTGTAACTTGTGCATTCAGGTTTTCTTTCATATTACAACTCTCTTTGCTTAACTGAGTATGCATGGTAGATTGTGCCGATCTGAGCAGATAGTTAATTCATCTCTGTGTATGAGATTTGCACCCATGCTGGTAAGCTTACACTTCTGATCAACCATATTTGCTTAGGGCTACAAAAGTCCGCAAAACAGTGTAAACACAAAGATCACAGAGACCACGTCTTAACACAAGGGTAACACGCAATATAACTGAGATATATATACTAGTCCTTCTCAAAAAATTAACACATTGGGATAAAGTTCATTATTTTGTGTAATGTACTGATAAAAATTAAACTTTCATGTATTTTAGATTCTCTGAGCGAATAGGCTGTTCCCAGAGTGCTGTATCAAGGCACCTCAGTGGGACGTCTGTGGGAAGGAAAAAGGGAAAGAAGGGCTGATTCCAGACCCAGACCTTGGGGGACCTGTGGAAGCAGTGGACTGAGTCTGGGGTCAAAACATCCAGAGCCACGGTGCACAGGCGTGTGCAGGAAATGGGCTACAGGTGCCGCATTCCCCAGGTCAAGCCACTTTTGAACCAGAAACAGCGGCAGAAGCGCCTGACCTGGGCTACAGAGAAGCAGCACTAGACTGTTGCTCAGTGGTCCAAAGTACTTTTTTCAGATGAAAGCAAATTTTGCATGTCATTCGAAAATCAAGGTACCAGAGTCTGGAGGAAGACTGGGGAGAAGGAAATGCCAAAACGCCTGAAGTCCAGTGTCAAGTACCCACAGTCAGTGATGGTCTGGGGTGCCATGTCAGCTGCTGGTGTTGGTCCACTGTGTTTTATCAAGGGCAGGGTCAATGCAGCTAGCTATCAGGAGATTTTGGAGCACGTCACACTTCCATCTGCTGAAAAGCTTTATGGAGATGAAGATTTCATTTTTCAGCACGACCTGGCACCTGCTCACAGTGCCAAAACCACTGCTAAATGGTTTACTGACCATGGTATTACTGTGCTCATTTGGCCAGCCAACTCTCCTGACCTGAACCCCATAGAGAATCTGTGGGATATTGTGAAGAGAAAGTTGAGAGACACCAGACCCAACACTGTGGATGAGCTTAAGGCCACTATCGAAGCATCCTGGGCCTCCATAACACCTCAGCAGTGCCACAGGCTGATTGCCTCCATGCCACGCCACACTGAAGCAGTCATTTCTGGAAAAGGATTCCCGACCAAGTATTGAGTGCATAACTGAACATAATTACTGGAATGTTGACCTTTTTTTGTTTTAAAAACACTTTTTTTTCATTGGTTGGATGTCTGTCTTCCTTTTGGCTTTTTCCCTTTTACTCGGGAGTCGCCACAGCGAATCATCTGATTCACACATTTGATTTGGCAGAGGTTTTTACGTCGGATGCCCTTCCTGTCACAACCCTTTTTAGCAAGGGACAGAAACACGCTGACGACTTTGCAGCCTACTCTTTATGAAAGTCAGCAATGGTTCTTTTACATGCCTCTCACCATAGACAGTGAGAGACATGGCCCGCCTTTGATAACCCACTTAGCTGCACTGGGGGGGACAGTGACAACCTTGTAGAGAGTGGGACTCGAACCCCCAACCTTTGGATCAGCAATCCAGCGCCATATACCACTAGACCCCACTGCCCCTTTTCATTGGTTGGATGAAATATGCAATTTTTTTTGAGATAGGAATTTTGGGTTTTCATCAGCTGTATGCAAAAATCATCAGTATTAAAACAATAAAAGGCCTGAAATATTTCAGTTGGTGTGCAATGAATAAAAAATATATTAAAGTTTAATGTTTATCAGTACATTACAGAAAATAATGAACTTTATCACAATATGCTAATTTTTTTTTTGAGAAGGACCAGTGTACACACACATTAGTCCTCAAAAAAATTAGCATATTGTGATAAAGTTCATTATTTTCTGTATTGGACTGATAAACTAAAATGATTAGACTTTCGTATATTTTATATTCATTATACACAACTGAAGTAGTTCAAGCCTTTTATTGTTTTAATATTGATAATTTTGGCAAAAAAGTAAAGAAAAAACAAAAATCCCTATCTCAAAAAATTAGCATATTTCATCCGACCAATAAAAAGAAAAAAGGGTTTTTAATACAAAAAAGTCAACATTCAAATAATTATGCTCAGTTATGCACTCTATACTTGGTCGGGAATCCTTTTGCAGAAATGACTGCTTCAATGCGGCGTGGCATGGAGGCAATCAGCCTGTGGCACTGCTGAGGTGTTACGGAGGCCCAGGATGCTTCGATAGCGGCCTTAAGCTCATCTTAAGCTCACCGCAGCAGTGCCACAGGCTGATTGCCTCTATGACACTTTTTTTTTTTATTGGTCGTAGGAAATTTGCTAATTTTTTGAGATAGGAATTTTGGGTTTTCATGAGCTGTATGCCAAAATCATCAGTATTAAAACAATAAAAGACCTGAAATATTTCAGTTGGTGTGCAATGAATCTAAAATATTTGAAAGTTTAATTTTTATCAGTACATTACAGAAAATAATGAACTTTATCACAATATGCTAATTTTTTGAGAAGGACTAGTATATATATATATATATATATATATATATATATATATATATATATATATATATATATATATATATATATATATATATATATATATATATATATAGATGCACATACATACAGGGATCCCTCACTTTAGGGACTGAGATCCTCCCCCCACGACCACCTGGCTCCGTGAAGTAGGATCAACAACCCCCACCCCCCACCCCAACTGACGTATACGTACATGTATATGTAATATCAATAAATACATATTCAACGCTATCAATGCTTACAATAATAATTACACATTCAAAAATAACGCATAACATGTAAATAAAATATAAATACACACACACAGGTGCACGTGTGGGCACACCACATAAAAATGTAAGTAGTTTTGATGGGAGGTTTTGGGTTGTTTAGGATTTTTTTTTTGCATAATTGGCCTTGTTTTACAGCATTTTCCTTAACTGTTTTTAACCCTATTGTTTCTTAATTTCCATATTTTTTATTTCGATGAATATTTAAAAAAACAACGCTCGATGCTCTAAAGCTGCATGAAATGAAGTGCGAAGTAGCGAGGGATATATACAGTAAAACCTCCGCTGACAAACGCTTAAGCTCATGAACTTTTCGCCTCAAGAACATTAAATTTGCGAGCATATAGTCTCTGCTGACGAACTAGTTTTCGGAGGACGAATCAAACCACGCGGTCGAACAGCGCCACGGTGGCGGCCACGAGAAGCTGACGCACGCTCATGGCGTCGCAGTTCGTCACCCCCTTTCTTTGAATGCGGAAGTGGTTTGTGTTTGATAGACATTTTGGACCATATTGAGTGTACTTTTGCTATTATGGGACCGAAAAAGACCCCACCACAGGCGGAGATCATTGAAAAACACGAACGAGGTGTGCGTTTGTGTGACTCAGCGTCCCAGTACCAGTACGCTAAGTCTACCATTGCTCCCATCCTTAAGAATAAGGAAGCTATTAAGGGTGCGTGTGTGGCTCAGGGTGTTTCCAAACAGTAGGCGTTTCCAAACTCTCCTTCCAAACAGTAAGTCCCTCCCTCCCTCCCTCCTCCTCCCACTCCATTCCATCAAGCCATCAACTACCATCACAAAGGTAAATAAAACCACTTTATTATACAGTACAGTTTATTTCTTTAATTACAATCCAATAGCACATTTATTATACATAAAATAAGGTATATTTTTGTGTAGTTTTAAGGCTTATTTAGTAGAAAATTATGTTTTATGGGGACCTGGGAACAGATTATTCTCATTTTAATGGTTTCTTATGGGAAATAAATGTTCGGAAGACGAACTTTTCACCTTACACACACTTTCTGGGAACCAATTATGTTCGTGAGCAGAGGTATCACTGTATATATATACACACACATACACACACACACACACAGTATATAGGCACACACACAAACACACACACTCTGTTTGGTTATTATGGAGCTGCATTTCCATAATACCCATGATGCTTTTCGTGTGCCTTCGACCCATTGTACGTCACGGAGTTCACACGCGTAAAGAACAGAGTTACTGTTGTTTTGTGAGTTTTTCGAGTGTGCTCACTGCAACTTTATTTTTTGGCTCAGGCTTTTAACCTTGCATAAACATTTGTAAGATTATAACTCTGTTAAGAAGACATGGTCAACACACGTGCGCACACACACACACACGCACGTGTGATTCCCAGTGAAAGTGATTTCCGGTGCAAGTGAAAAGGGGAAGCGGGTTCATGGCATGCGGTTGAATGATATCGCAAATATGGCCAAACCCGTCTACCAGCGGTACGATATTGAAGCCGAAGGAGGCCTTAAAAGGTATACTTTTGTAATTTTTAAAGGGTTTAGGGGGTAGTATTGGGGCCTTGGAACGAATCAGGCGTTTTACATGTAAAATGCGACTCAACTTATGAAAAAAAAATCAGGTTACAAAACCACTTCTGGAATGGATTAATTTCGTAAGGTGTGGTACCAGTGTGTGTGTGTGTGTGTGTGTGTGTGATTATATATATATATATATATATATATATATATATATATATTTATATATATATATATATATATATATATTGTCCTCTACCTTTTACCATATTGTGACCCCCCATTTGTCTCCCCAATTTAGTTGTATCTACTTCCAGGCCACCAAAGCATTCTCTATCACTTGACTACCATCAATCAGGTAGGGGCAAAAGCATGCACATAGGCAATGCTAGCCATCTGCCTCTTTTTGAACTCTGACATATGCATATTTTGGGGATGGTCAACACACTCAGAAGGAAAGCGTAATCTGCTTCCACGTACGAATGAGTTCACAGGCCCATGAGTGACAGAAGTGAGCAAATGCGACCCCTCCCTCCCGCAAGAGTTCGGCTAATCAGCTACCATGGACTCGGGGTCACAGATGGCTGTGGCATTAACATGGATTCAAACTTGCGATCTGAGGGTTAATAGTCACACACTTCATGATGCACCACTCCAGAGCACTATATTCTGTAATTAGAGGTCATTTCTGCAACCAGCCTTTTAAAAAATATTTTTCCTTTATATCTACAATCCATACATATTTAATCATTAACCAAACATATTCAGGGTATATAGTATACTTTTTTTGGTCATTTTAATTGCAAGTGTTCCTGCAGAAGGATGTGATGAATTATGCCTCTAACATGATTTGAAAAAGGTTTACACAATGCAAATGCAGCTATAGTTATATAATACGCTCTTATACTCGGATGTATTTATAATTTTTTAAAGGTTTCATCAGTTATTGTATATTATACTGCAGGTAACCAGTTCTGCCATCATTTTAGCTCATGTGTCTATGGTGTTAATGTGCCCCAAAGTATTCAAATGATATAACAACATTTCCACCGCCCATTCACACCCAATTTTCCTGCTTATAAAGATTCTCTCTAGCACCTAATCATCATCATGACCTCCAGTCAGATAGTACTGTGTGTGTGTGTGTGTGTGTGTGTGTGTGTGTGTGTGTGTGTGTGCGCGCACAAGTGAGAGGTTACAGTGTCCTCTGAACAGGAGCTGAGTCAGGACTTCTTGCCAGAAGGAGAAACTATGAAGCTGGCACCTTCCAGACACATAAAACATGATCACAAACGCTCATGTTCGTTACTCGCATGCCAACACGATACTCATACAGAGACTCTAATTTCATGAAACAGCTGTGTGAAGAACCTGATCCTTAGAACCACTGTTATAAACACTCAAAGGTTGGCGAGATCGGCCAATAAGAATGCAAGCACTTGATCTGATGACATCTATGGGTCTTAACTCTAAGATTATTGATGTTTTCGCACTGTTACTACACTGCACAACATTGGGTTCTGTACTAGTATTTTCTCTACAGGAACGGTATGATCTGATAGGCCTGCATCTGGATATTACGAAACACTTAAGCGGAGTGGATAATGCGTCGATCAAAATGACGGTAACTCGTAGATTCTCAGTCACTTGGGAAGGCATCATTATCACGCAATAGAACGAAAAATTAAACCACAAAAAATGTATTTTAGTTTGTTATTCTTGTGTTTTAACAAGGTGTACAGTCAAACTTTTACTTAGGTTTCTGTACAGTATTACATTGTCATTTTATTTGTACTTACTGTACAAACCCTGAATAAGTAAGTACTAAAGACAGTCTAAGCTTCACAGCTCATGGCACGGATGAAAAGTTAATAGTACTTTCATGCACAAGAAATAAGTATCCTATGGATTCTGCAAGTTATGCAAGTGAATGCTGTATATTTTCTGAGGAAAAAATTATCATAAAATCAAGTTATTTTCAGGATCATTGTTTAAATATTTTTATTCCAATTTATTAATTTATGTTCTTCTCAAAAAATATTTAAGACCTATTATGGCATGATCATAGTCCTGCAAAATATTTTCAGAAACTCAAAACTCAGTTCAGTTCCATTACAGTATGCTGCAAAAGCACTGCAGCTCTTGCTTCAGAGACCCAGATGTTCAGAACACCCACTCAGAAAACACAAGAACCTAACCAGAAGCTATGAAGCCAGAACTCCAACCGCTGCAGTACTGACCCGACCCAGATATTAACCTGAGCATCCAGATGTGAGCTTAAGGCAGGATTACTGCACCACTTCTAATGAGGAGGATCCTAATCCTATATGATGAAATAAATAATTTGCAGTCCATTACAAATACAGATGTTCTCCGACTTACGTTCATCCGTTTTACGTTGAAAAAAGTCAAATTTTGAGTTTAGACGTACCTACGTAGTACGCTGACGTAATGACGCTGCATTCATTGTTTACAAACTACAGACTCAGTGTACATATCTATCTTCTTTTCGGCTTTATCCATTCTCAGGAGTCACTACAGCGAATCATCTGATTCGCACGTTTGATTTGGCATAGGTTTTTACGTCGGATGCCCTTCCTGTCACAACCCTTTAGCAATGGACAGAAACACGCTTATGGCTTTGCAGCTACTCCTTACGAAAGTCAGCAATGGTTCTTTTACATGCCTCTCACCATAGACAGTAAGAGACATGGCCCACCTTTGATAACCCAGTTAGCTGCACTGGGGGGGACGGTGACAACCCTGTGGGGACTTGAACCCCCAACCCAAGGATCAGCGATCCTGCGTCCTATCCACTAGACCACCACTGCCACTATATATCAGTTATATGGCATGTTACCCTTGTGTTAAGACATCGTCTCTGTGATCTTTGTGTTTACACTGTTTTGCAGACTTTTGTAACCCTAAGCAAATATGGTTGGTCGGAAGCGTAAGCCTACTAGCATGGGTGCAAGTCTCATACACAGAGATGAATTAACTATCTGCTCGGATCAGCGCAATCTAATGCATACTCAGTTAAGTAAAAAGAGTTGTAATATGAATGAAAACCCGAATGCACAAGTTACAGAACAATTACAGATATTTTTTATCTTTTAGCAGAATCCTAAGAGTGTATACTTATTTTCATATTAATATTCATTAGGATTTGTACTTGTTCTTTGTATGCATCTCTTGAATAAAGTTTACTTACTAACTCACACAAAAGAAAGAACTCTCCGCTTTGCTGGGATTCACATCAGTGCAGGCTGTGTTCTAAACGAGTTCAACGACACCCTTGTGCACTTGAAAGACCGGAAGTCTGTATAACCCACAGCAAGTACACTACTTTCGCAAGTACACTACTTTCGGTATTGAGTGCTTCACATATTGTAAGCGTTGATTGGCTGTTTTAAGCTTCATGTAAAGTGACTCGGTATAAATAAGTGACTTATTTGAAATTAATGTGATATTATTTGATATTATTTTACAATGTTATGTTTATAATAATTGATTTTGGGGTATTTATGGATGTGTAGTACAGTATGAGCATCATACGTCACTGTAACAACTTACATTCACTTTCAACTTATGTTCGGTCGTCTGGAACCAATTAAAGACGTAAGTCGGGGAGCATCTGTACACTGAAATCACAATTTATCTTAAAACTGGTCCATGTTAAAATGAGTTGTTGCACAGCTTATCATCTGTAAATAAAGATTAATTTAGGCTTCATCACACATCAAATTAGGATAAAACCTCATTAATCCCTTACTGGGAGGAGTTTTAACAGAAACAGAGAGAAGGGTTAAGAAATATAAACGTACAAAACAATAAATATATAATATACTACAATGTACAATACAGAAAAGTGCAGTATAAGACAACACATGAGTTTATAGCAGCAATTAACTCATGGGCATCACAAACTGTTCAATGCGTCTGTGTCGTACACCTCACTGCATTCATAAAAAAGATTCCGTCTGGTTTTAAAATTTATTGTTCCTTTAAGAAGAAGTGAGAAGGAAAAACATCCTTCAGTAGAACTAAGAGACAGTATTACAACTGACATAGGCCCTGCCTACTTCATTAGAACCAACAGACAGGTTATGCCTCCTTTATTACAACCGAGAAAGAGCAGACTTCATTAGAACCTACAAAGGTCACACCTATTTTATTACGACCATGACAGAGGACATAGCTTCTTCTCTGGGACTAGAACATGTAGTCATAATGTCAGGCCTCTTTCTTTGTGACCAGCCCAAACAGCAGCCTTCTTCACCGAGATTGGCACAAATAAGATACGCCATCTTCACAAAAACTGGCAGACTCGAAAGCCATGTTTCCTACGCTAGGACTGAATGACAGACGCCATGCCTCCTTCATTAGCATCAACACAGGTTATACCTCCTTTATTAGGAGCTGATAGACAGGGACCACACTTGGTCTCTGGGATTGGAACACAGATTGGACTGGAACACAAATCTTTCATTAGAGCTGACAGAGACCACGCCTCCTTCAGTAGAATTGGCAGACAGAGGAGAGACCTCAATTAGAATTGACAGAGTCTCCTTCACAGGAACCTAAATAAAGATTATACACTTCCTTCACTGAGATTGGCATACACAGAGGCCACGCCTTCTTTATTGGCCCTTGCACACATCCATTCTGGACCTTTTTCCTTGAGACTGATAGATAAAATCAGTGCCTTGCCTCTATTGTCTAGAACTAACGAACAAAAAATCCACCCCATTGTCATTATAACTGAAAGATGAAGGCCACCCATCCTTAGTTGGGAGGAATAGACAAGCATCAGTACCATTCCCTAAAACCCAACTGGTTGAGCTTTGATGGTAATGAGTAAACAACTGGTATGAAATATTTAGATAAAATTGGCTTGGATTTTTTTTTGTGGTACTGTATATATGAATGAAGTGAGTAATTCAAACATCTAGAACATCTGATGCTGATCAAGAAGATCACAGTGTGCAACCCAAACAACAGATTAGACTGCATCACACTGCCTGACCATACAGAACCCAGCAAGACTAACATGCAACATATTTCATTGGAAGCATCACTGCATGAAAAGTGGAAAGATGATGAAATTGATGGTATTCTTCGGGGTCAAAGGTCAGGGATGCCATTCAGCTGGGAAGGTCAAACAGCTACATTAATGTACAGTTGCATTTATATGAATCATTTATAGGAGTCATGCATTGCATCACCAAAGTGAAAGACAATGATGCTGAAGCAGGGACTAAAAGTTTTCTTTTTCAGGATTTTTTTTACAGTCATACTTGGAATAAACTGAAATTACAATAAAAAATGCAATCTGTAGAAGAAGCAGACCAAAATAAGACACTCTTTTATTCGGATATTTACTAAATAAATAAAGTTTAAAACTTTTCTCCCCACACATGCACACAGTGAGGCTGAGTTAAGGCCATCAATCCAAAAGGGAGATTCATGTGCATTGCACTTGTTCAATAAAAAAAATAGTCCCTGAATCAGTGACTGAAAACAAATAAACAAACAAAATACATTCCACTAAAATTAAACACATTTTATTTGCAATAAAGCTCTGCATACATACCACACATCTACAGTCACGACCTGGGGGCAGTTTAACTCTTTCTGTGCCGAACTGAGGCTCGTGAGTCCAGCTGCTCCTCCAAACCTTGTTTTTTTGCGACTCAAACTTTTAGTTAAAGCGCAAAACATTCCCGGAGAAATCAATGCGCTGCGCCCACAATACAAAGTGCACAAACTGCAGCCGCTCTCATGGCTCTGCGTCACCGAGCGCACGTGAATAAAGGTCGTGTGATGAGCACGAATAAAGAGCGGGGTTTGTTTACCATGCTGCGGATCCGTCAGCTCTTCAAGTCCGGCGCTCTCCGGCCTGCGCGCGCCATGAAACCCCGAGACTCGGATTTTTCACATTTCTCCTGCTTTCTCCCTCACGCACTCCACATGGGTTGCCAGATTGACGCGACTGAATTTCAACACAAAAGACAGATTCAAACCCCTCCCTAAAATCAGGTTCAAGATAAGTCATCTAAAGAAAATAAATTACATTCATATTATATTTATCAAATATATTCGAAGTGCAAGTGTAATAATGGCGCAAATAACTTACAAATTTGATTAAATATATAATACAATAAGGCTATTTAATATTTTATTTAAAAAAACATATAATCATAAAACAACCTGTATACATACTATCATTGCTCACAGTAATATTGCTGTAATTATTCTTTAGTAATTAATTCAGTTCTGTACCATTTAATCCTTTTTGGGTCACAGGGAGATCGAGGCAAAAGTGGGGTTCACCCAGACCAGATCCCCCAGAATCCGATCTCAGGGATAACACATACAGTCCATTATTCATACATTCACACAATCCTAGAGGAAATTTACAACAATTTAGTCTTATTTTCTAGTTAATTATCCTATTAGAGGAAATCCATACCATCACAGAAAGAACAACAGAATCGCCCCTGTCAAGCCCGGTACTCGAACCAATAACCTTCTTGTTGCTAGGCATACATGCTAACCACTGTACAACCACACTCAGTAATATTAATAATAAATACAATAATATTTGGGGGCAGTGATGGCCTAGTGGTATAGGGTGCTGGATCGCTGATCCAAAGGTTGGGGGTTCAAGTGCCACTCTCCACAAGGTTGTCACTGCACCCCCCCCAGTGCATCTAACTAGTTCATCAAAGGCCGGCCATGTCTCTCACTGTCTATAGTGTGAGGTTCATGTAAAAGGACCATTGCTGACTTTCGACAAGAGTAGCTGCAAAGCCATCGGTGTGTTTCCGCCCTGCAATGGCCTGGAGAGCTGTCCAGGGTGTACTCTGACCTCGCCCAGAATCGACTGGGATGGACGCCAGCCTACTCATGACCCTAATTAGGATTACGTGGTTACAGAAAATGAACTGAACGAAAATACACTAATATATATTTTTGTGAAGACAAATAATGGCATAAGTGCATGTGGTGTTAAGCTTAGATTTGCACATGAAACAAATTCTTAAAACAATGAATTTATTCTTCAGTCAACAAAACAGTTAAATAATATTGCCATTTTTAAAATAATTTAGTTATTTTTAATACTTTATTGATAGTTTTCAGTAGTCATATTGCCAATTTTATTATAATTCTTACTTATTATTTCTATTATTGGGCAGTGGTGGCCTGGTGGTAAAGGTGCTGCATCGCTGATCCTTGGGTTGGGGGTTCGAGTCTCAGCAGGTTGTTCCCCCCCCAGTGCAGCTAACTGAGTTATCAAAGGCCATGTATCTCACTGTCTATGGTGGGAGTCTGTAAAAGAACCATTGCTGACTTTCGACAAGAGCAGCTGCAAAGCCGTCAGCGTGTTTCTGCCCTGCGATGGCCTGGCGAGCTGTCCAGGGTGTACTCTGTCCTCGCCCAGAGTCGGCTGGGATGGGAGCCAGCCTCCCTGTGACTCTAATTAGGATTAAGCGGTTACAGAAAATGAACCGAGTTGTCATATTGTCAATTTTATTAGAATTTTTATTATTTCTATTATTGGGCAGTGGTGGCCTGGTGGTAAAGGGCGCTGGATCACTGATCCTAAGGTGAGAGGTTTAAGTCCCACTCTCAACAGGTTATCACAGAAAATGAATGAATGGACGGATGTATTTCTATTATTTAACCAATAAAATGGTAGAATTTTGATCAGGATCGACTATTAAATCTGCAAATGATAACAGAAAGGACAACTTTTAAAGCATTACAGTTATGAGCCAGTCTCCTTGTAAATGCTATTCACCCTTCAGTTTCATCGATGGGAATCTTTTTTTTCTTTTTTTTAAATCAACCGTCTTTGCATAGTTGTTTCTTCATCATCTCTAATATTTTGTCAATGAATTATTTAAAAAAAATGTTAAAGTAGTGCATCAGTAAAGACCAAGTGGTTATTATCTTTACTGTTAACATGAACACATTCCACTCCAGAGTCAGTCTCTTTTATGGTTATAAAAAGCTCCACTAATTTGAAAAGGCTTTTCACTAGATTTTAGAGTGTGGCAGAAGAGTTCATTTATCTAAAAGAGCTTTAGTGAGGTCAGGCACCAATTGTCAGGTTTTTGTTCAGAACACTCACATTCCTCTTACCACAGACCCCAATGAATTTTTCCACTTTCAAATTATCCTGTTGAGAAAGTCTCAATCTGGCAACCCCGGCGGGAGCGTTGCGAGGCTGCCTATAAAGAGGGAGGAGGTGATTGGAGCTCGGGGATCAGATGGGATTTCTTGGCCGTGGATTTTAAAGAGACCTGACTTCAAGATTTTAAAATAAATTTATATTTAAATGCATTTATCAAACAAATATATTAATAAATAAGCATTCCCCATGTTCTATAGTACACTAAACATTAAGTGGACTCATTTTAAGGATTTGCAAAATAAGAAAAAAAAAAAAAAACAAAAAAAAAAACCAAAAGATTCTGAGCTCAAGCACAGCTTAGACAAGAAAATATAACAAGGAGATAGTGATATTTGTTTATTACTTTTGAATATTGTACCAGTTAGAAGTAAAAGAACAATACATACGGGAGAATATGGTAGCTTGAAACAAAGATGAGTCATGCGCCAAAAAATAGAAGAAAAAAAAAATTACATACATGCATATACACAAACCTGTTGACTCATTTTGTTGGGTTGCACTGATGCTGATACAGTACTGTACTGTAATTCTAGAGTTGGTTACATGTCTCATTTAGAAAGAAGAATAAAGTAATGAATATTAATTTAAGTTTTTGAGTTTAGGCAAATTGGACAAAGCTCTCTGCGAGTACCTGGTATAGGTCGCAATCCCATAATTCTGTTCACCAGACGTTACTGTACAAGGTTGAGAAAGACATACATACACACAGATACATGTGTGTGTGAGTGTGTGTATATATTATATAAAAACCACTCATCAACCATATTTTAATGTAGAAATAAGGGCAGCTCTATACCAAATTCTTTGTGAGGTTTATACAGGGACCAGCTTTGCACTACAGACGCTCCCCGACTTACGTTTTTTTTTTTAAAAAAAGCATGTCAAATTTTGAGTATGAGACATACCTACGCGCTGACGTAATGATGCTGCGTCCATTGTTTACAAAAGACAGACTGAACGTGCCCTGCTGCTTCCCAGATCACTGCATGTTACCCTTGTGTTAAGACGTCATCTCTGTGATTTTTGTGTTTACACTGTTTTGCGAACATTTGTAACCCTAAGCAAATATGGTTGGCCAGAAGCGTAAGCCTACTAGCATGGGTGCCAGTTTTCCGGCATATGCCGGAATTGCCGCTTTTCACAAGATTGAATTATCTATCTGCTTGGATCGGTGCAATCTACCTTGCATACTCAGTTAAGCAGAGAGAGTTGTAAAATGAATGAAAACCCGAATCCAGCAAAGAATGAGAACTCTCCGCTCTGCTGGTGATTCACATCAGTGCAGGCTGAGTAATAAACAAGTATTCAACAGCGCCATTGCTCACTTGAAAGTCCGGATAACCCACGCTTTGTCTCAAGCACAAGCCAGTGAACTACACCTCACATATTGTAAGCATTGATTGGCTGTTTTAAGCTTCATGTAAAGTGACTCGGCTCAGCTTCATATAATGTGACCATTCGTCAACCATCGGAACCATTTACAAACAGAGAGATCGCATCATAGAGAATGTTAAAGGTTATATTTGATACTGTATTTGATATTTGATGAATGAGTTTGATTAAAATTTATCTATTTGAAATTATTTTCCTTGAATTTAATTTATTTGAAATGTTGATATTATTTGATCTATTTGATATTATTTTACAATGTTATGTTTACAATAATTGATTTAGGGGTGTTTTATGAAATACGGTAATGGTATTTATGGATGTATAGTACAGTATGAATGTCATACATCACTGGAACATACAGTAACAACTTAGGTTTTTGTTTTTTTTTTGTTTTTTTTAACTTGCGTTCGGCCGTCCGGAACCAAACAAAAACCTAAGTTGGGGAGCGTCTGTACTCAGAAACTGCCATTTTGGATGCTGTTGATATTCCATACAGCAAGGTACCAAGCACAACAATGAGGCCAGAAATAATAAATATTTACTTTTTAATAAAATGTTTTTTGGTTTTTTTTGCATGGTTATTTCATTGTCTAATAGAGGGGCAGTGGTGACCTCGTGGTAAAAGGTGCTGGATCGCTGATCCTAGGGTTGGGGGTTCGAGTCCCACTCTCCACAAGGTTGTCACTGTCCCCCCCCAGTGCAACTAATTGGATTATCAAAGGCCAGCCAGGTTTCTCAATGTCTATGGTGAGAGGTTCGTGTAAGAGAACCATTGCTAACTTTCATCAAGAGTAGCTGCATAGCCGTTAGCGTGTTTTTGCCCCTTACTAAAAGGGTGCGTCAGGAAGGGCATCCGACGTAAAAACTATGCCAAATCAAACATGCGAATCATTAATACGACTTCCATGAAGATGGAGGCAGATGATTCACTCTGGCGAACCTGCGAAAAAGGGAACAGCCGAAAGGAAAAGATTTCGTTGTCCAATAGACTAGAAATGGTCCATAAGCTACAAAAAAATTGGATTGTTGGAATGGTGAGCTGGCCCCTTTAATGCACCTGTTGTGATAGGCTCTGATTTTTGAACAGCGTACATGGCTTTTGTAGAGTGAACGATGGACACAAACACAATGCTTAAAACACTGAAATACAATGCGCTTAAAAAGGTGTGATTACTGATTAAGTTTTCATTGAGGATTTGTTTTGAAACAAAGTCTCTAGGACAAAAACGTTCATCTGCATATATTTATTTAATTGCGTTTTTTTAAACTACGCTCATCCTGATGTTGCCAATAGCATTATTGAAATGAAGAAAGAAAAAAAAAAAAAAAAAAAAAAAAAACACCACAATGGATGGGGATGGGGGGAAAAAAAACACCTTCACATTGTACTAAAAATAATTTTTTTACTAAATCTTAGCACATCCATGAACTGGAATAAGGCTCATGCTAGTTTTCAATACAAATTACATACAAAACCAAAACAGGGCGGCATAAAATAAGTTCTTATACATTCATACATGTCCTAATATCGAAAAAATAAAAATTATATTAAAAAAAAAAATCACAACAGTTAAACAGTATTGAACTGATCAATACCACAGAAATTCATGTTCGGGTCCAAGTGGCTCACATTACGTGACTTCAGAGAAACCATCTTTATGGAAAAACAGGACGTTTGTGACAGTCTGGATGAGCTACAATAACCAAAGTGAAACAGGAAACTTCCCTAAGCCAGTTCAGCTATAACGACTGCCACGACTCCAGTGCCGTGATGAACTGCGACTGTAGGAACGATATGATCTGAAGGACAGGAGGGAAATTACATACAACACTTTAGACTGGAAATACTACAAAGCCTATACACATACATACATACATACACACACGCGCGTGCGCACACATGCACGCACACACACACACTCATAATGCTGTGTAAAAGTTTTTGCCCCCGACCAATTGCTGACATTTTTTGCATGTTTGTCATGGTCATCCATTTCAGATCAAGAAAAACTAAATATTATACAAAGATAAAACACAAGTAAACACCAAATGCTGTTTTCAGTGCCAACTGCATCTATTAAGAGGGAAAAAATCTGAACCTACAACGGCCCGTGTGAATATGTAATTTCCCCTAAACCTAATTGCTGGTTGAACCCTTTTGTAGCAATAACTGCATTGAAGCCTTTGCGATAAGAGGTGATGAGTCTTTCACATCGCTGTGATGGGATTTTGGTCCACTCTTCTCTGTAGAATTGTTTAAGATTAACCAGATTGGATGGCTTTCGGGCATGAACAGCCTTTTTAAGGTCATGCCACAGCATCTCGATAGTGTTCAGGTCGGGTCTTTGACTAGGCCACTCCAAAACCCTCATTTTGTTCTTTTTTAACCATTCAGAAGTGGACTTGCTGGTATGCTTTGGATCATTGTCTTGCTGCAGAACCCAGGTGTGCTTTTGCTTGAGGTCTTGAACTGATGGACAAACATTCTTCGCCAGGATTTCCTGGTCGTGAGCAGAATTCATGGTTCCAATCAATCAGGACAAGTCACCTAGTTCTTAAGCAGCAAAGCAGGCCCAGGTCATCACACTTCCACCACCATGTTTCACAGTTGGCACAATGTTCTTTTTATCAAATGCAGTGTTGCTTCTGCGCCAGATGTCACGGGATGCATTTTCCCCAAAAAGTTCAACTTTAGTTTCATCAGTCCAGAGGACATTTTCCCAAATGCTTTGGGGATGATCAAGATGATTCTTGGAAAAAGTGAGTCGTGCCTTGATATTCTCTTTTTTCCACAGTGGCTTTCACCTCTGAACTCTTCCATTGATGCCATTTTTGCCTTGTGTCTTTCTGACGGTGGAGTCATGAAGATTGATATTAACCGAGGCAAGTGAGGCTTGTACTTGTTTAGAAGTGGTTTTTGGATCCTTGGTGACTTCTCCGGTTAGTCTGTGCCATAGGTAAGGTAGGTAAAGTCGGTGGGCTTTTTACACCAAGCCATAGCGGCTCATCAGGCTGGTGCTTATCCCCGGTTTCTGTAGCGTGAAGCAACTAGGAGTTCAACTCCTCCTGGATGGTACACAAGTCCATCGTAGGTTACCTTTCCAGTATATTTTTACTGGTACCCATTTATACTGCTGGGTGAACAGAGGCACACTTGTGGTTAAGCCCTTGCCCAGGGGTCTTAGCACAGTGAGGGTCTCAGTGGAATTTGAACTCACGACCTCCCGATCATGAGTGCAGCACCATAACCACTACACCACATGCCCCACATAGTCTGTGCTCTTGGAATAATTTTGGTAGGTCGGCCACTCCTGGGAAGGGTCACCATAGTATTCAATATTTATGGTAATGGCTGTGACAGTGGTCCGCTGGAGTCCCAAAGATTTACCAATGACTTCGTATCCTTTCCCAGACTGAGACATCACCATAATCATCTTTCTTGTTTGCTCTTGAAGCTCACTGGATCGCAGCATGACGATGTGTGTTCAGTATGGCCTACCTCACCTTGACAGACAGGCTTTATGCTCGGAATGCTGACTGGAAATGTCTGGCAGCAATCAGGCCTGGGTGTGTCCATGAAATTGAACTCAGTTTTCCCCAATGACAGAATTAATCACAATTACCTCACCTTTTAACAAGGGGGACAATTACTTTTTCACAGAGGTTCGTGTAGGTTTGGATAGGATTTTTCTCTTAAATAAATGCACAACAGGAAAACTGCATTTTTGAATACTTGGGTTAATGTTTAAATATGTTTGATGATCTGAAAAAGTAAAGTGTGACAAAGGTGCAAAAAAAAAAAAAAAAAAAAAATCAGTAGGGGACAAAAACCCACCCATCCATCCATCCATCCATAACACACACACATATTAATTATATTGAATCAAGGTAATAAACAAGATCAGCGCTATTCAGTATTTCGAGTGTATTCAAAACATGCTGAAAATGGCAGTCATCTTTCCAGAGACTGGTTACACTTGAAAACTAGGCGTTATACATATAAACAAGCTGCACAATTTAGAAATGTTGCTTTGTGTTTTATTTTGACTCCTAGTGGTACAGTATACATTCTGGTAAAATACCATATCAATTTTTTTCCTGGGAGAATGAATAATAAAGAATGCAGTTATTCTTCAGATGCAATACTTAGAAGTGAAATGTTATTCGTTGCACTTAAGATATTATTTCAATTGTTGAAGGAAGTTGAGACAACATTCAACACTCATCTTATTAGAATGGCAGACTTTAGTCTTTGGTTATATGTCAGCTACCAAAAGGTATTCATGTGAGGGTCTTGGCCGGTCTAGTCTGTGTGTTGAATATGCTCACCTGGATCTGCGATCAGAACTTTCACTCCTTCGGTGCCGCCACCTTCTGCCACGACTCCGGCTACGGCTTGAGTAGCTGTCATAGGTGTAGGATCTGGGAGAGAAATGATGACCAAACAAAATATGCATTTTTTTTTTAGACTGTGCGGCTGCATCATTTGTTTAATTATAGAAAAAATATACTGGCGGCTGAACTACTTTATGCACTGCAGTTCTGCTTCTAAGATTAAGCAATATTTATTGTCAAGTGGGGGCTGTGGTGGCCTGGTGGTAAAGGTGCTGGATCACTGATTCTAAAGTTGGGGGTTCCAGCCACACTCTCAATAGGTTGTTACTGTCCCCCCCAGTGCAGCTAACTGGGTTATCAAAGGCTGGCAATGTCTCTCACTGTCCTATGGCAGGGGTGTCAAACTCATGCCATAAAGGGCCATGTGGCTGCAGGTTTTTGTTTCAATCGAGCAACAGCACACCTGACTTTGCTCACTTAAGCAACTGATTTGGGTCTTCAGGCAGTTGATAGGCCAATCTTTGTGCCCTGTACAGAGACAGACCAATCAACTGCCTGAAGACTCAGATCAGTTGATTAAATGAGCCAAGTCAGATGTGCTGCTGCTTGGTTGAAACAAAAACCTGCAGCCACATGGCCCTTGTGGCATGAGTTTAACACCCCTGGTCTATGGTGTGAGGCATGTAAAAGAACCATTGCTGACTTTTGACAAGAGTAGGCTGCATAGCCGTCAGCGTGTTTCTGCCTTGCGATGGCCTGGCGAGCTGTCCAGGATGTACTCTGCCCACAGCCGGAGTTGGTTGGGATGGGCGTAAGCCTCCCGCGACCCTAAGTAGGATTAAGTCTGTCTTCCTTTCGGCTTTTTCCTTTTTACTCAGGAGTCGCCACAGCGAATCATCTGATTCGCACGTTTGATTTGGCAGAGGTTTTTACGTCGGATGCCCTTCCTGTCACAACCCTTTTAGCAAGGGATAGAAACACGCTGACGACTTTGCAGCTACTCTTTACGAAAGTCAGCAATGGTTCTTTTTACATGCCTCTCACCATAGACGGTGAGAGACATGGCCCGCCTTTGATAACCCAGTTAGCCGCACTGGGGGGGGACAGTGACAACCTTGTGGAGATTGGGACTCGAACCCCCAACCTTTGGATCAGCGATCCAGCGCCCTATACCACTAGACCACCACTGCCCCCTCCTAAGTAGGATTAAGTGGTTACAGAAAATGAAATGATGAAATATTGTCAAGTTTTTCCTGAACAATGAAAATTAGTTTAGCAGCTCTTTGTTCTAAAGCCATTGTGAAATACAGAAGCAACTTTAAAAGGTTTTAGTATAACCTGTAGTAAATATTTTAGTAGACAGGCCCATAAATAATACTACAATCCAATGTAAATATTAATTTTAAGCAATAATATACAACACTGCACTCTGAACAAGTCATACAATCTGCAGGGGGAAAACGATGAACATTTAGAACATTTTAAAGAAACATACTGGGTGAGTCCAGTGTCAAACATGTTCTTCTTGTGATTAAAATTAAAATGTTAAATATTACCCACATATCTTTTTTTTTTTTTCAAATTTGTCATAAGCATGTACATTTCTTCACCAAAACACTCAATTACACTGCAAAGCAATCCAGCCCATCATTTCTAGGCTAAATAAATGTTCATGATGCATTATTTTCATTTTACTCATCAGAGTTTACAGATAGTATGGGTTTTCTGACAGGAGGGTGACACCTGTAACCTTTTCACTACTTTTGTCCTTATTGGCTGCACCAAATTGAACAACAGACCGACCCCCTTATTTTGAATATATTCATCTGTAGATTTAGAATAACTGAATAAAACAAATTCTTCACTAACAGGACACTCCAGATGACTGACTCCAATCTGGCAAAATTTTATTTTGGAGACACCTCTATATGAGCAATGAACACTTATAATTTTTTAGACTTATCCAAAGGGTTTCAGAGATATGGAACCCAAAAATTGGGTGCCTGCCCCCTTTTCACCCTTACAAATCAGAAACTTTTATAGAGTTTTTGGATGTCATTACCTTTCTAACGAGCAAGAGTTAAGGGCTTAAATTTGGTACTTTAGGGTAATTCTGGCCCAGGTTTCACAGCCTGCTATCATAATTGATCTCTCTATTTTCATTTTAAAGTTATTGACCTCTCAAACGTGTCTTTTTAAAGCTGGAAATAAAAAAGACAGTTTTCATGCCCACCAGGACAAGAACACTCACAATTGTGCTAGAATCCTCATATTTGAGAACAACCCCCCAACCCCCAAAAAAAGACATTTTTGGAGATTTTCATGTAGCAGATTCATCATATGGGAAATTACCCATGACAATGAAACTTTTTCCACATAATTGTGCATATCTAGCCTTTGGTCAAAATTTCAACTTGTTTTCTCATCTCTTTCATGGTTAAATATTTTGGTCAAATGTCGGCACTTTTTGCTGAATATGCCTCTAATGTCTTTGAATTAAACAATAAAAGTTTGCCATGGAATAAGTCGCATTTAACTGAATTAACTTATCTTTTGTTCAATGTCCTTAACTTTAGCATCATTCCTCTAAAAATCCAGCTTATTTGTTAAAGTTAACAGAATAGGATGGGCATGTCTGACCAAAGTGAATCTTATTTGATGAGGCCAGTGTCTTTCAGTTCATTGGACACTAAGATATTGTAAAGGTTACGAACAGCATTGACAGAATTACACTACGAGCAGGCTTACAGGAGCTCATAGAAATTATGCTAACTTCATCTGAATAAGTGCATTGTCCTCAGGAGCACGTTTTTTTTTATTTTTTTCCCCTTCAGATTTTTCATCTGAATTACCCCACGTACCAAATTTCAGCCCTTAACTCCGACTCATTAGAAAGATATTGACCTCCAAAAGTCCTATAAATTAAACTTTGCAATTCAGAAGGGAGAAAAGGGGGGCATGGCACCCAAATTGGGGGGGGGGGGGGTAGCTCTGTAACCCTTTAGAGTACAAAGTCTGTCTGTCTTCCTTTCGGCTTTTTTCCCCTTTTACTCGGGAGTCGCCACAGCGAATCATCTGATTCGCACGTTTGATTTGGCAGAGGTTTTTACGTCAGATGCCCTTCCTGTCACAACCCTTTTTAGCAAGGGACAGAAACACGCTGACGACTTTGCAGCTACTCTTTACGAAAGTCAGCAATGGTTCTTTTACATGCCTCTCACCATAGACAGTGAGAGACATGGCCCGCCTTTGATAAGCCAGTTAGCTGCACTGGGGGGGACAGTGACAACCTTGTGGAGAGTGGGACTTGAACCCCCAACCTTTGGATCAGCGATCCAGCGCCCTATACCACTAGACCAAAGTACAAGTCTAAATTTTTTCATGTCTTCATTGAAATTAGAGGTATCTCTAAAACAAATTTATGCCAAATAGGAGAACATTTCAACTTTGGTTGAGTTCATATGGAAGGACCTTTTGTGGTCCATTTTTACAAACCTTGACCTATGACGTCCTCTCGACCAGCTTCTAGAGTGACTTCGACTGTATGTATGACTGAAAAAGAATAACACACACACACACACACACACACACACACACACACACACACACACACACACACACTAAACCAAATGCTGACAGAAAATGACACCAAGTAAATACCAATAACCACTGAACTACGAAAATACTACCATTACTACCAAAATACTGCATATTTTACAGAATTTCAAGAAAACCTCTGATACATAATTTTTTTCACCATTTCATTCACACCTGTAAACATAATGGGAATAAAAAAAAAGAATTCAACAAACTTTTCACAGTTTTAGCCTTCTTTCTAGATACGTCTGGATATGCTTCACCTATCTATAACAATGTAAACACTTCAGACCTTAATGCAATTATTTTGCATTGAGCATGTCATTACTGTGCAGTAAACATCAGTATTTGGAAATACATATGAGCATTAAACTTTACATTGATAATTCTGTTGACACTAACCTGCGATAACTATGGGAGCTACTACTTCGGGATCTGGAACGTTGTCTGCTGTATCTCCGTCTGCTTCTACTTCTACTGTAGCTCCTGTGGATAAGAAAACACACACACACACACATTTTTCAAGTATGATGATAGTCACTAATTCAGAATAAGATTCCAATGCAATGGTACCTTGAATTACAAATTTAATCCGTTCCAAGGGTAAGCTCGTAAGCCAAAAAGTTTATTAGATAAAACAATTACTCCAATAGGAAATAAAAGAAAACCAATTAAACTGTTCCAACCCTCTCCCAAACTCATGTAACCTGCCACAAATACATATATTTGACCTAATATATTAAAGATAAACATGTAAAAACAAAAAATATTTGTGAGGCGCTCCACCGAAAGTAGGCGCTTGTCGCAGAGACCACTTTTGAAATAAAGGCCAGAAAAGTAAAAATGGTCTATTTTTCTCGAAATTCGGATTTTTGCATAAACTATTAAAACAAGTACAGTATACCCTTGACTATTCGCGGTTTTGCACTCACGGTTTCAGTATTCGCTGACTGCCAAGCAACCGACACGTGATTCAAATTCAACCAATGGCTGTCCTCCTTTCTTCTGATTGGTTGAGCTGATGTCCCGCCCCTTTTTCCTCATTCGCGCACAAGTTGTCAATGAGCCTCTTTTTTTGTGTGTGTTTTAATTACCAGTTAAGCTCTATGATACCACTCAAATGCTATGTGTCTTCTCTGGCTAAGTGATAGAAAACGCTGGATGTCTCTTCTGAAGAAATAAACGTTTCTCGTGAGAAACGACGGTTTTCTCTGAACTGTTGTATTAAAATCTTTTTCAATAATTATTCCAGTAAAGTACCCAAGTTCATGTTTATGCGCGAGATTTTATGTTCTGTAACATGTTTAACAAACGATACCAAAAGGATAAGCTTTATTACAGTACTCTTCATGTCCTTTTACATTGAAGTTGGAATGACGTCTCCAAGATGGCACTGCCCAGAGGGCGACGTCGCGGAGTTCTCAGAGTCAAATTGTTTCTTTGTTCATTTTAATTTGTTTTATTTGTTGTTTTGTTTGTTCATGTTTTGCACCATGCTTGTCTACGACCGGTCGACTCTACTACAGCAATAAGATCGGAGTATCTTCGGGCGTGTATAACTAAGCAGAGCTAACATGCTATTAGCAGAGCTAACATGTTATGGTATGCACCTCGATGCGAGCCGCATCCTAGCTAGCAATAAGCCCAGGCAGGAAGGGGCCGGACAACGACTCCGGCGCTTGGGATTGCAGGGGATGAAGGCTGTGTAGCCGGCTGGTATAATCGTCTTATCGGGTGTACTCTCCTCGAGCCATGTTTCACATGTAGATCCCTCTGCACTGCAATCTGAGCATGAAGCTCGTCCATCTTGTTTCGCAGGAACATTTTCAAGCAGTATGGCCGGAAGTGCTAACCAAGCCTCCGAGAACTCCGCCTGGGCGGTTAGCATGGAGCTCCCATAGCATAGCAGCTCACAATAGAAGTTGTTGCGTGCTTAGTTGCCCGAAGCTGAAGCTGCTCATAGCTGTAGTAGGGTCGACCGATCATAGACGAGCATAGTGCAAAACATGAACAAACAAACAATTTGACTCTGAGAACTCCGTGACGTTGCCCTCTAGGCAGCACCATCTTGGACACGTCACTCCAAGTTCAATGTAAAAGTACATGAAGCGTAATAAAGTTTATCCTTTTGATATCGTTTGTTAAACATGCTATAGAACATAAAATCTCACGCACAAACATTCTAAGAATTAACTTGGGTATTGTACTGGAATAACAATTGAAAAATACTTTAAAACGAGTGCTTTACAACAGTATATGCAGTATAATGTTTATATTTTATCATCAATAAAAATAAGAGTAAAAATTGAAAAGTTTTTCTTAATCATTACTATATTTTACTACATTAATACTGTATTAATGAATAAGACTGTCTATAGAATGTGTTTAAGAAGCATATTTTAGCGCATGTAATAGATACATAGTATTTTACTTCTGAACCCCCGCGAATGTCGAGGGCCTACTGTATTCAACTATCACTTGTTCATGTGAAATCGACTAAAACTCACTAAAAATGTCTTTTTTCCCCCCATTTTTCTGGCAAGTACCATTATAAAACTAGATAAAAACCGGAGCAAACTTACTGGTTTTCTTTACAATTATTCACCGAGTTCGGTACAAGACTATAATCCATACACCAGAAAAATGGCCGTGAAGTAGTCTCTCCATTTTGGATACTGTTAAAATGCCATTTCAGCGAATAAAATAAAGGTTATGAAGACGATATGCTCGTAAACAATGCAGGCTAGTTGCTAAGGAAGATCTGAAACGAGCACACTGATTGTTCAGCTCGGGCTTGCACATGCGCAGTGCCCGTCACACATTAACTTCCAGTTTTTACTTCCTACTTTTGGTTTAACTGCATGTTGAATTTATCTCCGTCTTTCTCTTCAATAACAATCATTAAGTTTATTTATAAGATTGTGAATACACAATTTCTGGAAAAGGAGAGTGAAATGTCATCTGTGATGTCTAGCAGCATTAGTATAGATGTTAAATTCGACGCGAGAATTAGGCTTTGAAGATGCAGGAATGCTTGGCTTTCTTGAAGATTATTTTGCCGGCGAGTATTTCTCTCTGCATGCAAAATTCGATTATGGAATTTTTTTTATTATTTGATTTGTGTGTCGGGAGGTTGAGAGTTCGAATCCCACTGAGACCCTCACTGTGCTAAGACCCCTGGGCAAGGTCTCAACCACAAGTGTGCCTCTGTTCACCCAGCAGTATAAATGGGTGCCAGTAAAAATATACTAGGAAGGTAACCTGCAATTGACTAGCATCCCATCCAGGGGGAGTTGAACTCCTGGTCGCTTCATGCTATGGAAACCAGGGATAAGCACCGGCCTGATGAGCCACGAGGCTCGGGTGTAAAAACCAACAGACTTGATTTGTGTGTAAACTTGTCTGGACTGGACATGCTGGATCGTGGATTGTTTAATTTTGTACGAAAATTGGTCAAGACCTGAAAAATACTAAAATATTTCATTCCTTTTAAAGATGAACAAACTGATGATGATGCCAGCTGTGTTGATGAAGATTTTGATGTTGATGAAGAAGAGACATCTGTTAATAAAAGTGTGCATGAGTGGTGTTTGTGAAGAATATGTGATCTTATCTGCTGAGCAAGATACAGATTAAAATAATATGATGAGGACAGAGTTGATGAAGCTTACTTGTATAAAAAATATATATATGAGAGTTTTGTTATATTGTTTTCTTATATATAGTTTTCTTAATTGCAGTGTGATTGTTTGAACCTGACTGTGTTTTTTTCTGGTTTTGGCGTCTCTCTCTCTCTCTCTCTCTCTCTCTTGCTCTCTCTCTCTCTTTCTCGTTGGAGAGGAGCGTGGCTGTCACACGTGGGTGGAGCGCGAAACACACACCTGATTCCACTTAATCACGGGCAATAAAAACGAGCAGAGAACTCCTCCTGGTGCTAGAAGATTGTCCCTCTTCCCTGTGATCTCTCTGGCTCTCCGTGCTCCACCAGTTCCCGCTTTAGTTTAATGATTTCCGTGTTTCTCCGCATCTCTAACAGTGACTACGATTTCCCCGTGCTCTATTGCCTTCCCTGGAAACAATAAAGCGCATCCGTTTCCATCACACTCTGTCCTGCATTTTTGGATACGGCTGAATGTTCCTGGCGTCATAGAATGGCTAGAAGTTACAATTAAAACATACAGTTAAAGCATAACAACAATATAGATAAGAATTTTATCCTTTGTGGTGGTGAGCAGTTGGCATACGTAAGTAAATATTCGAGAGGGAGAGAGGCGGAGGATCCCCTTCCATAACAGCTTCAGGTGAATCAGCCAGTTGTTTTTTTTTCTCTTGCTACTCGCTTTGGCATGGATGACTCCTCTTCAGGATGTCCCTTTCTTTTCTTGAACAACATTTCTAACGTGACTTGTTTATGCCTTCTTTTCAAAACCTTACAGAAGTGGCTCATGACCTCAGCAATAAAGGTGTTCGCAGCGATACATAGTATCAACAACTTCTGTACTTCCGAAAAGCTTGCATTTCCCCTCCCTCTCAGTCTTCTTTTTTCTTGCACTTTTTTAGCGTTCAACTTCCGGATGTTGGTCGACTTCCGGGGGGAAAAAATCCCAGAATTTTTGGTTGAATTCCGATTTGTTCAACCTCTAAGGCATTCGAGTGCCGAGATACCACTGTATCTATCTACACACACACACACACACACACACACACACACACACACACACACACAGGGATCCCTCACTTTCCGCGGTTAATTGGGACTGAGATCCCCACACGACCATTGAAATCTGCGTAGTAGGATCACCCCCAATCCCCCCCCCAACTGACGTATACGTACATGTAGATGTGTATATAATATCAATAAATACATATTCAATGCTATAAATCCTTATAATAACAATTAAACATTCAAAAATAATGCATAAGATGTAAATAAAATATAAAGACACACACATACTGATGGTATTGCATGAGAAGATGACGACACACATACATACATCCACGGAACGAATTAAATTCGTTAGCTGAGGTATCACTGTATGATGATTATTATTATTATTATTTTTAATAATAAAATATACACTAAAACATGGTTTGATGTATGTACCTGGATGAATAGCTGGAGCTCCTTGATCTGCTCCTGGAGTAGCTGTATGACCGAGGCGTGTCTCTACGTTGTGGCCTGGAACTGGAGACCGAGCAGGACTTACTCCGCGAGTGCTTCTGGGATCCGGCTTGTTCTGCTGTGGCAGCAGGTAAATCTTCTTCACTGGAACTGTCCTGATTTCTGGGACGCTGGTTTAGCCGAGCAGTCTTCCTCACCTCATCAAACAGGGATCCTGGACGGACCCGGTTCTTGCTTTTTATTTCAATCTTGAGGCCCTGAGTCTTTCCTTCACCTTCCTCTTGTGACCTGTTAATTTTAATGGTTAGAGGTGCTGCACTCACTGCTGGTATGGCAGTCATACCTTTTAAAGGTTTCCATTTAGGATCGACTGGTAGCCCAACAACACCAGGTGTGCATTCTCCAGTTTGGTTGGTAGGAATTAAAACAGATGGACTTGAACCTGAGGTCTTCTGGTCTGTTTGAGGTAGAAGTTGAATATCATTCTTAACATCTCTTATTGCTGGCAAGTCAATCACACAAGGTTCAGGTGGTTCTATGTTGCTGTCCGGATTGTGCTCTGGAGTACACATTTCCATATCATCTTGATCTTTAGTTTGGTCTCGGGCAGGTTTCACATTAACACTTGAATGACTTGAAGCAATGTGTCGCTGTTTGTTTTGTGCTGGACTTTTTGCTGTCTCAATATTTAGCCTTAATTGCTGGTTTTTCATTACGGCTGCAGACTCATCATCACTTTTAGAGACCAGTTCAGTTGAGCAGGTTTCTTTTGATGCATCCCGAATGACCTTAGAATAGTCCTTGTCTTCAACATACTGAGATTTTAAATGTGTGCCCTTTACCAGTTTAGTAAGTCCTTCATTGTTAGCTAAGTCCATGCTTCTCCCCTGAACAAGTGACTCATCCTCCTCACCTTCATCACCAAATTCGAGTGGAGGCTGCCAGTGAAATGTCTCCTTTGGTTTCTGGTGTTTCTTCTTCAATCTTTTTGTTTTGGTCTTCACTCTTTGTGAGCCAGACCTGTCAGAATTTCTCTTCTTGTGTTTGTGTTTCCGCTTAGCCTTCTTGTTTTTGTGCTTTTCAGTTTTTATACAATCATCAAAACGTTCACCGTTTTTTGAGAGACCAGAAGGTTCTTCACTTTCAGATTCTGAACTGGCTTCACCCTCTTCCTTTTCTGATGAAAGTTTACTTCGACTACCCCCATTGTTTTCTTCTGGCATTTCATACTCACTCTCAGAGTCCCAGCAATGAGCCCAAGTGTTCATCTTCTTTTCACAATGTCCACTCTCTTCTTTAACAGAAGCGTGAGCAGGTTCTCTCTCATCGGCAGAAGCTAGCCTACTCAAATGTTCATTTTCACTTTCCCATCCAGATCCAGATTTACAGCTAGAGGCGGTCAATACCGAGGCATTGATTGGTTTGGGTTTCTTTTCTGTCTTCAAGTGAAAATCTGGCACAGAATCTAGTGCCTCTTGTTGCACCCCTAAAATGCCATGCTTCTGAATAGGACTGTGTGAGCCATCAGTTGTATCGTCTGAATGAGAGGGCGACGCATTGTCTCTGACAGGGCTACGCATCACATTCTTGATCTTCTTATGGTCTCTCCTGTGAGAACGCTGTCGATTTTCTCTTCTTTCTGAGGACATCCTTCTGTATGAATAATTAGAGTCTGACCCACTGAAAGAGGAAGATGAAGACCTGCTGTACTGAACAGGTGTTACCGAGTGATAACTGGAACGACTTCTGCTTCTTGAACGGCTGGAGGACTGACTCCTGGATGAAGCTCTTTGGAGGAGACTTTCAGGTTGCTTGGGTTTTTCACCATACTGACTGCTACTGCTGACACCCTTCTGAGACATGGATTTCTCAAACGGACTCTGAACATTTGATGGCGGTTGCTTCTCCAGTGCCATATCTGTAGTTCGATTCATTAGAACCTGAGACGGCAAGTCTTTTTTCACTTTTATCTCTTGGATTCTAATATAAGACGGTTTCCAAGGCTTTTGGCCTGGTTTCCATCGAGAAGGTGGTGGACTGTCACTCAAAGGCAGTACTGGGACACTCTCAGCAGATGCAGGTGGAGGAGCTTTGGGTTCTACTGCTTGAATAGTTGTGGGTGTAGAATTTTTAACATTCTGTATACTGCCTTCAGGAAGCTTTGATGCATTCCTTTTTCTGTAATATGGGGATTGTGACCTGTACCTTGACCTAGATCTCGTTTTAGATCTTGTCCTGTATCTTGATCTGGCATGGGAATCAGATCTAGATCGTGTCATAGATCGGCCTGACTGACTTCCTGACCTGGAATAGGATCTAAACCTACTACCAGATCGAGAGTGACTTCTGGAATAAGATCGGTCTCGTGACCTAGAGTACGATCTTGACTCTCTAGACGAACGGGATGAGGATCGTCTCCTGTCGGATCTATATGACCTACGTGAGTGACGTGATGCAGAACGTGAGCGAGAGTGTGAATAATATCTCCTCTTTGGACAGTTTGAGTCTTTTGACCCTCTACCAGATGACATGGACATCCCTGCGTCTGAAAGAGAGGCCTCTCTGAATTTGTTTTTCCGATGTTTTTTTGAATGTTTCCGTTTCTTTGCCTTCTTCTTCCGTTTTTTTTTCTTTTCTTTCCTGTAATAGTGATGCTGACTCGAATTTTCTGAGGCCTGGTCTGAAGAGTATTCTTGGGATCTTGACTTTGACCAGGGGGAAACACTTCTGTCATCCCATCTGTGAAACATTCAATGTAGTTTCCCAATCAGTGAATATTCTTTTATTATACAGTTAAATTGCCTGTCTTATCACGAGTGGACAAATCACTAACCCCAGAACCTGAGACTTGACTATTCAAGTTTAAATACATAATTGTGCTGATGTTAATACACAGAGAAAAAAAAGAGATGCTAGCCAGAATCGGATGATCTATCTTTCCGCATGATGTTTGCTCATAAGGCCATTTTTTTTTTTTAAATTCCTTGTTTGGTTTTGATTTCTATCATGTAAACCCAAGAGAGGACAGGGGGAAAACATATGTATGTATGTATGTATATATATATATATATATATATATATATATATATATCAAGAATAAAGAAACAGTCAATAAAATATTATTAAAGAAACCTGAACGAGTGCTTTGATTTAAAGATGTAATCAATTTAGTACAGTAGTCTGTCCTCAGATTATGGCATACATGTAGTACTCATCATACTCTATATATTCTGCTGTAACTACCTCTTTAATCAAAGCAATGACACATACTGTTACAACCATTTCCATGCCCTTAACATACATTCCTAGACCTTCCCTTTCACCTTGCCTATGAGGATGGTATTAAAAGTGACTGGACACCAGGTAGCTTTTGATGCTGCTGCCCTGCCATCAGTGCTGAATGGAGAATGTTTGCATATAGAATCAAATCTGAAGTCTTTTACAAAGCTGTGCAATAGCCTCACACGCTGTCCAGGGTGTACCCTGCTCTCAACCAGAATTGGTCGAGATAGGCAGCAGCGACTTGAAGAGACTTGATTAATTTTCTGAACCATTCATTCATCCAATTGAATGAATGAATGGTTCAGAAAATTAATCAAGTCTCTCACAAAAACTAAATGAAACATTTCACACGTTGATAGTGCCACTACAGTACCAGCTGTAGGTATGTACACATTGTGTAGATTGCTGGATTAGAAATAGCAGCTGGGTGGGGCAGCATTTATAACGGGCAAATACTCATTTGCAGATATACATGATGTAGTTAGAGTTGCTGCTGTAGGAGGGCCACGAAAAGTTCAGCTTGGCACAAAAAAGATGCCATTTTAAAATTCATTGCACACTTTCCAATTGTATTATTATTAATTTTTTAGACGTTACAAATATGAACGTAAAAAATATAGCACTACTTGCAGATATACTTGTTTTTTTTTTAAAATACGTTAGGTAAGTTTATGGCTTGTCCACCCTGCATATGGACTCAGGATATACAGACACTTACGTTCATCCGTTTTCCTTTTTTTTATTTTACATTTTTGCCCCCCCCCCAAAAAATTATGTCAAATTTTGAGTACGAGACGTACATACGTAGTTCGCTGACGGAATGACGCAATGAAGCTGCGTCCATTGCTTACAAACGACAGACTGAATGTGCCCTGCTGCTTCCCAGTTCACTGCGCGTTACCCTTGTGTTAAGACGTCGTCTCTGTGATCTTTGTGTTTACACTGTTTTGCGGTCTTTTGTAACCCTAAGCAAATATGGTTGGTCAGAAGCGTAAGCCTACTAGCATGGGTGCAAGTTTTCTGACATATGCTGGAATTTCCGGTTTTCCCAAGACTGAATTAACTATCTGCTCGGATAGGCGCAATCTACCATGCATACTCGGTTAAGCAAGTTGAGTACTAAACAAGTATTCAATGGCACCCTTGCTCACTTGAAATACCAGAAGTCCGTATAACCCACGCTTTGTCTCAAGCATAAGCAAGTGAACTACTTTTGGGGGAGCACCTCACATATTGTAAGCGTTGATTGGCTGTTTTAAGTTTCATGTAAAGTGACTCGGCTCAGCTTTATGTAAAGTGGCCATCCGTCGCCCATCAGAACCATTTACAAGCAGAAAGATCACATCATAGAGAATGTTAAAAGTTATATTTGATACTGTATTTGATGAGTGAATTTTATTAAAAATTATCCATTTGAAATTATTTAGCTTGAATTTAATTTATTTGAAATTAATGTTGATATTATTTGATATATTTAATATTTTACAATGTTATGTTTATAATAATTGATTTAGGGGTGTTTTATGAGATACGGTAATGATATTTATGGATGTACAGTATGAATGTCATACATCAATGGAACATACAGTAACAACTTACTTTTTTTTTTTCAACTTGCATTCGGCCGTCCGGAACCAAACAAAAAGGTAAGTTGGGGAGTGTCTGGATTCATTATAACTTTTGGTAAGCTACCACAAACATGTTTAATAATTTTATTCGCATAATCATGCAGTAGTTCACTATACAGTAAGATCTTACCTTTCTCCTTTGCTCCATTTCTCTACACTGTGAGGCTGGTAAACCTTCATTCTCTGCATCTCTTCTTTCCAGTGTGGAGGAGTCTCGCTGCTCCCTCTTTCCTCCTCAGATTCAGATCGGGATATTGAGCGAGTAGGAGTATGATATCTCTACAGTAAGGAATCAGACTAACTTTAATATTTCTTGTTTCACTGGAGCTGGAAAAATCTGACTTCCTTTAACTAGGGTCAATGGAATTTTTTTTTTGTAGAATATGATGTCTAATACGTTATTTAATAATGAGTTCTAAAATGTACACAGAATAATAAGAAAGCATCTGAATATTTTAATTAAACACAACCATCCAAACTCCACTGTAGTATAAAAGTGTTTTCTGTGAAAGCTCTTACCATCGTGCCGCGGCCTTTGAGCTTCCGGCCAGATTTTGTGGTGGCTGGTTTGGCATCATTTGGCACTTTAGCCGTATCCTGTGCAGGACTAAAGGGAGAAAAGGCAACAAACTTTAAACCCGAGACACTGTACTTTTATCATTAGGTTTGTTTAAGCTATTAAATATAGCATGCAACTCATTTTCTCCTCTCATGATCTAAACTGCAGAATGAGTGGTGGAAAACACATTCTAATCTGTAGTCAGATCACCACACTGTGCTGATAATTTAGGCTACTTTCATGTGTCACTCTGTCAGGATTTGCTTTGAAATTAATGAAGTTACTAGATTCTTCCCTACTTCGTTCAGGTGCACTCTTTAATATTTGATTGTATATCTAAACATTCACTAAAAACATTGTGATCTGTTTACGATATAGTTGAAAAAAATTAATATGTGCCACTGGCAAACAGCACATGCAACACAGTACCATGACTCCCTACTTTATCATTCCTGTGACTCTGAAATACTTCTGAACAGACGTACACATTTGCTGTCTCTTCTTGTACTGGCATGTCACGGCGGAGCAGGAAGCGGTTCTCTGGCACAGGAGGGATCTCCTCTGGACGCACCATGGGCTTCTCTCTCTTTACACTATGCTCTTTCTCTCCATCCCCTTCTTCTACCATGTTTCGCTCAGGCAGGCTACAGAAGAGGCAGATAAGACAGTAATCCACCCTGAGTAGTGGTACAAAGTACACTCTGTGTGTGTGCGTACACTCATGTAATGAAATTTGTAATATCATTCACCACAAACATGTATGGAGAACCAAATACATCACCTAAACACTTACCTGCCTTCACGAACTAATTTTGCACGCGTTCTCTCTTTCCTCCTGACGTCTCTCTTTGTCCTCTTTGAGTGCTTGCTCTTGGTGGCATTCCTCTTATTTCGTCGTGAACGGGGTTCCTCTGATTCCTCTCCAGAACCCAAGGAGGAGTTCTGCGACTCTGAAGAACTCCAAGAGTCATTATCAGAACAGAAAGCTTTCCTCTTCCTTCCTTCAAGGACTTCAGAGCAACAAGAAACAAACAGGTTTAGTTTGGTTGAGAAACACACACACACACACACACACACACACACACAGGAATGCTATAAACCAAAAAGGATTTTAAAATACACGGAATGACTGAGGAATACCCGCCGTAACCGCATTTCAATGGGAAAAATCGGCAAAGATCAAAGGATTTGCTCCTGATTCCGCCTATAAATACGCGGATTCGACCAAGGAAGCTCATTCTTTAATTGAACTACCATATTATATGCTGGTTTCTGTTGTTGTTGAGATAATTGTGTGTTGTTATTGACTCATTTGTATTAAAGTCTATTTAAATTTTTAATATCAATAGTGTATATTTGTAATTTACAATATGTTTATAATGTACTAATGTTTATAAAGTACTATATACTTATATTTTACAATATGTTTATAATGCACAATAAATTTAAAATTTAACATGTTTGTAATTTACCCTATGATTCTAATGTGCAATATGTTTATAATTTACAATACATTAAAAATTTAAAATGTGTTAATATGTTTAATATCAATAATGTCAATAAGTTCCTTTTATTTGCACCTCAATAAATCATTCCAGACTAAAAACCATGCACACAAGTCCAAACCACAGAGATTACAACTTCAAAACTTTATTACATGAACAGGAAAACAGAAAAAATAAAGTGAATGAACTGGAATAATTTAATATTTATAGTGGAGGTGACTTCTTTGAGTGCTCTGCAAGTCTTCCGTGTTATCCGCAACCATTCCGCAAATGTTCCACATGTATTCCGCAAACTTTCCGTGAGTATTCTGTGGGGATCCGCAGATGAACGCAAATGTTCCGTGGCCGCATTAGACCATCTGGAAGAGGGGGGAAGGCTCACGGAACGGTCAAGAAACACTGGCGGAATTGAGGAAATGACGGACCGTTTGCGGAAGGACTGCGTAACCTAAGGGAACACTGTCGGAAGATTTTTCCGTAAACTTGCTTTTGAACATGTTCAAAAGCATGTTCGGGGAAGATTTTGGCCTGCCGGAAGTGGACCCTGCCAGAAGTGGACGAATACATTCGGAATCATACGGAAGGACAGGGAAGATGACGGAACGTCTGTGGAACTTTGGAGGATGACATCATTTTTGCTTCCGCGCTCCAGTGAAATGGGGGTATTAGGTAAAACAGTGTTGCGTTTTGAGTGAATGAGCTGTATGCTTCACTGAAGAATTTGGAAGAAACCGCCATAGTTCTTCTGATGCCTGTGCAAAATGAACAAGGTCTCATATTTCTCTGTACAGACCGAGTATTATATGCCATTTTAAAAGACCAGCCTTCTTCAATTCGGCAGCATTTTTATTTTCTTCATTAATAATAAGTTCCACTTTTCTGCCCTCTTGTTGCCTTCTTGCGATTGTAAAAATAAACATGTGAAATTACGTTTGTTATTATTATGATGAATAGAATTATATGTAATAGTTTCACTACCTGGACGTGGAGACGCAACTGCACTGTTGACAAGCCTTTCCCTGCAGTATTGTGCTCAAGCACCCATGTGCGAGCTCGTTCCTCTAACTGTGGCCACAAAGACTGCCAGCAGATTTCCAAACCAAGGTAGACAGTTTCCGTGAGTTTGTGACTTTATAGTTCAGTGCGACTTATATGTTTTTTTTTCCTCTTCTTTATAATGCTTTTTTTTTTTTTTGGCCAACGCGACTTGTACTCCAGAGCGACGTATAGTCCGGAAAATACAATATTTTTTACTTTACTGTATATCTTTTCTCGTCATAAAAAAAAAATCTCTTGAAGCTGCTTAAGATCACAGCGCACAGTGCAGCATGCTAACGGCAATCCTGCCGGTTGAATACGCAATTTATTGCTTTCACACTGATCAATCAGATTACTTGTACTGTTGTTGCCATATGAGAGAGTTATATATTTTGGGAGAGGCTTTCTGTCTGAATAGTAGACTCGTGCTTCATGCTGATTTCTTTATCTGACAACTAATGTTTGGTAATTTAAAAAATTATTTGATAAAGTAATTTCTCCCTGCACAGTACAATCCTTGCAACAGGTTGAGATTGTCAGAAAGATTACCATCATTAGCAGATTTTGTTATCAACTGTCCACAGTCAATCACTCTGACATCAGCATATGGTCTGCTTGCAGTGTCTGTCTTCAGCCCTTCGATTTTCTTGATTACTTCAAACCCGGATATGACCAGCCCAAAGACCACATGAACTCTGTGTTCAAACATGCAACCATCAGACTACATCCTGAATTACATGTGATAATGCAAAGACCTTTGAATATCAACCCACCCATCCAGATGGGGCGCCGTCTTCGTGGTTCTGTTTTAGGTACAATGACCATACAAGAGCCATAGCAGATCAGACGTCACATGTAAAGAAAGAGAGAAAAAACGTAGGGCGAATTAAGCATGCAAAATCTCACGTAACAGTCAATCAAGTGGAAAACTGGCTCCACACACACACACACACACACACACACACACACACACACACACACACAACAGGCATCATTATAAGATATTTTTATTCCAAAACAAACACTCTGTACATAGCATAAATAAATACACACTGGTGGAAGCAGCACATAAACAACAACAACTATTCAAGCCTCCTTCAATTTATTACTGTGATATCTCTATGTATATACATTAGAAATAATCAGTACCACTGGTCAACCTTAACAGAATAACATCATCAGTGCTATTGCAATGCTGTTAAATACTGAGCTATTTAAAAACTTAAGACCAGCTCTCAAAAATATACACTTCACAAACTTAAATACAGGTCAGTTTAAAAGAAATTAATTGGTCGCAAAAGTCTAGCTATAACAATCAGAAAGAGTCAGGAGAGAGAAGCACAGCCTTGGAGAGACACATTACCTTGGTAGAGCAGGATGCTAGAGTTTCTGCAAATTTTACACAAAAACGGCAAGAGAAAAATTGTAATAAATTTGTAGGCAAAAAAGGAGTCCAAGTTTTTTCTTTGCAACATATTTCTACATGTACACTGAGAAGGGAAAGAAGAGATGAGCGTGTTGAGGCACCTGCATCACACAAACACCGTATGCAGTGTCTCTGTATAAATAACGGGGAAAAAAGTAAGGAAGGAGGATGGGATTTTTGGCTGGAGGGATGGCTTGAGAAATGCATGATTGAGAAACTCAAAATTCTAAACAGTGTCTTAAAACCATTATGTGATGCTGACCTAACAAAATAAACTAATAAATAAAAGTGGAAACATGAAACCCAGATAGATGAAGCAATGTGTGAGAATGGTATGGTGATGTAATAACAAAATACGATACAACACTACAGTGTAAGACAGTAAAACGTGAATAAATGTGAAGTTTTCCCTTTAATCAGAGTGTATTCAATAATTCATACATACAAAATTGTGCCATTTAATGCTGCCCAGTGACGTTAAATGGCAAGCAGACAACCTGGTGATGCACATGGTGTTTGATCCTCACACACACACACTCTCTCCCCTCAACAGAATAAGTTGTACTCACATGAAAAACTGCGAGCCATTAGTGTCCTTGCCTCGGTTGGCCATCGACAAGAGGAAGGCTCGGTCATGTTTGAGAATAAAGTTCTCATCTGTTGAGAAGAGACATGGACACAAGGAACAGACTGAGTGCGGACCATCTGTTACTTGAGAAAGAATAGTGAGGAAAGGGATTAAAAAAATAAAAAATAAAAAACTAACTCTCTGGTTCCCATTATAATCTCTGGCTAAGGATCAGCATTCCAGAATATTTATCTGCATGAATATGAGCATATTCAGGGTCTGGTCTTTCATCTGATTTAGAATTTTCTGGAATTGTTACGTGATGCTATTGCTACATACAGACCTACCAACCCTGAAGAAGAACAAAGCATAGTGTCATGGTGCTTGGAGACACTCTCGCGTGCAGGATAGTGTCTTTGCAATATGTGTATTTAATGGCTGATATGGAAACCACCTGTATTTGGAACTAATGTGTATTCCAAGTCAAAAAATTAAAAGAAAAGGAGATGTTCAACTCCGCAAATAGCTCAATAGAAAAGGCATCAAGACTTATTAAATAGCATTATTTTTTGTAAAATGTATTGTTTCTCAAATTGTTTGAATTCTGAATGAGTGTGTGCTCCTGTGTCAAAGCCAAGCATACGATATACAGACGCTTCCGCGACTTACGTTTTTAAATGGTTCTGGACGGACGAACATAAGTTGAAAGTGAACGTAAGTTGTTACAATGACGTATGACGCTCATACTGTACTATACAGCCATAAATACCATTACCATATCTCATAAAACACCCCTAAATCAATTATTATAAACATAACATTGTAAAATAATATCAAATATAGCAAATAATATTAACATTAATTTCAAATAAGTCACTTATTTATATCAAGTCAATTTACATGAAGCTTAAAACAGCCAATGAACGCTTACAATACGTGAGGTGCTCAATACCGAAAGTAGTGTACTTGCAAAAGTGGTGTACTTGCTGCGAGTTATACGGACTTTCGGTCTTTCAAGTGCGCAAGGGTGCCGTTGAACTCATTTAGAACACAGCCTGCACTGATGTGAATCACCAACCATATTTTGCATAGGGTTACAAAAGTCCGCAAAAGAGTGTAAACACAACGATCACAGAGACGACGTCTTAACACAATGGTAACACACTATATAACTGAGATATATATAAAATGATACATATATAACTGAACTGGGAAGAAGGAGGGGCACGTTCAGTCTGTCATTTGTAAACAATGGACGCAGCGTCATTACGTCTGCGTACTATGTAGGTACGTCTAACTCAAAATTTGACTTTTTTTGGGGGGAAAAAAAAAAAAGTAAAACGGATGAATGGAAGTCTGGGAGCATCTGTAGAGAGAATGCAGGCTGTGTCTTACTACCATGACCGATATGATCAAAACTTAAATGGTGCAGTCCATCGGTGTGAATGGACTCTAGAATGCTCTTCTTTCGATATTCTCTTCTTCCAACACTCTTCAGTACTCTGCTGCACTTCCTTTAGTGTTCTTGTTGTTATCTTATGTAGGGACTGTCTTGCTTTCAGACTCTAGCTCTTTGCTAATAAAGCTATAATGCGGTTTTGTTCAGAGACACATCCACATTCAGCAGAAATTCAACTACACCGAAATCCAAACACCCGTGCGAATCTCCAACAACTGATAGAACCTGACATTTTACTTGCAAGAAATAAAAATGCAAATGTAACATGCTGAAATGCAGTTTGACTTCCGACACAATATGTATAAAGGTTGTTCGGTCTGTATGTGATCTCTGTGACAAATACATTATATGGCATGAGAAGTTCATGAACACCTGATCATCACACCTGCTTGTGCTTCCGCCCACAAACTGGGACGTGAATGTCTCTGTATAATTTAGAATTATAACTTATCTTCACTGAAACTAAAAGCCCCAAACACTGTCCCAGTACAAGTGCACAGAGCAAACTCCATGAAGATGCAGTCTACCAAAGTTGAATCGGACAAACTCAAGCGTTCTCCAAAAACCTCTCACATCAACATCAAGCTCTTTGGAATGTACTTGGCTGTAGAGTGCACGCCAGGTACCCCTTCACGCACCTGACATCATTCCTGACCTCACTGTAGCTGAATGAACATGTATACCCACAGCGATGTTGAAAATCTAATAGAGAGCATTCTCAGAAGAGTAGAGGTTATTATAACAGCAATTATGGGGCATAACGTGGAACAAGCGCATATGGGTGTGCTGGTCAGGTGGCCATAAATTGTTAGCCATAAAGTAAACATTAAAGTGTGATAAATGTTAATACACATAATTGTAATCTGGCACTTAATTTGTTCATTAGGGTTTTTAAATGACACGCACTACCAGATGTTTTTCCCCACATTGATGAGAAGTAAATCTAAACTTGCATCAAAAGCTAAAAAAAATAAAAAAACATTCTAAAGCTAAACATTACATTTCAGCATAACGTGGTTTTCTTGTAAAAAGATAACCTTATGATAAAATTAGAAATGTAGCAAAGGTTTTAGCCCAGGATATGATACAGTGATGAAGCGCTTGAGGGCTTGGTGGCACTAAAGGGACAATTTATATGAATCTCCAGAGTGCTATTTTAAAGGGGAATAATAAATAATAAACTGTCCTTGTTATTATGTTAAGAACTTACACCATGAATCAGAGATCATTTAATCAAAGGGAATATTTTGAGAGTGTCACTTATATTGTGTACCATATTTACCGCCTCAACAATACAGACAATATGAAAAATGGTACATATTTGCCAATGTGGACTCAAGGTTGGAATAAGCAGAAGAACATACTGCAAATTGAGATTGGTCTGTAGTAGAAGTGTACTCATGTTCAGAAATAAGAAGGCAAAAAATGTAAAAATAATCATTAAAAAAATGAACGGGAAATCCAATCAAATTCAACACCCAGACGTTCATGAGCACATTGCAGACACTAAAACACTTGGCCATATTATACAAACAAGGAGAGGACAGTGTTTAGATTTGTGTTACTGCACTGTGCACATCTCTTACCTTTTCATTTTGCAAAAGACCACAATCTCTATAAATAAAAGAATATGTTGAAATATTTAGGCAAGTAGATTCTGGATTGATCAATAAAGAAATATCCCTAACCTCCATGCTGAGTCAGAAAGAAAACCCTCAAAAAATTACAGAAAAACAAAGTAAGAAGTCGGTACAAAGACAACCAAACTACAGAAGAGTAGAAATAATATTTACTGCCAAATTATCCATGCGTGAACTGCCCATGCAACCTCTTGGTAATGCAGTACTTATATATAAAGAAGTAGACACGGAAATATTCATAACAAGTAAAATGATTAGTATTATGAAATGTTAATGATGCTTTATAGGCATTTACCTTCAAAGTAGCCACCATATATAGACTCTCCTCCTCTTCCATTGCCTGTGCAAACAAAAAACTTTAAAAAGAGTGCAATTGAAAATATAGATTCAGAAAATGAAAACTGTAGATGATTGAAAGCATAGATTAAAATAATAAATATTCAACCCCCTAGTCTGTATAAAACAGCTCTTAAATGAAGAGGCACTCAGACTGCATGGTACCACCGCCATGCAAAATGGACAATGTGGCAAATTGAATTTAACGGACGTTGGTCATATTTACCTCTTAATCGAGCTTTTTTTACCATGTTTTACAGTCGGTAGCCATGACTAAAATATTGAACAAAATTCTCTCATTTGAAGGATTTATGAGATGGCTGGAGTTTGACATTTCAAGGTAATACGAGGTCAAAGGAAAGATAAGCATATCATCCGAAATTCCACATGTGGTGTCCTATTAGTCATTCATAGTACTTGCATGTCTATCGGCACAGTCTATCACACAGTTATAATTACTCTATCTCTAAAACTTTGTGACTTTGTTCTGACCTTTACAATTGACCTTGACATGCATTTTCTGGGACTCAGTTAGGGTAGTGTCCCCAAGATCGGTAAAGATATCTGTATTAGTGGGAGTCGGGTTTTTGTGAATAAACAAGTAGACAAATGATTAAGATATGTTGGCCATTTTTTGGAAGGCTATAATAAAGGTAGGAACAGACCCCACCCCCACATGCACAAATGCAAACTTAGATGGGACATGTTCAGGCCCATTATTATGAAGCCCCGGCAGGGGATAAAGTGTGATTTGATAATGTATCTGCTCCTGGAAGATCCCAGAGTTTGGTCAAGAATCACAATGAAAAGGACCACATCAAATCCAAAACATTAAGTTGCCCCCCAAAAATATTCAAAATTAAGTATTCCATGAATCCATTATTTTATTTAAAAAAAAAAAAAAAAAAAAGTATGGCACAACTGGCTCTAAAGGACTTCTTTCACAAAACGTCAGTGAGTTTGTAAATGGAATCAAAGAAACAATCTACCAGCACACTTCACTGTAGGAATGAGTACTGACAATCATAATATTCAAAAGGGCAAATATTTATGCAACATGCTTAAAAATGCAACATACCATCAGTGAAATCTCCTCCTTGAATCATGAAGTTCTTAACAACTCGATGGAATACAGACCCTTTATAGCACAATTTTTTCCCCGTAGTTTTACCAGTGCCCTTTTCACCTGAGAATAACATGGATATAACATGGATATAATTATATCCTAAAAGGGGATTAAACCCAAACTTTAAAAAACATGCATATATAGCATGTTTGTAAACATCAAAATAGGGTATTGTTAATGCAATCTTCTTTGTAAAGTTTATTTAAATAAACTTTTGGCATTAAATGAACTGACCTTTATAACACAGGTTCACGTAAACAAACAGAGGGTTTAGTGATATTTGTCATTACGTTTCTTGTCTTGTATGAATTGATGTGTCTACACAGTATTCTTACAATTTCACTCACGAGAAATAAATTACAAACGGCAGCCCTTTAAAACAGGCTATTGCAAAACATCAAAGGGATTTTAGCAGATCACCTGACAATGAAAATATACATCTTTTCAGTGTAACAGAAGTTTGGAAGGCCATCCTCTCATTAACTTTTAAAAGAGACAGATTTTTAATACTGTAATATTCTTAAAATAAAATTTAGATTAAAAATTAAAGTGCTTGCCAATAAAAATAATTTTAAATATTTAGCCCTATGGAGCATGAGTGCATCTGTTAAATATATTGAATCTGCATGAACACGAGGCATAACAGATCCTCTAAGACCAGATCAGCAGAGATACTGGCACTATTTTTAGGCAGCGAGTTGGTCACATACCCACCCTTCTACCAGGAGTAGCTGCATTATAAATTTTCACCCACCACCATGTAGTCAATATAAGCATTACCCTTAGATACTAACCTATTCCTACCTGATTAATAGGTTATAATTAAACAGTAACATCACAACAGTGTTTTTGATGAAATGTTGTAGAGTAGGAAAAGTGTTGTTCTTTAATCGTACTGTACAATCCTGAATCTGCACATCACTTAATACATTACAGATTTTTACATTTTAAAGCATTTGAAGCCAGTGATCGAGTTAGAATGAAATTCCAGCAGAGACCTAATTGTACAGTGAGAGAAGGAATTATATCACAAGCATTGTAAGAATCAAGAGACTATTAGAAAGTTCCTAAACAACCTAAACTTTGGGATTTTTGTGACTTATAACATTAGAAATAAAAGCACTTGATATCAGACATCTTAGATATTATTCACTTACCAGTACATAGACAAAGGAAATTTTTGCTCGTCTTGGGACAAATATCGGAGAACAGTTGAAAGACAATGCGTCCAACTGTGACACACAGAGGGAGATAGAGAGAGAGAGAGAGAGAGAGAGTGTGTGTTAACGGAAGGTGAGTGGCTTATTTCAATTCCCACCTCGGGTGTTTGTGTGCAGTTTTCATGTTCGCCCCATGCTTGTATGGGTTTCTTCGGGGTACTCCATTCTCCTCCCACAGTCCAAAAACATGCACTGAGGGCTAATTAGCTGTTCCAAATTGCTGAATTTAAATGGTTGAATGATTGTTGGCCCTGCGATGGCCGGGAGAGCTGTCCAGGATATACCACACCCTTGCCCAGAGTCAGCTGAGATGGGTGAAAACCTCCCTGCAACCCTAATTAGGATTAAGTGGCATAGAAAATGAAATGAACGAATAAAGGAAGGAGTACCATATATATACACACACAGTGAAAACACTTACAAAATAACATATCAGGCTAACACCACTTCAGTTACAAACATCTCTATATCTGTTTCTTTGTTATTAGTAGAGTGTGAATGAGCACATTGAATAAAAAAAAGAAGGCTTTTAATTATGAAAGTCAAATACAGTAAAACCTCCACTGATGAACGCTTAAGCTCACGAACTTTTCGCCTCAAGAACATTAAATTTGCGAGCATATTGTCTCTGCTGACGAACTAGTTTTCGGTGGACGAACCAAACCACCCGGTCGAACAGCGCCACGGTGGTGGCCACGAGAAGCTGACGCACGCTCACGGCGTCACAGTTCGTCACCCCCTTTCTTTGAGTGCGGAAGTGGTTTGTGTTTGATCGACATTTTGGACCATATTGAGTGTACTTTTGCTATTATGGGACTGAAAAAGACCCCACCACAGGCGGCGATCATTGAAAAACACGAAAGAGGTGTGCGTTTGTGTGACTCAGCGTCCCAGTACCAGTACGCTAAGTCTACCATTGCTCCCATCCTTAAGAACAAGGAAGCTATTAAGGGTGCGTGTGTGGCTCAGGGGGTTTCCAAACAGTAGGCGTTTCCAAACTCTCCTTCCAAACAGTAAGTCCCTCCCTCCCTCCTCCTCCCACTCCATTCCATCAAGCCATCAACTACCATCACAAAGGTAAATAAAACGACTTTATTATACAGTACAGTTTATTTCTTTAATTACAATACAATAGCACATTTATTATACATAAAATAAGGTATATTTTTGTGTAGTTTTAAGGCTTATTTAGTAGAAAATTATGTTTTATGGGGACCTGGGAACGGATTATTCTCATTTTAATGATTTCTTATGGGAAATAAATGTTCGGAAGACGAAATTTTCGCCTTACACACACTTTCTGGGAACCAATTATGTTCGTGAGCTGAGGTATCACTGTATGTCGAGGGGGGGGGAGCTGGGGCCAATCCCAGCTGATTTAGGATGAGAGGTAAATAACCCTCGCATAACCTAATACTCGCATTTGCACCTATAGGCAACTCAGAATTGCAAGGTCACATAATGAGCATGTTTTTTGGACTGCAAGAAGAAACCGAAGTACCCAGAGGAAACACACATCTACATTTATGTATTTTGGCAGACAGCCTTACACAGAGTGACTTATGTCCATTTTTATACAACTGAGCAAATGAAAGTTAAGGGCTTTACTCAGAAGGCTCAACATCAGCAGATTACTGGTACTGGGGTTTCAATCCCTGACTTTCAGTTTAGTAATCCAGAGCCTAAACCACCGAGCTACCCATGCCAACAGGCACAGGAAGAATAAGCACAAAGAAAGGTTCTGGGCTGAGATTCAAACCCTGAAATTTCTTGTTGTGAGGTGATGGTGCTCCAAAACCATAATTTCATTTCACTTACTTAATATAGGGTTGGGGATCGAATTGTGATTCAATTTTAATAAGGATAATGTTTGAGTGTTCTGTAGCAGTACCATTGTGGATCACTGATATTTAACTTGATATTAGATTCCATAAACTGATTCACATTGTCCACAATATGACAAAAAAAAAAAATCAGTACAGGAGGGGAGAAAATAAAATAAAAATATCAATTCTGATGTGTCTTAACACTTATAAATAACACATTACAAGGAAATTAAACCCAAACTTAATAAAAGCTTCCATGCCTTGTGCTGTTTATTTTTTGTGTGGAGACCAAAAGAAAAGGAAAAAAAACTCTCACAGGGGACAACAGTGATATGAAAAGTCATGTGATCTTGCATTTCTGCCAGCAATATGCAACTAATCTGCATATGAATGCATGGCACAATGTTCTTTTCTTTTACATGTGCAGGTGCATGCTCGTTTGAAAGTACTATATGTTATTTGAACCATGTATAAATTGTGTTCAGAAGTTCAATGGTCTATTAATTTAATATCAGTGAAGCTAATTTCACCACATTCCTTCTAAAGTGAAGCAGCTGATAATCAAAATTATGTAACGAGAGTTTTTATGAGGTTTTCCTTTCATTTCACTTGAAGAACAAATACTTTTGTGATCCTAAAAACTTTATAAAGGACAAAATTATGAAAACAATCCTAACAGTATTCCAGCAAAAAAACTCCTGCTATCAGGTTATTTATGCCAGTATCTATCCAGCTAATTAAATTAATTAAAGTACTTGTTGAATATTGCCTCCATAAAAGTGAAATTACATCTGACAACAGCGTACTGAATTTGGTGCTTTATGACCACAGGCACATAATTATCATCGCCCAGGCTGAGGTGGACAGTACAGTGGTCTGGATAAACTGTGTGAAAGTGAAAGTTCAGCAACTGTGAGCTCAAAAGTTATTTTTATAATTATAAAGTGGAAATCTGCAACGGGTAGGAAAAGGAAGACCTGAGTACTTACTTGCCTATTTAGCAAAGTGTATCAGCTAACATACCCACTGGGAGTAGGTACAGATCAACAATAACCACAATTGTCCTTAAGTAAAGAGAATACTTATTCAGTCTAACTCTCCCTCTCACACTTGCTTATGAATGCAAGATCTTAAGAATATTTTCATTCATTTTCTGGCCTACTTAATCCTAATTAGGGTCGCATGATTTTTTTTTTTTTTTTTATAATTAAAAACAGCCCAAAAGTTTCTATTAATTTGGGACTTATATTTAAATTAAATATGAAACATTTTTAGATGTTCCAGTGAACTGCTTATGAATAGCTTTGTCTTTGTGTGTGTATATATATATATATATATATATATATATTATACATTTTTTTATATACATATTTTTTAATTCGATGAATATTTAAAAAAAAACCACGATGCACTGAAGCCGCATGAATTGAAGCGCAAAGTAGCGAGGGATCCCTATATAAACATATACACTGGTACCTCACCTCACGAAATCAATCCGCTCCAGAGCCTTTTTCGTAACCTGGATTTTTCGTAAGTAGAACTGCTTTTTACATGTAAAACGCATGATTCGTTCCAAGGCCCCCAATACTACCCTTTAAAAATTTTAAAAGCATACCTTTTAAGGTACTTACTCGTGTTGACCATGTCTTAGCAGAGTTATAATCTTACAAATGTTTATGCAAGGTTAAAAGCCTGAGCCAAAAAATGAAGTTGCAATGAGCACACTCGAAAAACTCATGAAACAAGTTGCTGCTCAAGGGAGCTGCGTCATCCCTCCTAGCCAATGGGAGGGCCAGTGGGGCGGGATGTTGGGAAATAGCCAGTGGGAGGGAGCAGCGTCATCCCTCCTAGCCAATGGGAGGCCAGCGAGGTGAGATGTTGGGAGACAGCCAATGGGAGAGCAACTAGCGCATTGTTTGATTTTTTTAATGGTGCGTTTGAATGTTTGAATGGCACGTTTAGCGCATTTCGTAAGGAAAACTTGCTTCGTATACAGAGACAAAAAATTTAGGAAAATGTTTTTCGTAAACTGGATTTTTCGTTTTCTGAGACTATTGTAGGGAGAGGTACCACTGTAGATATCATCCATGGCAACAGCAAAATATACTCTCAGCTAAACTTTAGCGGGGGAGAGGGGTCTGGGGCGGAGCCTGTTTGCTATCCACAGTTGGTCACATATAACATATGTACTTGCATGTAAACATTATATATTTGCAATATAATATACACACAGAATTGAGAAATAGGTCAACCATGGCTCAATGTTTTGTGTTGTATAAATGAAAGATGAAAAAAACATAAAAGTCAGCCGCCTACAGCCGACGACCCCGGTGTACGAAATTCCTGTGTTACGAAGATCATTTTCCTAAGTTTCCATCCCCAGGATACAAAAACAAGCCCTCTTACGAAAAGAAATTCAAATGCACCAATCAAAACTTCACACGACGCACGAGTTGCTCTCTCATTGGCTGTCTCTCAACATCCCGCCCCGCTGGCCTCCCAGATAGAGACAGAAGGAAGCTTAACTCTTTAGTTTTTTAAGTTGTTTAATTCAGTAAATATTTAATAAATGTGGGTGTATTTGAGCTTATCTGGAATTCCAATCCTTCAAGGAATCAAATTAAAGTTGAGTTTGTCAAGCAGGGAATGCACTTTGAATTCCACGTCTTGTGGGCATGGCCCGCAGTGCGCGAGAGGAGGGGGGGGGGAGAAGAAAGGGGTGTGTGTGTGCGTGTGTATGAATAAAAAATGTTTAATAATGGTTTAATTAATACATTTTAATAAAATGGTTTAATATGTTAAAATGTTTAAATTGTTTAATAAATAATTTTCTTATAACACATTTCATACGGGGGCAGTGGTGGTCTAGTGGTATAAGGTGCCGGATCGCTGATCCAAAGGTTGGGGGTTCGAGTCCCACTCTGCACAAGGTTGTCACTGCCCCCCCCCCGTGGAGCTAACTGGGTTATCAAAGGCCGGCCATGTCTCTTACTGTCTATGGTGTGAGGCATGTAAAAGAACCATTGCTGACTTTCGACAAGAGTAGGCTGCAAAGCCGTCAGCGTGTTTCCGCCCTGCGATGGCCTGGCGAGCTGTCCAGGGTGTACTCTGCCCTCGCTCGAAGTTGGCTGGGATGGGCGCCAGCCTCCCCGCGACCCAAGTTAGGATTAAGCGGGTACAGAAAATGAACTGAACATATTTCATACAAAATTGGTGTACTTTTGTCATTTTTAAAGGGTTTATGGGGTTTATCCAGTCCAAAGACTGGAGCCTTTGAATGAATTAGGCATTTAACATGCAAGATGTGACCCCTACTTACAAAATCCCACATTACGAAAAAGGCTCTGGAACGGATTAATTTTGTCGGTAGGGGGCCGACTGTACACAAATATTTCCTGTAAACCACTTTATACATTTATGAAACATTTTCAACTAACTGTCCCAGCCTGCAAGTTACTAATTAATGTTGAGATACTACTCAGGTAAATAACAGCAACAGTGTTGACAACCATCACCAATGTATTGAGTATTTTCAAATTGAACATGAATTACTTATGTTTGGCTGAAAATTAAAAAAAAAAATGAATAAAATGAAAATAAAATTCCCATACATATTAAACTGTCATTATCAACAATGTGAGTAAGTTTATCACACAGTGATTTTACCAATTTTCAGATACGTTCTGAGTCTGTTTGGCAATTTTCACCTCAAATTTCACAATCTTTTCTAGCCATTCCCACTTAAACTTATTCTTAACATCCTTATCTATTTCTGACACGCAGGATTCCTCTTCTTTCATTAAAGTTCGCACCATTTTTAACAACACGCTGCAAATTTGCATTGAGCCGAGTCACTTTACATGAAGCTGAGCCAAGTCACTTTACATTAAGCTTAAATCAGCCAATCAACGAGACGATTACAATATGTGAGGCGCTCTATCGAAAGTAAGCACTTGAAGCAAATTCACTTGCTTGTGCTTGAGACAAAGTGCAGCTTATCCAGACTTCCGGTTGTTCAAGTGAGCAAGGGCAACGTTGAATACTTGTTTAGTACTCAGCCTTCACTTGTATGTACATGTGTGTGTGTGTGTGTGTGTGTGTGTGTGTGTGTGTGTGTGTGTGTGTGTGTGTGTGTATGTGTGTGTGGGCGCAGCGCCCCAGGTTTTTACTTCAACTTCAGGTTAAATACATTTTTGCACTTATGGATCTTGTTTTTGCTCCCATGACCCCATTATCCATTCCTTCATCTCCCACTACTGCCTGAAGTTACACTAATCTAATAAGGCGACTATTTATCAAGCTATACATCATGACAACTTATTGACTTCACTGCAAGACGAAATACTGCAGCTGTTGATCACTGAATAAAGTTCATACTGGATACTAACTTCAAACTGTACTACAGCTCACAACTTTGGCACTAATAAAAGGAACACAGTAAAGGCTTACCTGGCTCTCTGTTAATTTCCACATCAAAGTAACACTGAGGGCGATCTTTCACCCCCATTCTGGACAAAGCAGATTGCTGCCAGACTACTAGACACACACACAGAGACACACACACACAAACAAACAAATCAAAAATAAATTAAAACAGCAGTTAAAGTCAGTCCATGGTGTTTACAGAATCGGTTTATATAGTGCAGGGGTCAACCACCCCTATGCCCGCGGGCACCCGGTCGCCCGTTGGCTCCTTCTCAGTCGCCCTCTGGACTTGTTCTAAAAACAGCCCTTATGGTTCACCAAAAAAATGCTGCGCCTTATGTAAATTCTATTGAAAGTTTCACACATATATACACTCATGCCTCAGTTTTACGGACTTCGCTTTAATGGATTTCGGATGCAACGGACAAAATCTGTAGCTTCCGACTAGTCCGGATTGTCTGGACGCGGGCCGTGGTTTCCGAAAATGACTGCCAGATGACCAGACTGGCTTGAAGAAATCTCGCGCATTTAAATCTATTCAGCCAATCCTTATGTATGTGGCTTGTTGTCCAATACCTTGAAACTCTAATTTTATTGGACTCACACGTTACAGTGTTTGTGACAGGAAGCACGTCCCAAGTTTTGGCAATCAGCTGGTCTGCGTGTTGAAGTTTTCCCATGTCTGTCCATTTGTGTTTGCTTGCCAGCTGTGCTTGGCTTCGTGGAAATGAGCCGATCAAAAACGAGGGAAATTTATCTCTTTACTCAAAAACAACACACACAGTCTGTGGCTGTTGTTATAATCCAATAAAATTAGAGTTTGAAGGTATTGGACACACCCACATACTGGTGCACGGAAAGGTTCTCCGCTGCTCACCACAGTGACGTGGCATTGAAAATAGATGTATAGATTTAAATGCGTGAGATTTATTCATGCTTTTGTTTTACTTGATGGCTTTTTTGTTTTTCCAATGGTGCACCGGCAATGGTAGGATGCCGTTTGGGCTTCAATGCACATTGCAAGAATGACCCAGACTTTTCACCTTTCATGCACTACCATTGTATCATCCTCCAGCAGGCGATATGTGTGAAAGTGCCCGGGTTTGTCCATGTAATGACCCCTGTTGTAAAAATCATCAATAGCATTCGCGCTAAAGCTAAACAACACCAGGCGTTTAAGGTGCTTTTGGAGGAGCTTTAAGCTGAACCTTAAAGCACATTGGAGTAGCCCAAACTTTTGGAACCTAGTGGACATGGAAAAGTACAAATCTATCTGCACAGCAAGTTGCTCGTCTTTCCGGATCCACATATCTCTGTGAATCAGCCTTCTCCAATATGAACTTTATAAAAAATAAACACAGATCACGTCTAACTGATTCACATCTACAGGACTCACTGAGAGTGGCAGTGACAAACTACACACCAGAATAGAGCAAACTAGTGGACAACATGGAATGCCAGGTTTCTCACTAACTGACAGACAAGACTGAACAGTGTTTTAGTAAAACACCATAGTCACCTGGTCAATTGATCATTGTCCATTGATTAAATCAGATTCAAAGTTGGAGTTGACACAATCTCATGTATTGGGAAAAACAATGAGTTCCATTTTTTATTGAATGAAATTGTGACATGTTCAGTTGCAAAAAATAAATGTCACTTTTCCAATGAAACATAAATACATTTACTTACAAGTACTTGTCCTAAAATTATTATTATTGGGGGTTTTTTTGTGTGAATATTGTATGCTTTTGATTTCTTGATTTGTTTTGAGCTGATAGCCCAAAAGCCATTTGGGAATCTTAAGGTAGCCCTCAGCTTTAAAAAGGGTGGTGACCCCTGATCTAGTGAAACAAGTCATGGAGTGTGCAGCAGGAAGCAGTATACATTCGACACTCAGGGAGGAACTACAATGCAAATCTTCAACTCCATTCCACAGGTCCAAAACTGTTAGCAAAGACACACTTGACAGTCAACAGGTTACTGCATACATTACACCGAGATACCTGATTTCCCCCCAAAAAATAAATAAATAAATAAATAAATAAAAATATAAAAATAAAAACACCTGAGTGATATTTAAGAGAAACAGGTTTCACTAGGATTATATAAGGATTAAAGATTGGTATATTTATTCTCATCTCATCAAGTGCACGACATCTCAGAGCGAGTACGTACTCTTCATTAAAAAACACACACACACACACACACACACACACACAAAGCAGTAAATCAACAAACATTAAAGAAAGAGATTAAGTATGCAAGCATACAGGTCTCTCTGGTTGTGTGGCCACATACTAAAGCTCTCACTCAAGATGGCATAACCGGTGTTTCCTTCACATCAACTCTTCTGACTTTCATTCTGGGTTTCTGCTTTTCAGCTGCTGTACTGAACAGGACACGGCGTCCTTCTGGGTAAATGCCAAATGCCAGACAGAAATGTCACACAGTGACGACCAGGGGCCTGCACGCGTGTGTGAGATGTCACATTTACTTACATCGACCATCAACACTGTTGGTATGAACTCACTCAGAACACTAAATATATTCTAACATCAGTTAAGTACATACTAGCACTCCTTTAATATGTTCTATGAATATGTGAGCAAACAGTACGCAGATAACTTGGACAGACTCCGCAGCTCGCTCTCCTGGCTTTTGAAACAGATGTTTGTCGTATTAACAACAACCAAAATGTAAATCATCAGCTTGTAGTTCACAAAATTATGTATTTTTTTAAGAATTCTTCCTTTTTGTTTATTTAGAAGCGCTATTTAGCCGAATTATGTTATTCTTTGCTAGACGTGCTTGGGGCTGGTGGCGTAGTGTGGGCTCATGATCAGGAGGTTGTGGGTTCAAATCCTTGTTAATCCCTAACCCCTGGGAAAGGTCTTAACCACAAGTGTGCCTCTGTCCACCCAGTATAAATAGGTATGAGTAAAAATACCAGAAAGGCAACTTGTGATGGACTAGTGTCCTACCAGGAGGAGTTGAACTCCTGGTCGCTTCACG
>CM045734.1:24601063-24631063 GCA_024760905.1 Plotosus lineatus | reverse complement strand
TATATATATATATATATATATATATATATATATGTATATGTAAAATATACGCGACCGTCGAAATTCCATGAAGTAGGATCAACCCCTGACTTAAATGCGTATATAATATAAAAAAATACATATTCAAAGCTATAAATGGTTATAATAACAATTAAACATTCAAAAATAATGCATAAGATCTAAATAAAATATAAATACATACACATATAGATGCACGTGCACACGCACACACAGATGCACACCTCACATGAAAATGTAAGTACTGTAGTTTTGATGAGAGTTTTTTTTTTTTTTTGTTGGTTTGTTTGTTTGTTTGGTTGGGTTTTTTTTTTTTTTTTACATAATTGGTCTTGTTTTGCAGTATTTTCCTTTCCTTCTTCTTCTTCTTCTTCTTCTTCTTCTTCTTCATCTTATTTTCCTTTCGGCTTTTTCCCTTTTTAAAGGGTCACCACAGAGAATCATCTGATTCACACATTTGATTTGGTATAGGTTTTTACGTCGGATGCCCTTTCCTGACACAACCCTTTAGCAAGGGACAGAAACACGCTGACGACTTTGCAGCCTAATCTTTACGAAAGTCAACAATGGTTCTTTTACATGCCTCTCACTATAGACAGTGAGAGACATAGCTGGCCTTTGATTACCCAGTTCGCTGCACTGGGGGGACAGTGACAATCTTGTGGAGAGTGGGACTTGGACCCCCAACCCTCGAATCAGCGATCCAACTCCCTACACCACTGTCTTTCCCCCTATTCTTACTTAATTTCCTTTTTTTTTTCTTTGATTATTATTATTTTTTCAACCGGGATGCACTGAAGCCGCATGAATTGAAATGTGAATTAGCGAGGGATCTCTGTATATACCTGTTCTGAGGGCAAACTCGTAAGTGGAAATGTTCGTTAGATAAAACAAAAATTCCTATAAAAAACAATAGAATACCAATTAATCCGTTCCAACCCCCTCCCAAACTCATATAACTTAACACAAACATATATTTTTTATGTAATATATTTAAGATAAACATGTAACAATAAACATGTCACTACAATAACGCATGTACAGTAGCATTAATAATACTTTAATTAACACTACATAATAATAAAACAAGAACAAACAATAAGTCAATAAACAAGAAATTAATAATAGCACTTAACATTAACTTACACTACTAATTTTTTTTTTTTTACAAATTTTTATTTATTTATTTGTTTACATTTTGGGATTTTTTAAACTGTTTTATTTCACTGTGGCGACCCCTGATAAAGGGAAAAAGCCAAAAGGAGATCTCATTATTTCACTTCACTAATTTTGATCACTTGTCTTCTGCTTCTTATCATCACTGTGTCCTGATCTTTTCTTAGATAAATTAGTTACCCCCTTTGCTGGTACTTGACTCTTCAACATGGTGTTCTGTTTGAGAATTGTTCCCTTGGTCAATGCATTCTTCCCATATTCCTGAAACAGATTGGCCATGCGGGACTCGTTTTTCATGTTTAGTTATGATTTCAAGCTTAGTTTCAAGAGAAATCGATTTTCTCCCCTTGAATACATCAGCCACATTCTTAGGACCCATCTTAGAAACACTGGGAAATGCACAATGAAAATCAGACTAAACAAGTCGAAAATCCGAACCACTGAAAAGAAGAAATTTTGTACATGTGCACGCTACAAATGCCAGCGCGGAAAGAAGTGCGGAGAAATACAAGTGGAAGAATACGAGGCTAATTGGTGCATATGACCCTGGGGAACATGTTTTTTAACATACTGAACCAGCTTTAAGTGTGATTGTGCATCCTCTACGCTAGGTAGCAGTGGCGCTCTCACTGTGTTCCCAATGGTGCAGGGAAAAAGCACCGAGCAAACGATATGAAGTACAGGGAACACTATTTGTAGTCACGTGCGAGGTGCTGGGGGAGAGGGCGGTGTAAAATGTTGGGGTTTTTTTCATCACAAAATTGAAAAGCACTGCACAATGCGTTCTTGGAGCGCTGTATAATACACGATGAGAAATACAAGGCTCAGAAAAGCCATTTCCCCAGCAGAGCTCATAAGTCAAAAATTTGCTCATTGTTTCGGGCAGATTTTTGGTGGGATTGAAGCTCGTATCATGGAAAATTAATTATTAGGGACACTCGTAAGTCGAGGTACCACAGTACATATATATATATATATATATATATATATATATATATATATATATATATATATGTATGTATGGTAGGCCTCCGTCAGTCCCGAAGGACTATGGCTGCGCTCTGGCTGGTATCCCGGCTGGTGATACTCCCCAGTGCGCAGAGCCTGGATAGGGAGTAATGAGGGAGAGGCTGTTACCCAAGCAGCAAGTCCCCCATCTCGGCACCACCGGAAGGATCCAATGGAAAGGCAAGTGCCGATATGACTGGGTTCTAGTGCCGTTGCAGGAGAGACTCTACGGTCAATTTAGAACGGCCAATTAACCTACAGTGCACATCTTTGGATTGCGGGAGGAAACCGGAGCACCCGGAGGAAACCCACACAAGCACGGGGAGAACATGCAAACATCAAACCCAGGCCTTCTTGCTGTGAGGCGGACGTGCTAACCACTACGCCACCGTGCTGTGTGTGTGTGTGTATATATATATATATATATATATATATATATATTTTTTTTTTTTTTTTTTTTTTTGAGAGGAGTCTGTTGAGGTGGCACAGGCATCTGATTGGAAGGTCTCCAGAATGCTTCCCTGGTGTGGTATTTTGGGCATCCTAAACTGGCTGCCAAAAGGCAGCACAATGGCAGCAGCATGGTCCCGTAGTGGTTAGCATGTCCCCCTCACAGCAAGAAGGCCTGGGTTTTGAATCCAGGCCTAGGCGTTCCTGTGTGGAGTTTATATGTTCTCCCCATGCTTGCGTCAGTTTCCTCCCACAATCCAAAAACATGCACAGTAGGTTAATTGGCTAAATAATCTGCGGAGAGGGCAACCGAAGCAATTTGTAGTACTGTATTAGTTTGGATTTAGGGCTTTTATTTTGGAAAAATAAACTTCCGATATCAACGGAAGTGCGTTTTTGTTGAGACCCAATGTCTTTCCTGTTACATGGATATGATTGCTACATAGTGTGCATCCTGCAGACTCTTATACCCTATATAGTGCACTTTGTATTAAAATACCGGGTGATTTGAAACCTGCTGAACGTTGTATTCAAGTTTCTCTTGCGTTTTCCCAAACGCACAGAGAAATACAGGAAGCTCTTGGTTGTCAACGAGCAGACATGTTTATGTACTGCATCAATAAACCAGATTAACTGAGATATTTGTATATTTATGTGCTTAAATTTTTTGAAACTAATCCGGTCCAATTATCTAAATTTGCAACTCTTCATCAAGTATCATGCGAAAGGACTTCAATAAATCACAAAGGTAAGAGACAGTAAGCTTTATTTATGCATACTGTATCTATAAGTGACTGATGATGCGGTTAATATGTTTTATAAATATTAATAAATAAAAAAAGTGCAGGAATAATATAACGAGTGAATTATTAAAATCCTATCAGAAATTTATGATACAACTTTACACCAAACAACGACAGATCTATCAATATTATTCCACATGCATAACTTTAGCAGAGTGTTTCCAACATCTACATGCAGTATCTTTGATATAAATTGATCAGGTTTATATTTTAGATGCAGAAAGCACTTGGCAGAGTGTTACTTGTGTAACCTGTTTTTATAAAAGCGTTGTACACCTTTATGGAAAATATCGCGATATTTGAAAACTTTTAACAATATATTCTAAGTATCGCGATATTTCATTAACCAATGGGAAGGTGTTGAATGGGAGTTCTCTGCTTATGGAACTACAAATCAGGTCACTTAATTAAGTAAGTAACTGATTGACAGTAAAATAATACAAGGTCTAAATTGTCTGCTCAAACATCTTTGAGTTCATGGTGCCCAACTGATAAAATATTGGGCCATATGAATGTGGAACAGATTGAAATTTGTTCAGTCTGCTAGAAGGATCCTGTAACATGTGCAAAACCCTAAACTCCATCTCAAAGTGATAGATTTAGAGGACGTTTTTGTACAAACACCAAAAGTCACAAAAACTAGTGTTACATTAGTGAAGCCGTATTCGTAAACAAATAAAACTATTATATAACCTTATCATTTGAAGAGAATATGGAATAATTTATTCTGATTGGTAGGAGGTGGTGATTGAGGGCTGTGGTGGCCTGGTTGTATAGGGCGCTGGATCGCTGATCCTAAGGTTGAGGGTTCGAGTTCCACTCTTCACAAGGTTGTCACTGTCAACCCAGTGCAGCTGACTGGGTTACCAAAGGCCGGCCATGTCTCTCACTGTCTATGGTGAGAGGTTTATGTAAAAGAACCATTGCTGACTTTCGTAAAGAGTAGCTGCGTAGCCATGAGCGTGTTTCTGCCCCTTGCTAATGAGTTGTGCCAGGAAGGGCATCCGACGTAAAAACCTATGCCAAATCAAACTTGCGAATCATTCATTCGCTGTGGCGACCCCTGATAAAGGAAAAAAAGCCGAAAGGAAATCTCAGACGGTGTTCATTAATTTACTCTATCAGAAGTTCGGACAGTATTTCTTGCTGTAATTTAAAAAATATTTTTTAATGGTTATATAAATAATTATAGTGGCAACTCGGTCACAAAGAATTGTAGGTCACAAGAAAAAAATGTATAATTAATGTGGTGAAGTTTTTTGTCGGAAGATGTCTGACTAATATTTGTGTAAGGAGTCTCCAGTATCAGTGCTATTCGAAACATTGGTTTGTCGTCAGCGCAGAGAATGTTTTATTTATTTATTTATTTATTTTAAGTAACATTGCCTGTATCTCCTTATTAACGTCACTTAAGTGAAAAAGAGAGAAAAAAGACTGATAAAGTAGCTGCTGTTTTTTTTTTTTTTTTTGCTATATATTTTTCTGTTTTTTATTTCAAGCATTCTTCCGAGTTTTCAGGGTGGATGATGTCTATTATCCCAAGTGAGCGAAACATGTAGCATTTATTAAAATGTAGTCATTTAAGTTGTTTTATAAATGTTCCACAATATTCCAAATAAGCCTAACCTCAGGCTAAAACACTAAATAGCATGAAAGGAAAATTATCAGGGTGATACCAAACTATCCTATTTTTCTCTAACAGCACAAAGTAGCCAATTAACAATCCACAACCTATTCAGAAAAGTGTCTGATGTCACTGGTTGCAGTGCTCATGTTTTTCCTCATTATTCTCTCTCTCGCTCTCGCTCTCTCTCGTTCTTTCTTTATCGCTCTCGCTCTTTCTCTATCAGGGTGAGTTTTTCAGCAGGTGTGTGTGAAGGAGCATGTCACTGATCGTGTTTGTGTTGGTGGCGCGGCTCAGGGATGGACTCCCTCTGTCCGCCTCCACCGACTTCCAGCACAGCAAAGAGCTGCAGGAGAGGAAGCAGCAGATCCGCACCATCTCAAGATCGCTCAACTCCATTCCTGAGAGAGGAATCATCATGGGTCAAGAGCTCCACATCTAGTGAGTTTAAAATACACTTTCGTCATAAATATTAGAAAATAGAATCAAGGAACAGTGGAAAAAAATTATATAAAAATAGAAAACACTGTTTGAATGTTTGTTGTCAATAGCCATGTGAAAATCAGGACTCACACCATGTGGTCAATTTTGTTCTCTATATCTGTGTGTGTGTTGCAGCTTTTTTACATCTGATGGCTTGGCCTACTTGAGCGTGTGTGTATGCACTGTGTCTGCTGCTGTGGCCTTCAGCTTCCTGGAAGATGTCCGCTGGGAGTTCACAGCCAGTATTGACAGCATAGCGGTGACCCAGGCGTCCCGGCCGTACCCATTCCTGGATTTCGGTTAGTGAAGATCTGAGCTCACAAGAATCTAACACCTGTCACGTATAATCTTTTACGATTCCATTATTCAGGAAAAGTTTCACGTGACCCAAACTCTTCCAGAATTATGTTCTCCAATCAAAGAAACAGACATTCAGCATTATTATTATTATTATTATTGTAAACCAAGAAAAGGTTCCATACATCAATTATTGAACATAATATGAAGTTTAAAAATTTCAAGTATAAACATAATTGTAACATATTCACATGTCACATGATCAAGGCTTAAGTGAGATCTTGTTATTAACTACACACTGATTCTATACACATTTTTGAACCTGCTGTAACTGGGGGTTGTGTAAACATTAAACACGTACACACGTGTTTTTTTTCCCATGCTCAAGACAGCACGATTCAGAAGCTTCAGCAGCAGTATAACCAGAGTGGTGGTCCTGCTCTCAGAGTCACTCTGACGACAGTACAGGAGGAGCTCAACCTCAGCCCCCCTCACGTCCTCACCATGGACGAGATCCAGATTGCTAATGGAGTTGCAAACGGCCACGCCGAGCCCACGGCCTCATCAGGTTTGTCCCAGGGTTATTGTCTATAAACCAGTAAGGTTGAGCAAGAAATTATGAAGGTAGAGGATAATAATTATCCTTTTTAATTAATTAAACTGTAGGGCCGGTGGTAGTGGTTAGGGTGCTGGGCTTATGATCAGGAGGTTGTGTGTTCAAATCCCAGGGAGACCCCTACTGTGCTAAGACCTCTGGGAAAGGTCTCAACCACAAGTATGCCTCTGTTCACCCAGCAGTATAAATGGGTACAAGTAAAAATATACTGTACTGTTGTACCTCACCTTACGAAATTAACCCGTTCCAGAAGTGGTTTCGTAACCTGATTTTTTTGTAAGTTGAGCTGCATTTTACATGTTAAAGGCCTGATTAGTTCCAAGGCACCCAATAAACCCTTTAAAAATTATAAAAGTATAAATTTAAGGTCTCCTTCTGCTTCAATATCGTACCGATGGTAGATGGGCTTGGCCATATTCCTTTGCGATAGCACTCAACCGCATGCCACAAGCCCGCTTCTTCTTTTCACTCGCACCTGGAATCACACGTGCGTGCGTGTGTGTGTGTGTGTGTGTATGTGTGTGTGTGTGTGTTGACCATGTCTTCTTAGCAGTTATAATCTTACAAATGTTTATGCAAGGTTAAAAGCCTGAGCCAAAAAATAAAGTTGCAATAAGCACACTCAAAAAACTCACGAAACAACAGTAACTCTGTTCTTTACACACGTGTGAACTCCGTGACGTACAATGGGTCGAAGGCACACGAAAAGCATCATGGGTATTATAGAGATGCATAATAGCCAATGGGAGGGAGCTTCGTCATGGGTATTATGGAGATGCAGCTCCCTCTTAGCCAATGGGAGGCCAGCAGGGTGGGATTTTGGGAGAAAGCCAATGGGAGGCCAGCGGGGCAGGATGTTGGGAGAAAGCCAATGGGGAGAGCAACTCGCGCATTGTTTGAATTTTTGAGATGGTGTGTTTCGTAACGTGAATTTGTTTCGTATCCAGAGATGGAAATTTTAGGTAAATGCGTTTCGTAACCTGGATTTTTCATTTGTTGGGTCTTTCGGTAAGGTGAGGTACCACTGTACTGGGAAGGTAACCTGCGATGGATTAGCGTTCCAGCCAGGAGGAGTTGAACTCCTGGTTGCTTCACGCTATGGAAACTGGGGATAAACACCGGCCTGATGAGCCACTAGGCTCGGGTTTAAAAAGCCCAACAGACAATCTACCTTAATTAATTAAAGAAATACACAATATGTTTGTGTGTGTCTGTCTGCAGGGGTGTGTATGTGTTTGTGTGTGGCTCCACAGAATGTAAAGAAATGCTTGTGAAACCAAGTTTTTGTTCTCATTCCTTTTCTCTCCATTAAATTTAATAAGTGAAACGATCGCAGCTTGTTTGGTACTGGAAGATCTTTGCAGAAGTGCCAACTCTGACTGTTATAAAGCTTTGATACTGAAGGCTCATTCCACAGATACTAAATTACACAGAAAATGTGGCATGACTGCTCTGACTTCCCGTCTCTCTGAGTAAGCCATTACTATAGAAATTATATCATTTAACAACAAGCGCATTAAAAGCATCATAAATGCTGAGCTTGGAAGTGACTTAGTGAATGTAGAATCCTGCAGTGCTGTGGTGTAAATTATATTAAATCAAGCCATTTCCATCATGTGTTACATGCAATGACATTAAACAATAATTAAAACGCAGGTCAGACACAGAGGCTGGAGCCGGTGTCCTCTCCTGGAATCCTGTCGCTCATCCTCAACATCATGTGTGCTGCTCTCAATCTGATTCGTGGCATCCACCTCATTGAGTATACCTTCCAGGTACAGGTTTTACTCCTTTCAACTTGTCTTTAAAATGTATTACAGGGATGGGAATTTCCCACCAATTGGTGGATTTCCGCCTTTTTGTAAGTCAAATGGGTCATTTTTGAGATCGATGGAAATCCGGTGTAAAAATCTGGGGGGAGAGAGGGTAGTGCCATCATCACTGGTCATATTATATCCAAATCCAAATACACGAGGTGCTACCCTCGTTTTATATATCAGTGTGGTTGTTGATATCGCCTATTGGAGTGAAACACAGCTGGTTCTGGTTTATTGCACGTGTTAGGCATCGTAATATGATACGCCAGTCTGGTCATCTTGCCGTGGGCCCGTGGCACAGAGAGCAAATGTCAGATCATCAACAGAAGTGATCGAGCAGCATTATGTATAAATATGACTATGAATGATATTATTTAAGTCTTATTATGGTATTGAATTATAAAGCTTCGTGTACATCAATAAATTCTACTGATATTATTAAACTCGGTATGCTACGAATAGGCCTACCGGTACACAATTTAAAGCAAGGGTCGGGAACCTATGGCTCGCGAGCCAGATGTGGCTCTTTTGATGAATGTATGGCTCTCAGATAAATTAGGTGGCCTTTCTTAACAGAATAACGAATTTTACTGTTATTTCACTGTCATTTAAATTAAAGTACAAAAAAAGCCATCAAATAAAACAAAAACAGATGAATAAATCTCGTGCATTTAAATCTATACTGTACATCTATTTTCAATGCCACATCACTGTGGCGCGAAGCGAAGAGCCAATCCTTTCTGTATGTGGGTGGGTCCGATACCTTGAAATTCTAATTTTATTTTTATTGGATCATAATAACAGCCACAGACTGCGCATGTTGTTTTTGAGTAAAGAGATAAATTTCTTTCGTTTTTGATCAGCTCATTTGCACGAAGCCAAGCACAGCTGGCAAGTAAACACAAATGGACAGACATAGAGAAATTTCAACCTTCAGACTGGCTGATTGCCAAAACTTGGGACGCGCTTCCTGTCACATAAACAAGCGTGTGAGTCCTGTCATGTTGAGTCCTCACAACGTATCAACCAGACGATAAAGCCATCAGCAAAACCATGCAGCACCAGAAGTCACATTAATAGTAAACAGTGCTGTAGTGGTGGGTACCCACTTGTTTTAGTGGCTGAGTTGCGTGTACTGACTTAATTTGGTCTATTTTATAGTTGATCAGCGTAAATTTCCGCGACATATATACACAGACGCTCCCCGACTTACGTTCATCCGTTTTATGTTTTTGCAATTTTACGTTTTTTTTTTTTTTTTCCAAAAAAAAAGTCAAATTTTGAGTTTAGACGTACCTACGTAGTATGTTAACGTAATAACACAATGACGCTGCATTCATTGTTTACAAACTACAGACTGAGTGTATGTGTGTGTGTGTGTGTGTGTGTGTGTATATATATATAGAGGATTTTCTGAGTAGATCCTTCCATAGGAGAGTGCTCAATACTTTTTGGTAGAGCAAATAACAATAAAAATAAAAGGACATGACAAAGACTTTCTATTGAAACTCCATTTAACACTACAGATCTGTTTCGAGGGGTGGTGAAACCATCCTCTCTCTTCAGGTGATTATAGAAGAAGAAGATTATTCTTCTATAATCATCTGAGGAGAAAGGATGGTTTCACCACCCCCTCGAAACAGATCTGTAGTGATAAATGGAGTTTCAATAGAAAGTCTTTGTCCTGTCCTTTTATTTTTATTATATATATATATATATATATATATATATATATACACACACACACACAGAGCTCTTTTCGTATTGCGGGGATTCCGTAAGTAGGGGTCGCATCTTACATGTTAAATGCCTAATTCGTTCCAAGTCTCCAGTCCTTGGACTGGATAAACCCCATAAACCCTTTAAAAATGATAAAAGTACACCAATTTTGTATGAAATATGTTCAGTTCATTTTCTGTACCCGCTTAATCCTAACTTGGGTCGCGGGGAGGCTGGCGCCCATCCCAGCCAACTTCGGCATTTTAAAATTAATACACATTCGCTACTGTACATGGTCTGTATCTATCTATCTAGTGCCTGAGTCGTAGGACGACCATTGGAGACCCACCATGAAGGATAACGCCCTGGTTATCATCTTCATGGAGGTTTTCTTGGCAGGATTAGTGCAGTGGTTTGCCATTGACTTCTGTACGATGCGAACCTGCGGGCAATTTAGAAAGGCCAATTAACCTACTGTGCATGTCTTTGGATTGTGGGAGGAAACTGGAGCACCTGGAGGAAACCCACACAAGCACGGGGAGAACATGCAAACTCCTCACAGGCCGGGAATCGAACCCAGGCCTTCTTGCTGTGAGGCGGACGTGCTAACCACTACACCACAGTGTAGCCACATTGTCTGTATAGCTTGAGCAAAAACGGCACATTGCGTATAATTGGCAGCAAGTAAAAGTACAATGAATGTAGTCAAAGTGTACTACAATCAGCCCTCTACTTACGAAAATCTCTGAGTACGAAAAATCCAGGTTACGAAAAACATTTTCCTAAATTTTCGTCCTCTGTATACGAAACAACCTCTCCTTACGAAAAGCGCCAAACGCGCCATTCAAACATTCAAACGCGCCATTCAAACGCACCATTCAAACATTCAAATGCGCCATTCAAACATTAAAAACGTGCCATTCAAACAATGCCCGAGTTGCTCTCTCATTGGATGTCTCACAACATCCCACCTCGCTGGCCTCCCATTGGCCTGGAGGGAGCTGAACTGTACCCATTTCTGTACCCATACTTCCTGTTTGTCACTTCCTGTTTGTCCGTGAAGGAGAGTTGAACAGGACTGTTGGCTCGTGAGTTTTTTTGACAGTGATAATTGCAGCGTTATATTTCATTATCCATCATGGACCCCAAGAAGGTGATTCCCGATGTCACAGAAAAGAAGAAGTGGGCGCCGTTATCAATCGAAGTGAAACAGGAGATGATAAAAAAATACGAAAGTGGGATGTGGTGCGAGATCGCAAAGGAGTATGGCCGAAACCCCTCTACCATCGGGACGATATTGAAGCAGAAGGAGGCCTTAAAAGCGGAGATACAGTGACGGAGGCGATTATTTCGGAAAAAGCAACCGCCATATTTAAGGACCTCGTGAAGGAGGGTGGGGGTGAGGGTTCTTCAGACCAGCAACTCCCGGACTTTAAAGCGTCGCATGGGTGGTTCGAGAGATTTAAAAAAAGGTAAATAATTTACTTTTACTTTTAACACATATTTCATACAAAATTGGTGTACTTTTAGAATTTTTAAAGGGTTTATGGCGTAGTCTTAGGAGCCTTGGCATGAATCACGTGTTTTACATGTAAAATGCACCTCTACTTAACGAAAACTCCAGGTTACGAAAAAAGTCGCTGGAACGGATTAATTTCGTAAGTAGAGGGCCGACTGTATATACTACAGTCAAGCATCACAAACTGATTGCTTCATTAGTTCAGAATAATGAACATTATCCACCTCCCAAACACAGGATAATTCTTGAATGAAAATGGTGAACAAAAAAAACTTCACAGTTTGTCAACATTACCAACTGAAATGTAACATAATAACATCTAAAAAATAAACACATATTCTTCTTGTTTGTAAACATGCAGTTTATTTCAAATTTGAAATGAGTTTTTTTTTAATGTGCAATATTGAAGGGGCTCTGAATCCAAGAATTTCATTGCTGGTTATGATGTTACATTATTACCTGCAGAGACAATAAAACTTGGAACCAAAAACTTGAGTTTCCAAAGATGTTAAAGTTGCATGTGTGACAATTATCACATTTTGTAAATGTAAAAACATACCAAAAAATTTTGCTTTAATTTTCTTTCCTTATGGGACCATGTAGTATATATTTTGTGCTGGATATCATGTGATAATTATTTATTGTGTATTTCTTATTATAAAATATAATTATTACAAAATATAATTGTTTAATAAGCTGTTAAATTAATCCAGAACATGATTTTGTTTCTTTCTAGAAATGATTTAAAATGAACCGAGAGAAAAAGAAAAAAAACAGTGTGTTTATACACATACTGTATTTTATTTGTTTCCTCATCTTTCATGTAATGTAAAATAAAATCAAAACACATTTCTGGAAATACTGATTGTGATTTTTTTTTTTTCTCCAGGAAGATTACGATGGATTGTGGAATGTTGTGGCGTTTCTTGTGGCATTCCTGTGCTGTGTTTGTCAGGTAACTTGCTTTTGATTTCTCAAAAAAAGTCTTCTCAGATAAACAGCAGTGTTCTGTACTCAGATACCCGTTCTATCTACCACACAGTGCCAGCTTTATTTATTCAACTCCTCCTGCAAAACGATCAAGTCCTTAATACTCCTTACCATCATTGTCGTCTGCAACGGCTTCCTATTTGGCCTCAGGAACGTTTGGCAGCTGGCCTTCCATGTCTCCGTTGCATTTGTCTCCACCCTCCTCATCCTCAACCGCAAACCTCTGGATAGGAGCTTGGACTGTGGAGTGTGAGCACACACACACACACACACACACACACACACACACACACACACACACACACACACACAAAACACAAGAAAGGGCATGATACAGGACACAAGAGTCTCAGGATAACAAAACCGAAATGATTTTACTTGGTCAGGGTGTATTCTGAATGTAAAAAAATTGAAAGATGAAGAAAGGGACTTCAGGAGGGAAAATCCAAAATTAGAGGTATGGGCTTCTGTTAGGAATCAGTTAATTTTCAAAGCATTCTGTTAATAAACTGTCCCATTGTTTAAAAGAACGTTTACAAAATATCAGCACTATCCGGTATTTATTTACTTTTATATTGGAAGAGTTAAGTCTTTATTACCATATTTCTGTTAACACTAGAGTTTAATAATCCTGTTATAACACAACATACAAATTTTATAAAATCTACTTTTTACGAATACAGTGGTACCTCACCTTATGAAATTAATCCGTTCCTGAGCCTTTTTCTTAACTTGGATTTTTCGTAAATTGAACCGCATTTTACATGTAAAACGTGTGATTCGTTCCAAGGCCCCCAGTACTACCCCTAAACCCTTTAAAAATTATAAAAGTATACCTTTTAAGGCCTCCTTCTGCTTCAATATCGTACCGATGGTAGATGGGTTTGGCCATATTCCTTTGCGATATCACTCAACCGCATGCCACGTGGCCACTTCTTCTTTTCACTCACAAAAATCATACGCGTGCATGTGTGTGTGTGTGTGTGCGCGTGTGTGTGTGTTTGCGCGCGTGTGTTGGCCATGTCTTCTTAGCAGAGTTATTATCGTACAAATGTTTATGAAAGTTTAAAAGCAATGAGCACACTCAAAAATCTCATGAAACAACAGTAACTCCGTCCTTTACAAGAAAAGCATTATGGGAGATGCGGCTCTACAATAGCCAATGGGAGGCCAGCAAGGCGGGATGTTGGGAGATAGCCAATGGGAAGGAGCTGCATCATCCCTTCTAGCCAGTGGGAGGAGGCCAGCGGGGCAGGATGTTGGAAGATCGTTCTGGGAGAGCAGCTCATGCATTGTTTGAATGGTGCGTTTGAATGGCGGGTTTCGTAAGAAGAACTTGTTTCGTACATTTTGGAAAATGTTTTTTTCATTTGCTGGGACTATCGTAAGGTGAGGAACCACTGTACTACACACAAACACAGACATATGTGTATGTGTGTGTGCCTCTCTTTCTCTCTTTTTTTTTATTTTACTACAACACCAAAATGGTAACCCCCCCCCCAAAAAAAAACACACTCTTATTGAGGTTTTTTGGCAGTGTTTCTACTGATCACTGATTTAGTATCTCAGTCTGACTTATATATACACTCGGCCCCCTACTTACAAAATTAATCCGTTCCAGCGCCTTTTTCGTAACGCGGAGCTTGCGTAAGTAGAGGCGCATTTTACATGTAAAATGCCTGATTCGTTCCAAGGCTCCCAAGACTACCCCATAAACCCTTTAAAAATGATAAAAGTACACCAATTTTGTATGAAATATGTGTTAAAAGTAAAAGAAAATTATTTATTAAAACATTTAAACATTTTATTAACATATTAAACCATTTTAATAACATATTTATTAATTAAACCATTATTAAACATTTTTTATTAACGCACACACACAACACTGTCTCTCTCTGTCTCTCTCTCTCTCTCTCACACACAAATACACACACACACAATCACACAATACACATGCGCTCCGCTGAATGTGGGCTCTGACCACATGCAGGACGCCGGAGCATTTTAAGACAGGGAATTCAAAGCGCATTCCCTGCTTGACAGATCAGAGGTCCAAACTCAACTTTGAATTATATCCTTGAGCTATCGGAGGTTCAGATGAGCCACGTTTTGCTCACATTTGGCAGAGCGTGCCACATTTATTCAACATTTACTGAATTAAACAACTTAAAAAACAAAAAATAAATAAGCAGCAATATGCTCTCTCGAAAGAGAGTAAAGAACGCCTCCTTTCATCTCTGACTGATTCTGTGCGCAGTCTCTCTCTATTTCTCTCTCTCTCTCTCTCACACACACACACACACACACACACACACACACACACACACACACACAAACACACACAAACACACACATACACACGGTCTCTTTCTATCTCTCTCTCTCTCTCTCTCTCTCTCTCTCTCTCTCTCTCTCTCTCACACACACACACACAAAACTCTCTCTGTCGTGTCTTGCCGAATGTGGGCTCTGCCCACACGTGGCCCGGAACTGACGGAGAAATTGTATTTAAATGTTTAAATGGATGGAATGTTGTATTTAAAGCGGAATTACAGTACCTGTTTGAAAGATCAGAGGTCCTGATTCAATATTAACTTACTTGCTTCCTTGTGAGATCGGAGGTCTTGTCCCACGGAGCACTCTGTTTCCATGCTGCTTCTGCTTCAATATCGTGCTGAAATAATCGCCTCTGTCACTGTATTTCCGCTTTTCAGTATTTTCCGTGTCCATGATGGATAACGAAATATAATATAATTTTGGCGCGTTTCTTGTAAAAAGAGAGTGTTTTCGTAAAAAGAGGATGAAAATGTTTTCGTAACCTGGAATTTTCGTACCCAGAGGGGTTCGTAAGTAGGGGACAGACTGTATATATATGTATATATATATATATATATATATATATATATATAAATATATATATATATATATATATATATATATATATATATATATATATATAAATAAAACAAAAAAGTTAAGGATATTTGGAAATTTTCTAGATATTTTTTTCGGTTTTGTGAATTGGCCTTAATTTCAGTTTTTTATTGACAAATATTCTTAATTTTTTTTGTGCAGTGTATATAGATTACATGGTTTACATCTTTTTGTAGTCGTATACTGAACATAATTTTTCTGAACTATAATTAGTTACATCTCCACACGGTCAGGGCTGCCAAAATCCTTTTTTTTCTTCTAATTTTTAAACCTAAATTACCGGTAATTTATAGAATTAATTTGAAACCAATAAGTATACAGTTTATGAATACAAATATAATTTTAGCTTGTTTTGCATTTAATCTTTAATCCCATTCATGGTGGTAAGAGCTAGGATATCATGAATGCTATGTCCTTTACTGTTTCACATAGCAGTTGTTTCTGTATAGTTATACACAGTGGTGTTTGATAGCAATTCTTTATGAGATAAATGCATCAGATCATTTTGATCATGTTATGTGGCAGACTTGGTAAACCCAAAATGTTTAAGGGCTCCATTTTTATTGACTAACTAAATAAATACTGTATATTCCAGTGTAAATTCAAACGCATTTTGACCATGGTTTTACTTTAAGGTTAAACAATCTGAAGAATGAGGTGACACTGAAGATTTTTATAAATGCACATATCCTCATGCTCAACATGTGTAATTTCTAAACTAATCTGTATGTTGTAATAATAAAGCATATTTTTTATATTGAAATTTATAATGTTTAGAGATGGTGTATGTCGTGTAGAAGGTTTATCTGTACTAATATATTTCAAGAAAATAATTGTAACTTTACGTGTTCCAGGTTTGTCCCAAGTTTGTAAACAACAAATGTAAAAATTCCTACTGGTTTACATGATGTACAAAGTTAATTATTTATTATCTATAATTGATGTATTTTTTGAAATGAAGGTTTGTTTTCACATGAGCTGAACTTGTACTATTTATACCTGTGGTTATAACTTAACTGCTTGTTTTATTATTCCATGTGTTTGAATTGTGTTTTGAATGATGACTCTCAACCTGAGATTAATAACTACTTTAGTCTATACTGCACGAGAACATAAAAAAGCAAACTAAAATGAGATGGTCATACATACTCCATGAGTAGCTTACTTCGCATCCTTTTTGTTGGCTTTTTTTTTTTTTTAATTTCTTGGATTTCACAATTAGTAACTGTGTCACACTGTGACCTTTTTTGTTTTTAAATCTGCCATATTGATTTAACTCTTTTCCAGAGTTTGTGAGGTGGACAATACCTATTTACCCACGACAGGTGAATGATGATATCTGATTGGTAAAACATTAGGGGATTAAAAAACATTATCTTGTCTCGACAATGTCTGAATCACGGTTACAATCACTGGGAGTAGCATTCTCATCATCACACATTAAAAAGTCATGAGGAAGGACTTAAACCATGCCACTATGGAATGCGATTTAGTTACCGTTCCATTTAGTATATTCTAGGCATTGGTGATGATGGGATACTGACCTGTAGATCAGCAGTTCATTCCCCACTGTCAACATTGCCTTTGAGCAAGGCTGTTAATACTCAGTGGCTCAGTTGTATAAAAATAATTGTAAATCGTGGCAGTGGTGGCCTGGTGGTAAAAGGTGCTGGATCACTGATCCTAAGGTTGGGGGTTCAAGCCCCACTCTCCATGGATTGTCACTGTCCCCCAGTGCAGCTAAATGGGTTATTAAAGGCCGGCCATGTCTCTCACTGTCTATGGTGAGACGCATGTAAAAGAACCATTGCTGACTTTCGTCAAGAGTAGCTGCATAGTCATCAGCGTGTTTTTGCCCTGTGATGGCCGGTGAGCTGTCCAGCAGGGATTCTGCCCTAGCTAAGGGAGAACGAACATATGCAAGGCCCAGTGATGCCAGAAGCATGTCAACACACCAGTAACAATTGTAAATTTTTCTGGATAAGGACATCTACCAAATGCTGTAAATATAAATATTCTAAAACTTGGAATAAGACTAAAAGATTCCGTTAAATACACAGCACTTAGGCTGCATCTAAGAGTAAGTGGAGCTCACCTGACCTGTCTGTTACAGTAAAAATATGTAAAAAAAACAAAACAAAAAACTCTATGAAATATTGATTTAGTTTGCTTTTTTTATGTTCCTGTGGTGTCTGTGTGTGTACTAAATCAAGTATTCACCTGAGGAGCGTGACTTGTATATAGTGTACACTGAGGCCATGATCTCCATGATTAAAAAAAAAAAAAAAAAGTGGAGATTCACAATTTATGACCACGTTTAGAGCACAATTGGAGTATAAAAAGGAGGCAGGGTGCATCCAAGAGATGAAACTTGAAGGAATCATGTTTTCAAGTTCATCAAAATCCCCTATGTTGGCGTATCAAGGTCTGTTACACCAGTGGTCCCCAAACTACGGCCTGCGGGTTGGATACGGCCCGCTTCCACATTTGGCCCGGCCCCCTGAACAGTACCAGAGATGCATTATGATGATTTTTTTTTTTTAGTCTGACCATGTGATCAAGACGAATACAGGCCAAGAACATGACACGCTATTCCACCCTTCTGTCGCCTGTGCCCCTATCTGAATCCCCCTCCGAAACAGAAATCCTAGACTCTCCCCTATCAAACAGAACAGATTTAACAGAATAGCATGGTGAAAAGGTTATGGAAGAGAAAAATTGATTCAGAATGCAGGGTATTTAACCTGCAGTGGACAAACAATTATTTTTGTTCAGTGCAAAGAAAAGGTTGTTTGTGTCATCTGTCAAGAGGCGGTGGCGGTATTCAAAGAATACGATCTGCGCCGACACTGAATCTTGGCACAAAGACGAGTATGATCGCTTGCAGGGCCAAATCTGAGTAGACAAACTCTCAAAGCTAAAAAGTGGATCATTAGTGAACCAGTTCACTAAAAAGTGAACCAGTCGTCTGTTCGGGCAGCTTTCGGGTTGCTCCACTGATAGCAAGCAGTGTTTCTTTTATTTTTTATTTCATGACTTTTTTCTGTAAAGGTCCCGGAAAGGGTTACTAATATTTGGTTATGCTTGGCTTACTGGAAAACAATAAATGTTTACGTTTAGGCAGCCCTGCGATCGTCATACTTTTTCTGTTACAAACTGACCTTGGCCCCCCATCAGAGAAGGGAAAAGTTATGTGGCCCTCACAGGAAAAAGTTTGGGGACCCCTCTGTTATACTATGTTAAGATCTATTATGCTTTACTGCACTCTTGTACAATTCCACAGCCTTCCCATGCTCATCACAATTATTTCAAATCATGGAGATCATGGACATTGTTTCTCCAGTGTAAACCCAGGTTAAAGCATGGCCTCGCGTGCTTTATGCTGCAAGTATATGCTAGCATAGTATATACTGAAGTTCAGTTCCTCACACTGGGTTAAACCTGTATTTGATTAAGTGAGGTACATGAGGAAAATGTGTATAAAAGACTTGAGGATAACATTGGGAGTGGTGATATGTACGTTTATACAGATACAGTACAGAGTAACTACTGATCCAATCAGCAAAGTAAGAAAGTCCAGGACCACAGTGAAACTACACTGCAGTGTTCTATCTCTCTGACCAAAAGCCAAAGCTGGACCTTTGAGCAGAATCCTCTAACGATGAATGAAAGCATCTCTTGTATTCTTCATGTTTTTTTTTTTTAACTTCCTAAAACTGCTGGTTCAAATTTTGACCTTTCCCCCTCCTACGAGTATATTAATGTGGCATCATGACACAATAAATGGAAACACAAGTTAACAGCCCCCAGGAGTTTTAGATTTATTACAAGAAATACTCCATTTACTGTATTTTAATTGCTGTGTCATGAGATGCTCTTTAATCTGACTTCTATAAATCATGTCAATGTTTTGACCACCTGAAAAAAAATGTTACAGGTTCTGCCCATGAGGGCCCAGCCATGGATGATTGTGAGTCCTATTATGCTGTGAGTTAATTTTTATGCACCGAGTTGCTACTCCCGATGAAGAAGTTCTAGTACTGTATGTACTTTTAAACAAATACATAAAAAAAACCAGATGAAACGATGAATCCAGTGAATTTACCCAGCAAAAGCATTCTGTTTACAGATGCTCCCCGACTTACGTTCATCCGTTTTACGTTTTTTTTTTTTTCAATTTTACGTTTTTTTTTTGTTTTGTTTGTTTGTTTATTTTTTTTTAAAAAAGTCAAATTTTGAGTTTAGACGCACCTACATAGTACGCTGAAGTAATGACGCAATGACGCTGCATTCATTTTTACAAACTACAGACTGAGTGTGTGTGTATATATATATATATATATATATATATATATATATATATATATATATATATATATATATATATATATATCTCAGTTATATAGCATGTTACCCTTATGTTAAGACGTCTCTGTGATCTTTGTGTTTACACTGTTTTGCGGACTTTTGTAAACCTAAGTAAATATGGTTGGTCAGAAACGTAAGCCTACTAGCATGGGTGCAAGTCTCATACACAGAGATGAATTAACTATCTGCTCGGATCGGCACAATCTACCATGCATACTCAGTTAAGCAAAGAGAGTTGTAAAATGAATGAAAACCCGAATCCAGAAAAGAAAGAACTCTCCGCTCTGCTGGTGATTCACATCAGTGCAGGCTGTGTTCTAAACGAGTTCAACGGTACCCTTGTGCACTTGAAAGACCGGAAGTCTGTATAACCCACAGCAAGTACACTACTTTTGCAAGTACACTACTTTCGGTATTGAGCGTTTCACATATTGTAAGCGTTTATTGACTGTTTTAAGCTTCATGTAAAGTAACTCGGTATAAATAAATGACTTATTTGAAATTAATGTTGATATTATTTGATATATTTGATATTATTTTACAATGTTCTGGTTATAATAATTGATTTATGGGTGTTTTATGAGATATGGTAATGGTATTTGTGGATGTATAGTACAGTATGAGCGTCATACGTCACACGTCATATGTCACTGCAACAACTAACGTTCACTTTCAACTTACGTTTGGCTGTCCGGAACCAATTAAAAATGTAGGTCGGGGAGCGTCTGTAGTTACATTAGCTCTTAAGAAAAAATATGGTACAGTACATCAAGTTTTTAGATCTTGTAATGGCTGGTTGCTATGGAACGTGTCATTAATGTAAGCAATAAAATACCTTTTACTTTTTGAAAGATTAAAAAACTGGTCCTGTATCTGTGTAAATGGCATAAAGTACAGCAAATCTTGAAATAAATCCCTTCATGCTAAAGTAAGACCCCTGTGCTGTGAGTTAGGGTCTTGATCCCACTGTTTATTTCATGATTAATAACCTGCTGACTGTCGATTATACCTGGGGTGTAAAGATAGGCATGTGATCTACTGTACTGTAGAAAATATTTAAATTTAAATTTCATTATGGACAAAAGGGTTCATATCATTTTAAATGGAAAAATATCTTTGTAATTTCTTTTTTTATGACAAAAACAATACAAAATAAAATGACCATTAAAGAAATTTGAGTCTGGTACTGGTCCGTACCAGATAATATTTCAATAATATGTCCTGCTATGAAATGAACTGCTTTATATTCTGTATCTTTCCTGTATTATTTTCTTATAAACCATGTTTTTTACTTGTCCATAAACTAAACTGACCAAACAAATGTTAAATGTTTTATAGCTGCCATAGATGTAATCTAACAATTTTTGTCCTTTATATGTAGGATGAATTTTTGATTAAATTTTTTAAAATGTCGAGTGTCAATGAGCGTTACTTACTATTAAAATTTTAATGAAATAGTTTATCTACATAAATAATGTTTTGACTAATGACAGAAGTGTGCTGGGAAGATGGAAAGAATACTTTGAAGAGCTGATGAATGAGGAAAAATGAGAGAGAAAAAAAGAGTAGAAGGGGTGACTGTTGAGGACCAGGAAGTAGCAAAGATTAGTAAGGGTGAAGTGAGGAGGGCTTTAAAGAGGATGAAGAATGGAAAGGCAGTTGGTCCTGATGACATACCGGTGGAGGTATGGAAGTGTCTTGGAGAGGTAGCAGTAGATTTTCTGACGGGAACATTCAACAACGTCTCAGAGAGTAAAAGAATGCCAGAGGAATGGAGGAGAATGTGATGGTGCCCATTTTTAAGAACAAGGGAGATGTGCAGAGTTGTGGCAACTACAGAGGGATAAAGTTATGGGAAAGAATATTGGAAGCTAGACTAAGGGCAGATGTCAGCATTTGTGAACAACAGTTTGGTTTCATGCCAAGAAAGAGCACCACAGATGCAGTGTTTGTCTTGAGAATGTTAATAGAGAAGTACGGAGAAGGTCAGAAGGAGCTGCATTGTGCCTTTGTGAATCTGGAGAAAGCATATGACAGGGTACCGAGAGAGGAACTGTGGTATTGCATGAGGAAGTCTGGAGTGGCAGAGAAGTATGTTAGAGTGGTGCGGACATGTATGAGAGATGTAAGACAGTGGTGAGGTGTGCTGTCGGTGTGACAGAAGAGTTCTAGGTTGAGGTGGGACTGCATCAAGGGTCAGCTCTCAGCTTCTTGTTTGCTATGGTGATGGACAGGCTGACAAACGAGGTTAGACAAGAATCTCCATGGACTATGATGTTTGCAGATGACATTGTGATCTGTAGTGAGAGCAGAGAACAAGTGTAGGAAAATCTAGAGAGGTGGAGGTATGCCCTGGAAAGGAGGGGACTGAAGGTTAGTCTCAGTAAGACAGAATACATGTGTGTGAATGACATGGACCCAAGAGGAATGGTGAGGTTACAGGGAGCAGAGATAACGAAGGTCGAGGATTTTAAGTACTTAGGCTCAACAATCCAGAGCAATGGAGAGTGTGGAAAAGAGGTGAAGAAGCGTGTGCAAGCAGGTTGGAATGGTTGGAGAAAAGTGTCCGGTGTGATGTGTGATAGGAAGGTATCGGCAAGAATGAAAGGAAAAGTGTAGAAGACGGTGATGAGGCCAGCGATGTTGTTTGGTTTAGAAACAGTGGCCCTGGGGAAAAGACAGGAAGCTGGAGGTGGCAGAGATGAAAATGTTGAGATTCTCTTTGGGAGTAACGAGGATGAATAGGATCAGGAATGTGTACATCAGAGGGACAGTGCATGTCAGAGGTTTTGGAGACAAAGTCAGAGAGGCGAGCTTGAGATGGTTTGGACATGTACAGAGGAGGGATAGTGAGTATATTGGTAGGAGGATGCTGAGGTTAGAACTACCAGGCAGAAGGCCTAGAGGAAGACCAAAGAGATGATTCATGGATGTGGTGAAGGAGGACATCAAGGCAGTTGGTGTAAGAGAAGAAGATGCAGAGGATACGGTGAGATGGAGGCAGATGATTTGCTGTGGCGACCCCTAAATGGAACACCTGAAAGGAAAAGAAGACTTTACTGACATAAATACAGAAGATATAATAATAATAATAATGATGATGATGATGATGATGATAATAATTATTATTATTATCATATTGGAACAAAAAACCTATTTAATTTACACATTGCATTTGAAAGGCTGGGTGAAGCTTTCATTTCTCCTTTTAGTTTCATATGAAGGACACCTGAAGTCAACTCGTGGTTAAAACTGGGCCTGTAATCTAAACACAGGTGCACACACACATACAATAACCTTTACTCAAGGTAATTGAATAACGTTTATTCTTTCTCCATGTGGTTAAGATTTCCCCAGTTTCTGTTCAGTGGGCATTATGATCTACATCTGGCAGTTTTGTGACAAGCTCAGTTTTTAAAATTTCTATACAAATAAAATTCAATTGAAATAAAGCAATTTGAAGCGTGAACACTAGGGGGTGCTCTGTACAAAGTTTCATTCTTCAACACTGTACAGCACAGTACTATGTCAGGAAAACAAAAATTTTTCTTCTTGATTTATTTTGTTAGGAGTAAATATGTACATACTTACTTTAATAAGAACAGCAAGTCGCCGACTTAATCATGAAATAATCCAATCAACCAATCATGTGTCAGCAAAACATTCATACAGATAGCTTCAGCTTCAGTATTCGCATCAAAGTCAGAATTCGGAAAAATGTAACCTCATTACTTTCAATCATGATATTGTTGTTTGTATCACATAGGCTGATTTGAGTTTTTCAGAAATTGCTGATCTCCTGTGATTTTCATTCACTACAGTCTCGTGTTTAATGATCTAAAAGATTTATAGTATCCACAGTTGGTGTTGTTCCCAGAGGTAACACCACAATAATGAGGAGAAATTGAAAGAGTATAGCCAGACTGGTTCTAGTTGGCATTAAGGCTAATACTCAAATAAGAATTCTTTAGAGCCATAGTGAGCAGAAAAGCATCTCAGAATACTAAACATATCGAATTTTATGGTGCACCGACTCCAACAATACAAAGGACACTTTAGGAGTACGAGCCCATCATGGGAACAGACTCACTGAAACCGAATAACTACAGGTTGGAAAACAAGCAATTAATTAAATACACTACACATTAAACTAGATAAGTATTGGTGAGACATCTACAAGGTATCGTTATTCTGATTTTCATATCAATACATGTATTTGAAATACAGATTACACTTTTGGGTGGTAGTGACACAGTGACTTAGTGTTTATAACTTTCAACTCACAGCAAAAGACTTTGGGGTTCGAATTGAAGACCAAGATCTTTTTGGCGTGGAATTTATAATACATTTAATAATAATAATAATACATTTTATTTATATGGCGCCTTTCTCAGCACTCAAGGTCGCCTCACATCATAAAAACAGTAGAAAACATTCAAATAAAATACAAATCAACATAGTCAATATAAACAGACAGTTAAATACAGTTAAAATATTTACAGGACAGTGCAGTTGTGGTTATAGTGAGTATGCAAGTTTGAACAGGTGAGTTTTGAGTCTGGATTTGAAGAGTGGGAATGTGTCTATATTGCGGAGATCGGGAGGAAGAGAATTCCAGAGCTGGGGAGCAGAGCAGCTGAAAGCTCTGCTCCCCACAGTGACAAGGCGGGCTGAAGGGACAGAGAGATGGAGCGAAAAAGAGGAGCGAAGAGAGCGAGCAGAAGTGGCAATGTGGAGGAGGTCAGAGAGATATGGAGGAGCAAGGTCATGAATAGCTTTGAATGTGTGGAGCAGGATTTTGTATTGAATACGGTATGTAATGGGGAGCCAGTGTAGCTGTTGTAGGATGGGAGTGATATGGTGGGTGGAGGGGGTGCGTGTGATGATTCGGGCTGCTGAGTTCTGTACCAGTTGTAGTTTATGGAGAGTTTTTTGGGGAAGGCCGAAGAAGAGAGAGTTACAATAGTCCAGACCTGAAGTGACGAGGCTGTGGACCAGGATGGCGGTGGACTGAGGAGTGAGGGAGGGACGGAGGCGGTGAATATTACGGAGGTGAAAGTATGCTGAGCGGGTGACAGAGTTGATTTGGGAGGTGAAGGAAAGGGTGCCATCGAGGATGACACCCAGACTCTTGACCTGCCGGGAGGGAGAGATGGAGGAACCGTCGATGAGAATAGAGAAATTATTGATTTTACTTAGGGTGGATTTGGTGCCAGTGAGGAGGAGTTCCGTTTTATTGATGTTAAGTTTGAGGAAATTTGAGGTGAACCAGGACTTTATTTCATGGATGCAGAGGAGAAGGGAGGAGGGAGGGAGTGTGGTGCTGGGTTTACTGGAGAGGTAAAGCTGGGTGTCATCCGCGTAGCAGTGAAAATGGATGTGATGTTTTCGAAAAATGTGACCGAGGGGAAGGAGATAGATGATGAAAAGGAGGGGACCTAGGACAGAACCCTGAGGAACACCGGTGGTGATGGGGACAGGATCGGAGGAGAAAGATTTAAGTTGGACAAACTGAGTGCGGTTGGAAAGATAAGAATGAAACCAAGAAAGAACAGAGCCAGAAATACCAATACTAGAAAGTCTATTGAGGAGGATGGAATGTGAGATGGTGTCAAATGCAGAGCTGAGGTCAAGCAGGAGGAGGATGGATAATGAACCGGAGTCAGCAGCGAGGAGAAGGTCATTTGTGATTTTGAGAAGAGCTGTTTCAGTGCTATGGAGGGACGGAAGCCAGATTGGAAAAGTTCATAGAGGTTATTGGAGGACAGATGAGAATTGAGTTGGGAATAGACTGTTTTTCAAGAAGTTTAGAAATGAATGGAAGATTTGAGATAGGGCGGAAGTTATTGAGGTCGGAGGGATCTGAGCCAGGTTTTTAAGGATGGGAGTAACAGCAGCAGTTTTAAGGGAAGAGGGAACAGTTGCAGTGGTGAGGGAGGAGTGGATTATGTTGGTAATAAGAGGAACAAGAGTAGGAAGAACAGATTTAATGAGAACAGTAGGAAGAGGGTCAAGAGAACAAGAGGAAGATTTAGATTGGAGAATAAGGATAGAAACTTCACTGATGGAGAGTAAGGAAAAGGATGAAAAAGGGATACCTGAGAAAAGTGATATAGTCATAAGTGGAGGTGGAGTGGAGAGGGGAGTGAGCTGCTGGTGGATGGATTGAATTTTGGTGATGAGGAATGCAGCCAGGGTATTGCAAAAATCAGAGGAATAGAGATGAGATGGAAGAGGGTCTGAAGGTTTGGAGAAGTTATTGAGGAGGGAGAAGAGAGTCTTGGTATTTCCTGCATTTGAGGTTATTAGGTTGGAGTAATATGTGGATTTGGCTTTGATGATAGAGTTTTTATAGAGGAGAATGTGGTTATTGTACATTTGTTTATGAATAGCGAGTCCGGTTTTCTTGCTAAGTCTCTCCAGTTGACGGCCTTTTGATTCTAACTGTCTTAGTGTGGGTGAGTACCAGGGTGCAGAGTGAGAGAAAGAGACAGACCGGGATTTGAGAGGAGCAAGATTATTGAGAATGTTATGTAGATGGGTGTTGTAGTATGAGACCAGGTCATCCGGAGTTAAAATACTGTCTACACTGGGAAGGTTATTGATGTGAGAGGAAAGAGTGTTAAGGTTAATGTCCTTGATTTTACGGAAGGAAATGGAGCGTGGAGGGTTGGACGTGGTATGAGGAAGATGGACGTTGAAGGTGAGAAGAAAGTGATCTGTGAAGGGGATGGAGTCCGGTTTGCAGTCTATTGGAGTTATACCTGAGCAGCAAATTAAATCAATAAAGTGTCCTTTAGAGTGGGTGGAGAAATTGACATATTGTTGTATACCAAAACTGTCTAAACAGGAAATAAAATCATTGGTGAGGGTGTTGTTGATGTTGTCCATATGAATATTAAAGTCCCCTAGTAAAATGATATTGGATGACAGAGTGGAAACAGCTGTTAAAAAGTTAGAAAAGTCCAATAAAAAATCCTTATTATACTTTGGTGGTCTGTATATAGTGGCAATGATGGTGGGAGTAGGGCCAGAAAGCTGACAGACAATAGCTTCAAATGAATTATAAACAGGCACATTGATGGGCGCTATCCTCAGGGACTCTCGGTGGACCAGAGCGAGACCGCCCCTGCGACCAGTGACACGCGGCTGCGAGATGTAACCAAACCCCGGAGGAGTAGCATCATTGAGATGGGAAAAGTCATTTAGAAAATTTGTATGTTTTCCGCATGTTTCTTTGGGTTTCCTTTGGGTAGTCCAGTTTTCTCCCACAGTGCAAAGACACATGCACATTAGCTCAACTGACGACTTTAAATTTACCAATGAATGGTGGCCTGTTCAGGGTATATCCCTGCCTCTCACCCAAAGTCAGTCTCTGACTTCATCATTTGGTCTAAGCCCAGTTGAGGATTTGGAAGAGCATGCTTTTATCATTGGGCTGAGATGGGATTAGTGGGTGTGCTTGATGCTGAAACCATATACTGTAAACTTTATCTCGTCAACATGCTGAACCTTCAGAGCTGTTGATGAAGGAGTCTGAGGGTAGAAAAGTCAGACAGATATCAACTTACAGTGGAGAGCATTACTCTGGATATAAGGAAGAGATCATACAGTTGTCCTCATCTCATGCAGATCATCATTCGGCTCCTTTGATGGAGATATTAAAGGCTTTTGTACAACATGCGTGGTAGAAGAGATGAAACCTGTTAGTCAGAGAGATTGGATTATCATGAAATGGATTTTGGATCATTTTACAGTCTGGAAAACTCTTACTTTAAAGAAAAACTGAAACATCTTTACTGCTTATAGCATTTCTACGCTTTTATAAGTACTGTATTCATATAAACAAAAATGATGTAGAAATGAATCCATAGTAATTAAAGAGATTCATCAGTGATGCTGCTAACTGTTTAGCTAACACTGATGAGATTTATAATTGGATTAGAAATGTTATTGTATCACACATTATAAGAGCCAATCATGTACCAGTATGCAAATAAGTTTTTCTTACTTCGTCTGTTTACAGGGGAAATAGGATTAATAAGTATTACATGAAGACAAACTCTGTTTGTGGGTTGACTGGATTTTATTGAGCTACTTGGAGATATCTATTCAACTTGATCTCTCAGCTGCTCAGCACGAACTGAATAAATGCAAACTCGGTATAATTAAACATTTTATTATAATTAAAGTATAATTTTTTTTTTTTTTTAAATCCACTTTGAAATGAAGAAACAAATAAAAAAGCTTTATTATGTTAATAATTCCCTTTTTTTTCTTTGTTAATTAAAAACAGCCCAGATTATAACTCAGTGGTATTAGAGTACAGTTATATAATTAAAATGGAGTGAAGTGATAAAGACTTCCACCGTTCTATTCCTCTTCAGTAGGCAAGTCTGTTGGGTTTTTACACCCGAGCCTTGTGGCTCATCAGGCCGTTCTGTAGCGTGAAGCCACCAGGAGTTCAACAAAGGAGTTCTTGGATGGGACGCTAGTCCATCGCAGGTTACCTTCCGAGTATATTTTACTGGTAGCCATTTATACTGCTGGGTGAACAGAGGCACACTTGTGGTTGAGACCTTGCCCAGAGGTCTTAGCACAGTGAGGGTCTCAGTTGGATTTGAACTCACAACCTCCTGATCATGAGCCCAGCACTCTAACCACTACACCACCGGCCCCATTCTACAGTAGGTCGCTTTCTTTTGTTCCCCTGAATACACACACTTTTGAGTTTTTGTAGTCCCTGGTGTTGAGCTTAAACAGTCTGTCTATTTGTTCGTTTGTCAGAGAACAAAACCCTGATTGCAGCCATGCTAGGATTTATGTATTTATTTATCCCCTCCCCCACCACCCCATGTTCTCCCTAATTTAGTTGTATCCAATTCCCATCCATCTAGTGTTACCTTCCCTTATCACACGACCACGATGGACCAGCGAGGGGAGAAAGCCTGCACACGGCCCCTCCGTGACATGCAATGCTAGCCACCCATCTCTTTTCGAACCGCTGCGCATGCATATTTGAGGGTGGTCTAACACACTCGGAGAGAAAGCACTGTCCAACCTCTCGTACAAATGAGTTCATTTCGACGATCATAACTGGCTGGCGATCACTGTGCATTACAGGGAAGTGAGTGTATGCTGTCCTTCTCTTTGTATTTACCCAATATTGGTGAGGACACTACATATCCTAAGAAATTATTCGATTTTGGAATGTCAAGGTCATCGATAAAGTGCAGAGCACTTTTTTTTTGTGCAAATTTTGTCTCATCTCTATATTATAGAACATAGTTGATGATAACATTGTCACATGGGTGATTCAAACCCATACTGGGTCTACTGGCTATGTTATTCATGTTGTGTGATGGAGGTACTTTGCACTCTATAAGTGTGAAAACTGAATGACAGTTGTCATTGTTGCTAGATGTATCCCGAAATGCTTTTTTATATGGTTTTATTGTGTTCTCCAGCTTTCTGAAAGGTCAATATTTTCTGTTTTAATTCTTATGAAAGCTTTTCATTGATCCCAGTGACCCTTAGTTCAAGTGCTCACAGTGAACTTATGGAGATTTTAACCCAATTTAAACTGATAAAAACTGACTGCTGTAAAAGATAAAACAATCTGCTTCGGGATATTCAAGTAAATTAAATAAATATAAAAATAAGTTGAAACATAAAGAAAGATGCTGACTATAATATTTTGAAACGTGAAAACACCATTGATTACATTCAACATGTTTTCCCCCTACAAATCAAAAGAGGCTATAACATCTTCACCTGAATTACATTATACTTGGGTGAATTATTTGCATCCATACTAGTACATATGAAATTCATGACATGAAGTCATGCTGCATCTTCATAAAGTCTTGTTAAATTCTGGTTCTGACCCGGATCGATCTTATAAATCCTCACCTCTATGACCAGAGTCCCAGAACAGATATAACCCAAGACATAAACCTTTCCCTTAAAGCAGGAGAGTGCGACTGGCTAATGTCTGACAGTATGTTTGGAGGCTAGTCTAAACACACTGTGAAGACTCACAGCTAATTTTAGAGCAGCATTTAGAAAACGGTGAGATTAAAAACCAGCCTTAGGGCCTGTGAGTAATCCATCTAGTTCAGGACTTTTATACACTTTACACAATACCTGCTTTACTATATTCATGTCAACATGTC
>CM045734.1:24556063-24596063 GCA_024760905.1 Plotosus lineatus | reverse complement strand
GATCATTGAATTTTTTTTTAACCATGATATAATAACTGAAGCTGCCTGAAACAAAATTACACTTTGTTTTGTTCTGTTCAAAAGCAGATTTTAAAATGAGTTCATTATTTGGCATAAGGTCAGTTACTGTAGTATAAAAAGGCAATGCATAAGAAGACCGATATGATCTATTGGTCCCATTTAAATAACTGATACATCAAATGTGTTTTTTTGCAGTGTTCTTATTTTACATTTAATAATACTGTAGTCCATTATAGCGCCAATCAGCAAGAACATCCTTGGTTCTGCGTGGAGTTCCCCCATTCTTGCATGGGTTTTCTCGGGGTACTCTGGTTTCCTCCCACACTCAAAGGAAACGCTTATTCGGCGACTTGAATTTCTGATATATTGCTGTCAAGTCATACTGTAATGTTAAATACGTACCCCTGTCACCTTCCTGAAATTTAATCATGATGTATAAAATTCCATTATTAAGACGCCTTGTTCCACCAGATTGTCCGAAAGGTTTTCATTTAGTTTTCATCTTAATATCAGTTTAAATAAAGCTAAATCAATGTCACTTTTTGGTTAACATCTAGCATAATAGACAAAGACATCAGACGCACATAATTTCATATTAATAATTTTCATCCCCTAGTTTTTTAATAAAAATCATTTTTAAACATTGCAGCTCCTGTCCTCTCAAGAAATGATGTGAATGTAATAACACGACGTTAGAAAACATGGATATGACAGATTTGTCTAAAAAAAAAAAAAGGTAATGTTCTGTGGACAATGTAGTCTACACTCTTTGCATCACTGCTGCTATAAAATTAAACAACTTCTGACCAATCCGAGTGGAGCATTTAATAGCGTCTGTTACTGTAATCTCACATGACCATTCATAATTTTTTATAATTGTTTTTATGATGGCCATGAGGACACTGGAAGGTTTAAAATGAACATATTTATGCATATTTAAATATCACATTTCTGCATAGAGTTAAGGCTTTCAGAGAGTTGATTTTAAAATGCTCATCACTCACTCATTTGTCAAACCACTTGGTCTTTCCCAGGGTCGCAGGGAGGCCGGCTCCTATCTCAGCTGACAATGGGTGAAGACGAGGTACACCCTGAAAAGCTCGACAGATCATCACATGGCCAATGAACACAACCATTTACACTCACATCTGGAAGAAATGTTAAACAGCCAGTTGGCCGAAAGCGCATGTCTTTGGACTGTGGAAGGAAACTGGAGTACCCAGAGCAAACCCTCACAAGCACAGAGCTCCACACAGAAACACCTGAGACAGGGATTTGAACACAGGACCTGTGGATTGGACATACTCACGTCATTTCAAAATAGAAAATCTTTAACCAGTTTATTAATTTTAATAGATTACTCTATTATGAAACTGACGGATGAGTAACATTGTGAAACAATTTGGGACTAAATTATGGAAGCACCAGACCAGTGATATACAAAACAACGTTTTCGATAATTAAAGGCAAAAAGATGATTTGCTGCAGGCCTCAGACAGCTGATAGATTAGTGAAATAAAGATGGGATTGGCTGAGACTGAGCTGCAGAATTCATTTATTAATTTTCTAAGACACTTAATCCTAATCAGGGTTGGGAGAGGCTGGAGCCCATCTCAGCTGACTCTGGGTGAGGGCAGGCTACATCCTAGATAGCTCGCCAGGCCATCGCAGAATTCAGAGTGAAAAAAAAAAACCTCTGAAGTCTGACAAGTATCTTCCTAAAGTGACACCTTTAATCTTCCTTCATTTAACTTTATGTTCAGTTCAGTTCATTTTCTGTAACCGCTTCATCCTAATTAGGGTCGCGGGGAGGCTGGTGCCCATCCCAGCCAACTCAGGGCGAGGGCAGAGTACACCCTGGACAGCTCACCAGGCCATCGCAGGGTGGAAACACGCTGACGACTTTGCAGCTACTCTTGTCGAAAGTCAGCAATGGTTCTTTTACATGCCTCACACCATAGACAGTGAGAGACATGGCCGGCATTTGATAACCCAGTTAGCTGCACTGGGAGGACAGTGACAACCTTGTGGAGAGTGGGACTCGAACCCCCAACCTTAGGATCAGCGATCCGGCGCCTTATACCACTAGACCACCACTGCCCGTGTTAACTTTATGTATTATGCTAATTACTGTATCTAATTACTACGAGGGCAGTGGTGGTCTAGGGCACTGGATCGCTGATCCAAAGGTTGGGGGTTTGAGTCCCATTCTCCACAAGGTTGTCACTGTCCCCCCGAGTGCAGCTAACTGGGTTATCAAAGGCGGGTCATGTCTCTCACTGTCTATGGTGAGAGGCATGTAAAAGAACCATTGCTGACTTTCGTAAAGAGTAGCTGCAAAGTCGTCAGCGTGTTTCTGTCCCTTGCTAAAAAGGGTTGTGACAGGAAGGGCATCCGACGTAAAAACCTCTGCCAAATCAAATGTACGAATCAGATGATTCGCTGTGGCGAGTCCCGAGTAAAAGGGAAAAAGCCGAAAGGAAGACAGACTGTATCTAATTACTGTTGAATCGTGGTTTAGTGATGAATATGATGCTTTATTACTATTCTTTTACATTATATCACTAATACAGTATTTCAAATGAATTTATAATTGGGATAAGAAAATGAAATCAACTTCAAATAATGGGTGGTGGCTCGGGTGGTGGCACACTCACTCTACAGAAACTGCAGTATATGGTACTGTATTGGCAATTCTTAAGCCCATGTCACTATGCTTTTGAAAATAATGGAATGGTGTATTCATTCATTTGTTCATTTTCAGAACCACTTAGTCCTAATTATGGTCGTGGGGAGGCTGGCGCCATCTCAGCCAACTCTGGGCAAGGGCGAGGTACACCCTGGACAGCTCACAAGGTCACCACAGGACTGGATTGGTATAAAATTTCCAAATGATTACTATAGAAAAAAAAAATCAAATATTATGTGGCCAGTCGGGATAGTGGTGACCCGGTGGTAAGGTGATGGATTACTGATCCCAAGGTTGGGGGTTCAAGCCCCACTGTCAAAGATTGTCACTGCGGTCCCCCAGGGTTAGCAAAGGCCGGCTATGTCTTTCACGGTCTGTGGTGGGAGGTTCATGCAAAAGAACCATTGCTGACTTTCGTCATGAGTAGCTGCATCGCCGTCATTGTGTTTCTGGCCTGCAATGGACTGGTGAGCTGTCCAGAATGTACTCGGCCCATGCCTAGAGTTGGTTGAGATGGGTGCCAGCCTCCTTGAGGCCCTAATTAGGATTAAGCAGTTCAGAAAATGAATGAATAATTCAGAAAATTAATGAAGTCTCTCACAAAACCTAAACGAAACATTTCATACATTGATAGCGGCACTATAGCACCAGACGTAGGTATGTACGCACATTGTGTAGATTGCTGAATGACCAAGACACGGCAGTTACTAGGAAGAAAATGATGATAAATAGAATTACTGACACAGAAGATAAAATATGTTTTTTAAGCAATTTAAAGGCAAAAGCTAAGAATTTTTGCAAAGGACTGTTAGAAGTTAGAAATCTTGTTTTTGTCTCGTCAGCTTCATTCATTCATTTGGTTGCCCTAGGGTGGGATTTCCAATTCCATAGTGGTTGTCTAACAAAGCTAATCTAAGTCACATGGGACGCCACACCACAAGTGAATCCTGTGGGCCAGACTGGAAAAGATCCTTCCTTTGCCCCCATTTGATGACACAAGCAGCATCAGTAGCTTCTTCCTCTTAACAAGAGAATAGGGTAGGAAGCACTGCCTGGAGGATATTCACCACATTTGTCATACATATACACCGTGACCCTGGTAAGGAGGGCTAAGGGTGGACTGTCACTTGCCCAAGGTGAGCACCAAGACTAGTGGAGGGAAGGAGCCGTCTTACCTCTCCATTCTCGACCGGCTCCAAGCTGGGTCTAGCCACTGCCCTCATCATCTTATAAAAGCCAATCTATCATTCCACCCATCCATACATACCTTCCTCCATCCATTACTTATATCACTTAACTCTCAGTTATGTCAGTTTAGGGCTGACACAAACGCCTATTCGCATCTACGAGCAATTTAACAGTAGCCAGTTGGTGTAATGTGCATATCTTTGGACTGTAGAAGGACACTAGACTATACAGAGGAAACCCATGAAAGCATGTGGAGAATATGCAAACTCCACACAGTAAGGCTAGAGTCCACTGTAAGAATCAATCCCGAAGCTTTAACAACTGTGAGGTGACGGCGATAACCAGTGAGACACTGTACTTCTCAATCAGGCAACCATGTTATCAAAAACTGCCAAAAGGCGTTAAAACCTATAACTGCTCTCTAATTTCAGAGAATACTTCTATTTCCAGAACTCAGAAAAAAACTTACCTTTATGAAGATCAGTTTGTGTTGTGATACCTTCTCCATTCATCATCTTTCCACACCGTGGAATAAAAATGAGCATATGTAGATTTGTTGAAATGTAAAGCAGCCCCCCCCCCATCATACGATATAAATATGCACAACATTCTTATTTTCATGTTTTGTAAAGCTGAATATGTTTGATTCAAAGTTACATCACGGGAAGAGCAATTTTTAAAGATTGTTCCCAGTGAGGCAGTAAACCATTCAGTATTTCTGCTTTTGGTTTGAAAATATTGAATGTAAATGGAAGTGTTTTCTCACCTGATGAAAGCCAATTTAATAGGTATTGAACGTTGCCTGCACTAAACCTAATCAAACGTGAGATTCATAAGAAACTGATTAAAGTAGCCAGGAGCAGAAATACATTTCGGTTAAAGAGAAAATGGTTTGCAAACCCTTTGAAATTATTGGGATTGCTGCTTAAATTGCTTATATAATGGGACCGGATCCGTACACTAATCTGAACAGGAAAATTAACTATAATCTAATATTCAGTAATATTATATTTTACAATGCCACCTGCACATTTAGGTCACTTACTGGGCAAAAGTATGTGTGCTGCATTACATCTCTCTCTCCCATGTACAAGACAATTTATGCTCATGTATTTCCAGGATGTTTTGCATGGACTGTCATGCAAGATAATGGTGACGATTTTGACATCATCATCATCCTAAATTACAAATCTGAGCATTGATAGCTTGAGATAATCGACAGACCATTGAATAATACAATGTGAGCTACAAAAACAAGACATTTAAATGTAAAACTTAAAAATAGAGTGGAGGATAATGAAATGAAAAGAAAAGAAATGGATGAAAGGCCTATTCTAACCTGATAGCTTTGTACTAATACATGGGATTGGTAACCATATTGGGCCATGTTTAGAAAATACACCTATACAGTAGTTGAAATAATACCGTATATTTTCTTCATATTCATTGTTAAAGGAACAGAAAACATATGCTTAAGTGCAAACTGGAGAAATACACCAAGTTATGCCACCTAGAGAAGGGGAGTCAAACTCATGCCACTAAGAGTCATGTGGCTCCAGGTTTTTGTTTCAACCAAGCAGCAGCACACCTGACTGCTCATTTAATCAATTGATCCGAGTCTTCAGGCAGTTGTCTGATCTGTGTGCCCTGGACAGAGACTGACCAATCAGCTGCCTGAAGACGCCGATCAGTTAATTAAATGAGCAAAATCAGGTGTGCTGCTGCTTGGTTGAAACAAAAACCTGCAGCCACGCGACCTTTTGTGGCTTGACATTGACAGCCCTGACCAAAAGCATCAAGGTAACTAGGGGTCAGACTGATTTCATAGCTACCACCTTTAAGGAAACTTGCTATAATGTCTGTCAATCAAAACATTGGAAGAAATACTGGTTGAACCTGGCTGTGATGTCAATCGGGCCCATTATTATCAGCTTATCTAATGTGAATATGTGTAACATGCCATGTGTGTCCTTTCTAGATCAGGAATGCATGACTGTTGGCTGATTAAGGACCAACCAAAGGATATTGCATTTTACCAATTTCTGACCAAAAGATGGTAACAATTCATCTGTTGGTGTGTACATGGGTTTTTTGAGGTAGGATGCTAATAGAGTTATGGCAGTGTAGTTTAAAAGTTGATAATCTAAGTATGTAATACTGTCTGCTGAAGATGAGTGCACTGTAAAGGTTTTAACAGTGCAATTAAGTGCAATATTAGCTACACAACTGACTGCAAATGTTAAATATTGTTTGTAATCATGGGTTTAAAAAAAATCAGAATAATAAACATAACATGAATTTCTGGTTTATAAAACCGAAATCGTGACCTTTCTTTCAGTAGGAACTAAATGATGTGCTTTTTGTAATACATTGGAACCTTGGTGGTTGAATGACTATCTAGTCGAAAAAATCAGCGTTATATCAAAAATTATGAGGAAAATATGCCTTGGTGTTCAAACAAATGATCAGAGTTCGAAGCAGTGCCGACTGTATTGAATGCTGAATAGTGTATAGTGCTTTAAACAGCCAATGAGAGAGTCTTGTACTGCATACTGTGTTTATTCATTACATTACAGCTACTTTAACCCTTAACCCTGAGTCCAAAGAAAAGCAGTGGTAATTCTATTGGAAAGGAAAACAAAAAAGTCGTAAGAGTGTGAAGAATCAACTGCAATCAAGAGACAGAGAAGGAAAAAAACCACTACGCCCTCTCAAAGCAATAACCCTTCCCCCATCTCGCCCTCTCCATTTATCCACATAAGCTGACGCATCGCAACCAGAAAGGCATGTAAACAAATACAGTGCATAATTAGGTTAATTATTTATTAGCATTATTTTTTGCTCTTTTGTGCATTAATGTATGTATTGTATATTAATATGTTTCATAAATACACCTTGTTTTCAAATTATATACAACTGAACTGACGGAATTGGACGTTCATCTGAATGCATTAATCAACTTTTAACCACCGTATTCGTTATGATAAGCACCCAGGGCACTTAAAAACCCGCAGTGGGTGGGCGCTTATTGAAACGTTACCAGTGCTTATCCCCATCAAAGTGGAAAACAGGAATAATAACAGAACAATAAACAAGTTTTACTAGTATTTGTATTATTCATTTTGTGATATCAACCAAATTACTTACATGAAAGCTGAAAATAAACAGAAAACAGCATAATTTAAAAAAAGACCCGTTACTTTTCCTTCCCAGTGCTGTTCATTTAAACATGTTAAACAAGTCAAATCGAGCCAGTCAACATGAATGTCAACTTTAGCACATGGCAGGTTGGACCAATCAACACGAACATAAACAAAAGCAAATGGCCAGGAACGTCTTTAAATGTATTAAGTTAGTGAGCAGGAGAATCAGGTGAAAAATACTCGTCATCACTTTCTGATAGGTCCATATCCGGCTCATCGCTCCATTCCTTCAGAGCATCCCATAGTTTTGCTGTAGCAGTTTCTAATGGTTCAGCGGTTGTTGGACATTTACCAAGAGAACACAGCAAAACATTTTCCTGTTTTTAAAGCACGGTGGAACAATCAAATGTGTTGATACTGATGAACATTATAGACATTTGCCAGTGGCAGGGGGTCTTGAAATACCGTGTAAACTCACTTTTACAGGCAGTGAACGCCTCATTTTACCGTTACAGAGACTGATCGAATAAAACTGGTCAGTTTGATCTACCATTTTGCTCCCACTACACATGGGCGCTTATTAGACGTAAGAGAGAGGGCGAGAGAGAGAGAAAAAAAAAACACATGGGGGGGGGGTGTGTGTTAATGGAGCAGGGCACTTATTACGTTGAATAAAATATTTCTTATGGGAAATATTGTTTCAATCTTCGAACAAATTGGTAATCGACCACATTTTTGGAACAAACTGTGTTCGACAACTGGGGTTTCACTGTACAGTATTGATAAATTGTTTCGCATATTGGTGCCAATAAATAGTAAACAATAGTGTCAAGAATAAATTACATACATTAAAAAGAACAAAACAAAATGTCATCTGCCAAAATAAGTCACAACACTCAGAATTGGGTACGGCCTTCGTTGGCTTTGATACAGGTGCTGATACAGGCGGTGATTTGTAGTGTTACAAAATGGCAAAACCTGTCCCACAAATGCTGGAACCGTATATAACGATCCTGTAACTGTCTTTCGCTCTGGACATGACCTGTCATCAATTGACCCTGTCATGTTTTGGTGATCAATCATGTTTCCGATTGTGGGTTATGTACAGCTCATATAATTTGCTACTTCATTGTAGCTCAACCCAGCCTCCACCATACCCATTGTCTGGAGATGTTGTTCATGTGATAGACGTGGCATTATGGTGTGCACTAGGCTAACAATAGTGAACATTTTTGAGTTTTTATATCGGATTTCCAAACCACTCCCTAAATTGTGCAGATACACATTGTGTTTTGCTCAAACTGCTTTTTGCCCACTTTTGCAAAGTGACCAGCACATGTGTAATGAAGCAATCAACCCTCATACAAGTACAGATATTGAGAAATTTCTCTCTAAAAATATTTTGATGACTGTCAATGTAGTTTTAGTCAATTGTCTGAAATTGATGGATGAAAAAAAGTGCTACCTCATTTTAACAGTTGGGGCCAGTGGTGTAGTGGTCAGGGTACTGCGCTCATGATCGGGAGGTTGTAAATTCGAATCCCAGTTACGTCCCCACTGTGCTAAGACCCCTGGGCAAGGTCTCAACCACAAGTGTGCCTCTGTTCACCCAGCAGTATAAATGGTTACCAGTAAAAGTATACTGGGAAGGTAACCTGCGATGGACTAGCGTCCCATCCAGGAGGAGTTTCACTCCTAGTCGCTTCACGCTACGGAATCCGGGGATAAGCACCGGCCTGATGAGCCGCTATGGCTCGGGTGTAAAAAGCCCGAAGGATCTTTTCCATTTTAACAATACACAGCTTTGAAACATACAGTGTAGAAATTAATGAGTTTCTTCTTTGCAATAAATAAACGACAAAACTAAATGAAGACAGTATAGGTGCTTAAAAGCAATTACACTTTCTTACTCGGATACAAATTGTTCTTCTCCAGCAGTACATGACAAATCCTCCAAATGCTTTTATCGTAGCCCTTTTGGGAATTAATCATTAGGAAAGAAACAGCCAAGCATGTTAACAATAAGCCAGCCTTGTCCATGGGAGATGTAAAACAATTAAATCTACCATAGAAGAACATTCAGACAATATCAGCCTACAGTCTCACTAATTCAGCCATAAACTAATCCAGAGCTGGCAACCTCCGAGAACAAGCATGTTGTCATTTCTACTGAACTGAGCATAAAAATGATGGAATAAAAAGGTGCATTTAGCTTAAAGAGCTCACATAAATTATATTACTGGTGTCAATTCTTTGTGTGGGGCAGTGGTGGTCTGGTGGTATAGGGTGCTGGATCGCTGATCCAAAGGTTGGGGGTTCGAGTCCCACCCTCCACAAGGTTGTCACTGTCCCCCCCAGTGCAGCCAACTGGGTTATCAAAGGCTGGCCATGTCTGTCACTGTCTATGGAGTGACTCATTGACTTTCGTAAAGAGTAGCTGCAAAGCTGTCGGCGTGTTTCCGCCCTGCGATGGTCTGGCGAGCTGCCCAGGGTGTACTCTGCCCTCGCACGAAGTTGGCTGGGATGGGCACTAGCCTCCCCGTGACCCAAATTAGGATTAAGCAGTTACAGAAAATGAACGGAACTGAATTCTTTGTGTTCAACATTAATAAAAAATTTAAAGACCTTAAATACTCAGTAGAAAAATCAAAAGTGTGGACACACAGTAATCCCAAATTGGAAGATTTGAGTTTTTTCTACTATATTCTCATTTGATACCCTTACAGTATGACAGGATGCTGAAAAACAGAAAACAGCAGACACTGCTGAATGATACAGATTTATTGATTGGCTCCAGTCCAGAGCTTTTAGATTTGTTTAACAGAGGAAGATGTTTCATAAAGCTCTTTGCTGCATAAATGTTTCAGTTGGCATCAATACTGCAACGGGCTTTAAGGCAGGAAACCTGTTTCAGCATCGGCGTTCTGCTTAAGAGCAACACATGATGTGCTCTCCCGGAGACCGTGTCTTATGACTGTGTTTTTGTCCTTTTAATTAACCTTCATGTGAAATGCACAATGAATAAATCGAGCTGCAGGCTTCTTTTCTTGAATACATTTTGCAGTGTGTCACTATTTGTGTTGGTAGCTGCTGAACTGAAAGGTCACCTGAATGTAGATTTGAATCCATGGACAGCAGGCAGCAATACAACTTTGTTTGCGTTTGCGAGCCGAATAAAAGGAAGCACATCAAGCTGTGTCATACATCAGGGCTCTCACTGATTTCCACTTTATCTGTGTCCTGTTTGAAGCACTGAAAGCTTCTCAAAGATAAAAGTTAAAAGGCACTGATGCTATCCCAATGATCCTTTCAGAAAATGTACATAATATGTAACTGTTTCACCATCTGCACTGATTTAATATAGATATCAATTTTAAAGGTCATTGACAAATATCCAGTTAAAACTGCAGCTTTTCTTTTAATACTTTTTCACAAATAAAGTAGCAAATGGGCAGAAATCAGTCAGAATAACTGTGAAAAGATAGTGAAATATCTATCAGAACAAGACTCACGATCTGTTGTTTACTTGTGAAATTTTCTGTCAGCATGGGCTGCGCATGATGTCGTTTTGGTCGAATAACGGTTTCAACACTTCGCAGTACGTGGAGCGAGAATGAATGCAAAGGGACCACAAATGTTGGTTTATCTATTAATGTAACACTGCAGAGTCTAAAATATTCATTATTTTGTAGAGCAATTGCTGAGGTTTGAATCGCAATGTTTAATAACTTATTTTCAGGGATTTTGGAATAAAGAGCACCAGGTTCTAGTATTCAGTTCATTTTCTGTAACCGCTTATTCCTAAATAGGCGCCCATCCCAGCCGACTCTGGGCGAGGGCAGAGTACACCCTGGACAGCTCGCCAGGCCATCGCAGGGTGGAAATACGCTGACGGCTTTGCAGCCTTGTCGAAAGTCAGCAGTGGTTCTTTTACAGCCTCACACCACAGACGGTGAGAGACATGACCAGCTGTTGATAACCCAGTTAGCTGCACTGGGGGGGGACAGTGACAGCCCGTGGAGAGTGAGGTTTGAACCCCCAACCTTAGGATCAGTGATCCAGCACCTTTACCACCAAGGTAACAAGTGCAGTTTTGAGTTCCTATTCCAGCCTCACTGTTTAATATAAATTGGCATCCTCATCATCATCATCATCAAGTTTACTGAGCAGATCCGAGGTCCATAACAAGCATATACAACATATAACATTAAAAAACTCATGACAAAAGACACTAATACCAATAAAGCCAAAACTGAGAACTCAGTTGGCGTTCGTCAACACCTGGATTACTCTATTCAATGACCCATCTAATTGGCATATGAAATTGCACATCAAATTTCTCAGGACAGCATCAGATGTGTAATTTCTAGTCGTGCAGAGTAATTCACTGGCACTACTCCATCTGGGCTTATTGATGTGAATCCTAAAACAGTCATTGTACGCAACCTGTAATTTATGATGACTTTCGTTCCTAAGCTTCACCCACAAGGGCCAGTATACAGTGGTGAACAAAATACTGTAATCTATAAAGTGAGGTTCTAACGTTGTCTGAACACAAATGACATACATTAGAGCTTTTCAGCTATAGAATCTGGTTTCATAACCAGTTCATGTTTTCTAACATTGAGTACAGTACAGATCCTCCCTGACTTCCATTCATCTGTTTTTTTGCTTGTACGTTTTTTTTTTTTTTTTTTTAAAGGCAAATTTTGAATTTAGACATACCTACGTAGTACACTGACGTAATGATGCAATGTCATTTACAAACGACAGACTGAATGTGCCCCTCCTTCGTCCCAGTTCAGTTATATATACAGTATACTGAATATTTATACTCAGCTTTAATATGGTCAAGGACAGCCCTCTACCTCAGCCTTCCTGTGAGAACCTATGCCTTATGGGGCCGCCTTGGCTGTAGAGTAATTGGCTGCCAGATGTCTACTCCACCCTGATTTTATTGTTCATCTAATATTACTATGGTGGGTGATGCATGATTTACTAGCCTCAACCATAACTTTGACTACACAATTCATTGTTCCTTTTCTGTAACCACTTAATCCTAACTAGGGTCACGGGAAGGCTGGCGCCCATCCCAGTCGACTCCAGGCGAGGACAGACTACACCCGGGACAGCTCACCAGGCCATCGCAGGGCAGAAACACGCTGACAGCTATGCAGCTACTTTTGTCGGAAGTCAGCAAAGGTTCGCTTACACGAACCTCACACCATAGACAGTGAGAGACACGGCCAGCCTTTGATAACCCAGATAGCTCCTCTGGGGGTCCCTACACAGTTATAAAAGTAAATAGATCCTCTCAATGGATTCCTAAATCACAGTATACATCAGTACAAAGTAAACTGGTACGACTGTACCAGAGTATAAAATAAGAGGCAGATGTGAAACCTCAGGCATTTATAGCCTGCTATTGTACCATAGTAAACTGATTGTATTGAAAACTAAATGCTATTACCTCAATTCAACCTTAAATATAGATATCAATTTTAAAGATAAAAATATATTCAAAAAAATTAGATGCAGCTCAATGGAGAGTGGCGCTATGGAGCCGTGGGCCTGTCCTAAAAAAGCAGTGACCAGGTCCGTGGGCAACTTATATTGTCCTTGCGGGCTACCTGGTGCCCACGGGCACCACCTTGGTGATCCCTGATCTAGAGTGTAGTAGATATCTATTTATAATATTAGAGCCAACTTACCTGCACCCTTCTCCTTTTCTCTAAAGCTTCACTGCGACAATGGTTTTGTTGAAATATAATTGTTGGAGCATCCTTCCTCAGTCTATTCTGCCCCCAAAACACCCCCAAACTTTCACATCACTGGTCTTGTCGACAAAGGATTCATTTGTGAACTGACCGGAACAAAGGAAGGAATATTTTCATGACTTCCAGTCTTTATTTCATACAACTGGTTTTACATGATTGGCCCATTCTGTTCTTCTGTTCTTTTCACTTAGAAACAAACAAATAAAGAAAATCCACCACATTTACCTGATTTGTTCCATTTATTGTATCCCACTGCACTACAATCAAGCATGATTAAAATAACGATAAAGAATACACGAACACACACAAACCCACTCAAGCATGTAAACAAGGCTTTCCCGGATATAGTCAGTTGGCCAAAATGACATTGCGCACCAAGTGGTCACAGAAATTGCAGACGAGAAATTCACGTTCAGCATTGATAATCAATAAATGGTTTATTTTCTAAGAAATACCAGCAAATGATATTCAATTTGTTTTTATTCACATATTTTAAACTTTAGAGATTTGCAAATTATCATCAAAAATTATATTTGCCCATGACCTTTAACATCTCCTAAACTGAGCAAGAACATGTTGCTGCACAAACATCACAAGAAAACAGACCTTCTTATCAACTGGCTAATGGATCCTAAACATCTGCTTCCTGGTCTAATTTTTGAAGAAAATGGAAATGACCAAACGGGTAAGAGACATTTCATGACCAAACATTCAATCTAGGATCACGCTGTATGAAGGGAATTATCCAGTTGGAAACCATTCCATAAGTGTGCGCTTAATAGAGAGAGCACTTGGTTGCCAACATTATACTTCCTCTCTGTAAATGTTAGGGTTTTATTTAAAGAGAAAACTGTAACTAAGGGAAGTTCAGAAGTCTCTGGATAGCATATCTCAAACCACAATAGCTCCAGATACAACTGACAGAAAAGTATTTGGAAGTAAAAATACTATGACTGTAGCACTCTCACTCACCCACCCATTTACTGAACTGATTAATCCTGCCATGTTAATTTATTCCCCATTTTATAGCTAATTCTCAACATCAGGTCCATTTCCAAGGTCTGTTTTTCTTTACGTCCTATGTTGTCCGATGGCTGTATTATGACAGATAAATTTTTACACGAGTTTTGGGTCGTCTGATGTGCTCAGAATCATACAGTTGTCCTATGATTGTCAATATGAAACTCACATTTCATGACAATTTTAGTTTGAGCATATGTGAGGCGCTCCACCGAATGTAGGCGCTTGTCGTAAGTGACGTATGGTGGTGCTTGTGAGACAAAGCGCAGCTTATCCGGACTTCCGATCTTTCAAGTGAGCAAGTGAAGGTTGAGTACTAAACAAGTATTCAACACACACTTGCTCACTTGATTATTTCCTTTTGGCTTTTTCCCTTTTTCAGGGGTCGCCATAGCGAATGATACGCATGTTTGATTCGGCAGAGGTTTTTACGTCGGATGCCCTTCCTGTCACAACCCTTTAGCAAGGGACAGAAACACGCTGATGGCTATGCAGCTACTCTTTACAAAAGTCAGCAATGGTTATTTTACATGAACCTCACACCATAGACAGTGAGAGACATGGCCCGCCTTTGATAACCCAGTTAGCTGCACTGGGGCGACAGTGACGACCTTGTGGTGAGTAGGATTCGAACCCCCAACCTTAGGATCAGCGGTCCAACACCCTATACCACTAGACCACGACTGCCCACACACTCACTTGAAAGATTGGCTTTCCGGATAAGCCCCGCTTTGTCTCACAAGTGCCATACGTCACTTGCAACAAGCGCCTACCTTCGGTGGAGCACCTCACATATGTATAATGCAGTGCTTCTCAATTATTTTCTGTAGCGCCCCTCTAAGGAAAAAAAAAACATTTCACGCTCCCCACCAAGCAAATCTACATAGTATTATTTGTCTGTAAAATTGTTATTAGTACATCTCTGCATGACATTGCATCTTTATTAACATTAAAAACAAAAAAGAAAGTGCACCAAATGTGCCTGAAATAATGAAAAAAACCCTTTTTTGTTTAAACTCATTCAACTTCCTTATATCTTAAATATCTCCATCTCTCTCCACCGTTGTTCCTGTTAGAAAATTTTCTGTGTTGTTTCTTGAGGGGTTGTTTCCTGTTTTCATATCGTTTGCTCGTGCGAAAAACCGCTACACCATCGCGCGAAAATGAGAGCGCCACTGCTAACTAGTGGAGTGGAGGTGCAATTACACTTAATTCTTGTATACTGTACTATTCCAGAAAAGCATGTTCTCCAGGGTCATACGAGCCCCCCTGGCACCCCTCCCCCCCGGGGGCGCCCGCCCCACTATTTGAGAAGCACTGGTATTTTGTCATGTAACACACATACAGCAGTACATGTTTCAACCAAGTGTAGCAGGATTTCATACTGTAAGATCATTTATTGCCTTGCAACAATCTTATAATTTTCATACGAACATCATAGATTATTATGGACTTACATACCTGACTTATTTTTCTCAGGACAGAAGTACAACATGTATTGTATATTTCAAAAGAACTACGCAGCTTCCAAATCCACCCTACCCAAAGCTACCAGTACATCAGTACTTTCTGCTGTAGCTTCACTAAATTTGTATGACGAAAAAAAAATAAATAAAAAAAATAAATTATATATATATATATATATATATATAAGAGAAGAAGATGCAAAGGATAGGGTGAGATGGAGGCAGATGATTCGCTGTGGCGACCCCTGAAGGAAAAGCCGAAAGGAAAGAAGATATATATATATATATATATATATATATATATATATATATATATATATATATATATATATATATACACACACACACACATATATATCACAGGTTGCATGTTAATGGGGCTTTAGATAGCGAGAGCATGCTTCTTTTTTATGATAGTGATAATATAAGCATCAACCCTTCCTATGATCTTATATCCGCTAACAAATATCTGAATATCTTCACAAGGTATAATAAGTGAATCGTTCCCATGAGAATTAGTATTAATATTAATATTATTAGTATTTTCAGGTTTCTCTGCAGGGAAAATAAAGAAGGGAGGAAGCAAACACTCTTCGAATCACATAATATACCTGCGCAAAGCTCATGGGATCTTGGAAGCAAGAAAAAAAATGGTTCGGCCATACAGTGATGAATAACAAAAAATACAAGTCCTCTTGTAGATTTTAAGGTAACTCTAGCTACAATTAAAGCACAAAAAGTAATTTATTTGCAATGGGATAGTGGTAAACACTGTAAAACAGACTTGGGACATTTTGCTTTTAATTTTACAAAAATACCATACAGAGACAACAAGTGAGTACATTTGAGTTTTAGTACAAAAATAATCAGACTCTTCACAATATGGCTGAATAAATTTACACCAGTCATGGATAGTGGCTGTGATGTGCTGCGTACTGGATATTGCATGTGTGCAGCATGCATGATGCACTGAATTGTTTGCTTCACTTCAACAGTCCACAAACACAGATTAATTTACACAGCATTCCATTTTTCCACTGTTTGTGTGTGCAAATGTAACATTATTGAAAAACCTATTTAATACCTTTTTGAGTAATCTTAAAGGAAAACCTGCACATCACCACAGATGCGAACTTTGGTGGCTTGCCTTTTTGTGGGAAAAAAAAAAATGACACAGCCAAGTACACTACGTATATATTTGAAAAAATAATAAATGCAAACATCAGCACAGAAATCCACATTATACTGTACTTTCTGGGGGAAGGGGGGTACATTCTTCTTAACAATGGATGTGAGGTTGTTTATGTTGTTTAAACAATGACACATACTTTAGGACAGGGATACTGAAGAAAGCAAATAAATATTTGTGGAATGATATAATTTTAATCTGTAATAATAGAAATCATACTGTATGTTCAAGTTATTTTTCACTGTACCTGCAAACAGTGGCTTTAGCTAGAACACAAACTCTGAGCTTAACTCACTGCTAATGAAATGTACTCATCATATCCTTAATGGAAATACATTCACTTTACAACAAATACTTTCCACTACATAACCGCAAGCCACAAACAAAGCAGGAAGAAAGTACAATGGTGAATCATTTAAAAGTTATGTAAATAATTGTGTTTGGGATGAGTTCAGAGATGATAAAAGCTGTTTAAGACTGTCCACACAGATGCTTAAACCGTTATACCAGTTTATCATTTGCATAACACACATAGGCAGTTACATACACTCAGGTATGCATAAAAGGCTTGTATTTATTTAAAGTAATGCAAGATGACTAATTCTTTCAGAAAATCACTTTAAAATGCACACACTGTTATGTGCATAGTTGACTTATAATTGTATACTGTACATCCAAACTTGAGTGACAATTAAATAACCTGACTACTGATTCAAGACTTATAATACATACAGTATGCACTGACAGAGTGTTAATGGTTGGAGTAAGCCTTCAAATACTATGTTATTTCATGTTATTGAATGTGTGCTTTATGTACATCATATGATTTGGACTTGTTGCTCCGCATGCTAGAAACAGATGAGAGCAGACAGGCTAAACTGTGAGATAAGCATCATCATGAAAATACAGCAATGTCATCTCCATTCTTAACTGTACTGTAAATACACTATTCTTCTGGTCCTGGATTTTAATTGACATTATTAAGGCGAAGGTAGCAGTGTCAAAGGCCAAACTAAGTATGATAACTTATATGCTAGGCTGGACAGTAAAGAGGGAGAAAATGATCTATACAGGTTAGCACAGCAGAGAAATAGAGATGGGAAAGACATGCAGTGTGCTGGGAAGATGGAAAGAGTACTTTGAAGAGCTGATGACTGAGGAAAATGAGAGAGAAAAAAAGAGTAGAAGGGGTGACCGTTGAAGACCAGGAAGTAGCAAAGATTAGTAAGGGTGGAGTGAGGAGGGGATTGAAGAGGATGAAGAATGGAAAGGCAGTTGGTCCTGATGACATGCCGGTGGAGGTATGGAAGTGTCTAGGGGAGGTAGCAGTAGATTTTCTGACAAGAATATTCAACATAGTCTTAGAAAGTGAGCAGATGCCGGAGGAATGGAGGAGAAGTGTGCTTGTGCCCATTTTTAAGAACAAGGGAGACGTGCAGAGTTGTGGCAACTGCAGAGGGATAAAGTTGATGAGCCATACAATGAAGTTATGGGAAAGAATAGTGGAAGCTAGACTAAGGGCAGAGGTCAGCATTTGTGAACAACAGTTTGGTTTCATGCCAAGAAAGAGCACCACAGATGCAGTGTTTGCTTTGAGGATGTTAATAGAGAAGCACAGAGAAGGTCAGAGGGAGCTGCATTGTGCCTTTGTGGATCTAGAAAAAGCGCATGACAGGGTGCCGAGAGAAGAACTGTGGTATTGTATGAGGAAGTCTGGAGTGGCAGAGAAGTATGTTAGCGTGGTGCAGGACATGTATGAGAGATGTAAGACAGTGGTGAGGTGTGCTGTCGGTGTGACAGAAGAGTTCAAGGTGGAGGTGGGACTGCATCAAGGGTCAGCTCTCAGCCCCTTCTTGTTTGCTATGGTGATGGACAGGCTGACAGACGAGGTTAGACAAGACTCTCCATGGACTATGATGTTTGCAGATGACATTGTGAGCTGTAGTGAGAGCAGAGAACAAGTGCAGGAAAATCTAGAGAGGTGGAGATATGCCCTGGAAAGGAGGGGAATGAAGGTTAGTCTCAGTAAGACAGAATACATGTGTGTTAACGACAAGGACCCAAGAGGAATGGTGAGGTTACAGGGGGCAGAGTTAAAGAAGGTGGAGGATTTTAAGTACTTAGGCTCAACAATCCAGAGCAATGGAGAGTGTGGAAAAGAGGTGAAGAAGCGTGAGCAGGCAGGTTGGAATGGATGGAGAAAAGTGTCCGGTGTGATGTGTGATAGGAGAGTATCGGCAAGAATGAAAGGAAAAGTGTACAAGACAGTGATGGGGCCAGTGATGTTGTATGGTTTAGAAACTGTGGCCCTGGGGACAAGACAGGAAGCAGAGCTGGAGGTAGCAGAGATGAAAATGTTGAGGTTCTCTTTGGGAGTAACGAGGATGGATAGTATCAGGAATGAGTACATTCGAAGGACAGCACATGTTAGATGCTTTGGAGACAAAGTCAGAGAGGCTAGATTGAGATGGTTTGGACATGTACAAAGGAGGGATGGTGAATATATTGGAAGTAGGATGCTGAGGTTGGAACTACCAGGCAGAAGGCCCAGAAGAAGACCAAAGAGAAGATTTCTGGATGTGGTGAAGGAGGACATGAAGGCAGTTGGAGTAAGAGTAGAAGATGCAGAGGATACGGTGAGATGGAGGCAGGTCATTTGCTGTGGCGACCCCTGAAGGGAACAGCCGAAAGGAAAAGAAGTGTTACTTGCTTTCTTGGATGTAAACCAGCCCTCTGTGTTCAGCATTTGCTGCTTATCTCTGTATGGGATCCGGCGTAAAATGGTCCTGTCAGCTTTAAATGATAATCCAATGCTAACATAACTGCAAAGTACACAGACTGTGTATGATAAGGAGCAATGCCTTATAGGAATGATAATTATAGTGCAGAGAAGGGCATTCAACTTACAAATACTTTTTTCTCTCTCTCTCACACACACACACACACACACACACACACACACACACACACACACACACACACACACACACACACACACACACACACACACACACACACACACACATTATCAACACATACTGTAAAGTTTGGAAAATCAATCACAAAATATGCAAGGTGTCTGGGAGAAATGTCACATTTTCTCTCTACAGTGTATCTCCATTTAAATTTTGGATAGTTAACAATCCACTTTTGGTTTTCTTTTGTTCATGCAAGAAAAGAAATAAAAGCCTGATAAGTCCCAGCAGAGAAATAAGATTTCCATATTTTCAAATTAATAATCTGCAACACTGACTAAATGAAGCAGGCGTAATGTTTGAAGTTGTGATATAATGCAGAGTTCATCTTTAAGACTCATTTAATCTTGGGTGTAAAAGAAATGTGTAAAAAGCAGTGTAATATTTATGTATTATAAGCAACATAAAATGTGCTAATTGTAGCGTTAAAAAAAAAAAACAAGAAGAAAAAAGTGCAATATTTTATGTTAATTCAATGGATTGTGTCCTATATACGGGTAACTACTAAACATAATTGCAACGTGTCTCTGTACTCAGAAAAGAACAGAAGCATGTTTAATCCAAACTACACACTATTACAAACACGCAGCACAGGAAATAACACGTTCTCATAGGATTTGTAGTTTTCAATCCTGTAAAGGATTAATTATGCAGATTTACACACACTAGCAAGAAAAGATTTCATTAATGTAGCACATGATTTACATAACCATTAACGGCTGTAATTAAACAACTGTTCCTGGAGTCTGGAGTGAACAAATGTTCTGGGAAACTGTTTGTACAAATGCCTCTCTTTGGTAGTGTTTATAATAATAATAATAATAATAATAATAATAATAATTTTTATTATTATTATTATTATTATTATTATTTCCAGTATTATTTTTTTTTCTTATTTACACAAAGTATGTAGTCCACTTTTACTATTTGCATCATTCACACTTTGGCGCATGTGTCCAACTGTATACATGTGCCCAAAAGGTCTGATGTACCATGTTTTATATTTCATGGATTATTTTTACCAAATAAAATGAAATTATTCAGTGACTCAGACTAACAGATAACCCTTTGCTTGCATCTGTACTTGTATTTTTTGTGATTTAATTGTGTAGCTAATGAGTGACTTGTGTTGCAGCATTTGTTGTTATGTGGTAACACAATGCCAGAATACATTATAATGTAGTATAATAAAACTTTACACTTAATAATTAGTAATCTTATATGCACACTCATAATCTGATTAGAATCTGATTGACTGAATATTATTATAAACCTTCTGAATTTTGTGGCCTTTCAAAAACATTCAACTCACGTACAGCAGGACTTTTTAAGATTATCCCAAAGTGCATCATGTTTTATGAATTTAGAGAACAGGTTGGTCGGTTTTTATTTATTAATTTGAGTTAGTAATTTATTCTGTACGCAATCAATGTGCCTCTTTCATTAAGCTGGATATGAATTAATTTATTTTTAAATAATTTGATCAGACACACAAAACATGTTTACAGTAGTTATTTGATATCCTTGAAAACATGGAATTAAGCTTCATATCTTACGTGTATTACTGAGCATGTGTAAATTTATACATAAATCGATAAAATGACTTGATAGACTTCAATCATAGTGTTTACACAGATTACAGCCCTTTTTTTGTGAAATATACTTTCAAGTCAGGTTTAAACTTATTAATTTTTATGTTTACAGTTTAGCAGATGCTTTGAACCAGGGCAGCATTGCAGTCTCAATCACAAGGACATGCCTCATCCTTATTCTGGAGGTCTTTAATATTCATATATCATTTACCAAACTGTTTATTCCGAGGATCCCAGGGAGGTTGGTGCCTATCTCAGCAGACACAGGATGAAGGCAGGGTACGCCCTGAGCAGCACAACAGTCCATTTCAGGGAAACACACACACACACACACACACACACACACACACACACACACACACACACACACAACCATTCACACTCACACCTAGGGGCAATTTGGAAAAGCCAATTAGCCTCATGTGCATGTCGTTGAATTGTCGGAAGAAACCGGAGTACCCAGAGGAAACACATGCAAGCAGGAGGAGAACATTCAAACTCCACAGAAAATATCTGGTCATTGGAATGGAACTCAGAACTTTCCTACTGTGAGATGGACACGTCAATACTTCATGCCGTCTAGGTTTATATTTTTGTCACCAAATACTGTAACGAACGTAACAAAATAAAAAAAATTAACCAATGCAAACAATGAATTAAGATAAATGTGACAAGTTATTCAGTTATGACAAAGAAATGCACAGTATAAACAGAGGGCCAGTTCCATATTCATTCATTACATCAACACCTCAGCCAATTCAAGGTTTAGCATTCACTTATGATAAATATTACAGTATATTATTTAACTAGAAATGCATTCTTGGCATAGAACATTAGGTATATCCCCCAAAAGCACACTTAGTATCATCATGTTTTTACTAAATTTGATTGTTGTGACATTTAAGCCAGGTAATAGGTCAAGGTGCCCTAGTTTTAACAAGGTTAACAGGCATGTCCATAAGCTTATCTGCTAAAAATAAACAATCTGTGCTAGATTTAATATATCTGACTTTTCCAATGACCATTTCTATATTTCATATAGTACCTGTGACCTTGAAATTAGGCCAAGGTGACCCAGATTCAATAGGCTTAAATGCCTTGGCACTGAGTGTAACTGGTACGATTTATAACCCCATCTGAGAAAAACTGTACTGTCTGTCTTCCTTTCGGCTTTTTCCCCTTTTACTTGGGAGTCGCCACAGCGAGTCATTTGATTCGCACAGTTGATTTGGCAGAGGTTTTTTTTTTTTTTTTTACGTCGGATGCCCTTCCTGTCACAACCCTTTTTAGTAAGGGACAGAAACACGCTGATGACTTTGCAGCTACTCTTTACGAAAGTCAGCAATGGTTCTTTTACATGCCTCTCACCATAGACAGTGGGAGACATGGCTCACCTTTGATAACCCAGTTAGCTGCACTGGGGGCTGAGAAAAACTGTACTCTCTAGTGTTAATGAGCTTTTTTGATAAATTGACCTCTGTGATCTTGAAAACTGGGTCAAGATGAACCAGTTTGGATTGGCTGGTAGGGTGTGCCACAACAACCATTCAACATAAATATGAAATAAAACCATAAAGAACCGGCACTGCTAGAGTGTTAATATCAAGTGATTGCAACAGGGACAGAGAGCCTGTGAGTATCCCCCATGCATGTGTGTGTGTGTGTGTGTGTGTGTGTGTGTGTGTGTGTGTGTGTGTGTGTGTGTGTGTGTGTGTGTGTGAACAAACTATGTTTGCTGGTATAGAAGTAAATCTGAATGATATCCATTTCTGCTTTTCATACTTAAATCATTAATGGTTTAGCTCTTGTGCCCTTTACCGTATATGGAGTTCTACAGGTGCCACTACATGCACACAATCCCAATTACACGCCAGTAAAATAAAAGTCAGCCTTTCTTGAAGCTTTTATAATTCCAGTGGTAAATTTTAGTTCAGTTTTGCTTACCCAAACATTCATACACACTTGTACTAAAAGAATGACAAACAAGGCCCCATTGTTTGGCTGATATACAGATGTTACCACACATCGCTGCAACCACATGTCACTGTCGTAACAGTTCAAACAAAACTGTTTATGTAAATAGCTTTTAAATATTCAGTTCTGAACCATACATAGTTTCTATACTATGTCAAGAGAATGTGCGGCGTGCTTGTGGTACCCTCATTCCATCTAAGTTGAGAGGAACTTCACAGAATCCTGTACCCATATCCAGATGCGTACAACACACAGCATGAATGGATATACAGATTATTAGTCCTGTGTCAGGTGACTCTGCTCGGCTATATGGTGATGGAGGTGTCATCATGGCAGGTGGAGGCTCGCTGGGTTTTAGGGCTGCACCTTGTCAGCATGGAGATCTGAGTGGCAAAGTTGTTGCCATTGCTGCCCATAGATGGGTGCTGATACTTAGTACCAGAGCCCAGGAACCTTTGCAGGTGCCACCTTCTCCACTTCCTCTTGATCTCAGCCTGAACCTTAACAAACACGAAAGAACCAGTAGTCAGGAGGGGATTTTTAAATATACTGTAAATGTACAGATTTTCATAGAATGAGTTTTTTTCAGTTTGTGCAAAAGTTTGCATAGCCTAAAACGTTGTAGCGCATGAGTGTGCAGATACATTCATAACGAGGTTCAAAAGATTTGAAATGCTCAATTTATTTTATTTAAATGTGCCTTAAATGATTTCTTCTCAGGTCATCTGTAGAACACATTTATTTTCTTTTCCAAGTAAGCTCAGTGTGCCAGAACAGAACAAATCAAATTATCAAATGAGAAAAAAACTCAAGAGCCAAAAAAAGGAACTTAATTAGACTTCACTGACCGCGCCCAACATTTCAGAAAAAGAGAGAAGATCAGGCAAGTTAAAAATGCAAGAATAAGACATTATTAGGTGAAATTTGTGCAAATATTTACAATTAAACTAATTAAACTAATTAAACATATGACAGCAGGCCAGTGAAACTTATAATGAATCTATAAAAGTAACTTACCTCTCCATTCAAGAAGCAGTAAAGTACAGCCACTACAAAGCCCTATAAGTAGCATAAAGATATCTTATATACAGACATACACATTGGGGAGGAGTTTTACATACTCATTCATTTAATACAACCTCCTGGTAACTAAACACATTAATTAGACAGAGTTGCATGACTAGGGATGCCTGTCAGTTTATTTATTTGTGGCACATGACTGTGACAGCATAATTAGTATGTGGGAGGCCATTCCTCACTGACTCATGCAACAGACAATAAGGAAAGTTGACACATCCTGGTTTCTCAGACTGCAACACCCTGGAGGCTCTGGATAAATCATGCAATTATGCCTTGTGCAGAGGAGCTTTATTAAAACAGAAACAGGGGTGAAATTAGGAGACAGACTTAGCTGAAAAACAGCGAAAAGTGTGTGGCACTGGAATACTGAATCTGCACAATGAGAGATGTTCAGTTCATTTTCTGTAACCGCTTAATCCTAATTAGGGTCACAGGGGGGCTGGCACCCATCCCAGCCGACTGTGAGCAAGGGCAGAGAACACCCTGGACAGCTCGCCAGGCCATCGCAGCGCAGAAACACGCCAACGGCTTTGCAGCTACTCCTGTCGAAAGTCAGCAATGGTTCTTTTACATGCCTCATACCATAGACAGTGAGAGACATGGCCAGCCTTTGATAACCCAGTTAGCTGCACGGAGGGGATTGGGGGGGGCGACACAGATGGGACGGACAGGACAGGGATGACAGTGACAACCCTGTGGAGAGTGGGACTCGAACCCCCAACCTTAGGATCAGTGATCCAGCACCCTATACCACTAGGCCACCACCGCCAGCAATGAGCGATGTTTCCATCAATAAACAACCTTGGTGCTTATTTCCCTGGTTTATTACATAAATTAAGATCATGATCAAATCTGGACTCTGAGGTGTACCTGGAAGGATCCCAGGATGAGGTCAAACACCAGTCTCAACTCTGTTCTGATGTGTTCTGGGATGAATGCAAATATGATGAAGTTTATCCCGAACAATGGAATCAACAAAAGTGTCGATTTTGCCAGTCTCCTGCAATTTAAGAACAAAACAAACAATAAATGATAAGTTTTTAAAATTATCTGTCATCTGGAAGATTTAGGAAATTGGGCTACAATTCCAAAACCAGGCTGCACTGTTATCATGAACCAGTATAACAACAACAACAACTCAGTGGTAGGGTTATACACTAAGGGTTTTAGGACAGATTCTTCCTTGCATCATAGAAATCTACTTAAGGATAAAGGACATTCGGTCACACGGATAAAGCAGGCCTGATCTACTGACATTTACAGAGATGAGACCATAATGCAGGAAGCTTTGCTTCGCTGCTGGGCACTGGAGAAGGACTTAAATGTCTTTCTTCTTATCCTGCATTAATGTCCTGCATTAAAATTACATGAGGAGAAATGCTTTCTATGTACTCCCTTATAATACCATGTACCTTGAGGCTCTTTAATTATTCATTAATTCATTCATTTTTAGAACTGTTTAATCCTTATTAAGGTCATGGGGAGGCTGGCGCCAATCTCAGCCAACTATGTGTGAGGCCAGAGTACAGCCTGGACAGCTCACCAGGCCATCGCAGGGCAGCCCTTTATTTAAAAAAAAAAAAACATAAACCTGCAAGTTCCTTGAACCTGAAAATGCACTTTTATACATTAACAACAAAAAATAGTGATATAGAAAATAATTAAACAAAACACTTACGAGTATTGATTTGATTCATTTCTCACGATGTCGGGGCAGTTGATCTTCTCTCGTAGTATGCGTATGATACAGATGAACAGGATGAAGTTCATCTGTCAGCAGTGTGTGTGTGTGTGTGTGTGTGTGAGACAGAGACAGACAGACAGAGAGAGAGAGAGAGAGAGAGAGAGAGAGAGAGAGAGAGAGAGAGAGAGAACCCAACTGCATGATTTGTGTGCTCTTTTACACAGTGCCATATTCCATAATTGATGCTCCGCCATAAAACTAATCTATTACCCAAAACACAAAGTGCTGATTTGTGACGGAAACTAAAGCTACAGTCTATTAACTGAGAAACAGGAAGCCCAATACAGTGTGCCATGCATGCACAGTGAAAACAGGACTAATGGACTCTAGTTCAATAATGTTTGTGAAACCTCCAATGTGCGATGTGATGGTACAGCTGTTTCTCTGCTGCACTTTGATGAGGGGATGAGTGAGTGGGTGGAAGTGAGAAGTGTCTCTCCTCTATCTTTCAATGCCACACACACACAAATCACATGCCTGCTGGAGAGCACAAATCCCAGACATCATAAAATTTGCATAAACGTTTAACTAGGGAAACAGAATTTCCAACAGTGGTCATGCATATCCTTAAACACTCGCCTACCCTCTCCCCATGCAGGGGATGATTAATTACAGTTAAAAGCTTTTATTCTCAGCATGTTATTAGCACCAAATTAATTGAAGTTAAAAATATCTACTTCTCACCTTTTACTATACCCACACATAGTTTACAAACACTCCTTAAATTCATGGGTGGCATGATACATTTTCTTGCAGAGTGAATTCTAATGGTATCATATTTCTCCTGCTGTCAGGAAAAGCAAATCCATCCTTAATTCCCTGTTAATTTGAGGACGTCCTGTTTTCTTATTGAGTCAAGACTGTTGACCACATGGCTAGACCACGGAAACCAAACAAATGGTCAATATTTTCAATCAATAGCTACTGATTTTGTCAGCATGAAAAGTTGGTTTTGTTTTGGAGCTCAGTTGGATTGATTGGTGAATGCAGTATATATTAGGTATTAAGCTGAAATGTTACTTATACGTAATGATAAATTATCAGGAGAAACCAAACACGACTGTGTTGATAAAAGTTGACACCAATGAAGACTGAACTTGCCAGACTGCTTCAGATGTATAACTTATGAATTTAAAAGTAGCAAGTTTTTCTGACTTTTCCCAAACGTCTTCAGATTCCTGGACTTCACCTTTTCAGATGTGTTAATATATAGATTTTAGGCACTTGCGTAAAGGTGGAGCTCCCAGTAATAATCATAAGAGGTGTCTGAGGCTGGCCTACTATGAGTAGCATTAGTCCTTTAAAAGCTGAATCAACTGCAGCCTTGGAGGAAGTAAATAAATAAATCTTCCTTGTGAATTTATGTTCTGTTTGATGTTGATTTGCTCAAGGAAACTTTGTCTACCTACCTTTAGATTGTCCGTTTCAGATTCATTCCTAATTATAAATCTGCTTTTTTTTTTTTTTTTTTTTTTTTTTTTAAATTCAGCAGCATTAATTGATTTCCTGTTGGGGCATACACATGGGAAAACCATCCAAGTTAGGGTCCATGCTTATGGGGTTCAGGATGTCTGCTATCATAACAGCAAAAGATGACTAAAGCTGTAATTATATATGTGGATGTGATGGTCAGTTTTTCAAACCTTTGTCTGTATAATTACATATGTACTGTACTGTATATCTAACACACAAGTAGTGTATATTCTGCAATATTCCCTACTACATTATGAGTACTTCCATACAAACTGAGAAACACTTTTTTGTTCCGTTTATGCACATTAAAATAAATTATGCAAATTATGCACAAGAAGGTAATGAAGAAAGACCGAAACAGGTGACTGAAACAGGTGCTTATTACACTGTAAATTAAATAACTTTTTGCAGTTTTTTATAGTGCTCTATAGCAAATCACTTGGGTTTTGGCTACCATCACCAGTGTACTCAAATCAATAGCCAGTGTCAGATTTTGTCCTCAGGGAAATGTAGCACAAAATTAAACATCTCTTACGTCTATCTGATAAAAAGTGACAATATGCTGAAATGATCTGCTATGTAACTGTGAGGCAGATCATTCAGCATAAAATACACCTTCAGGTTATTCAATTATTAGTATCAAGGTCACTGTATTACCTATGACTGAGCGGTAAATTGATTTTCACTCCAACCTTGAAAATGAGTGATCTTACCAGTATAGAGGCTAATATAGGCGTTTTGATGATCCACCAGAATGGGTCCGAGTGCTCAATAATATCCCAGCACCTGACAGAGAGTAAGGAAAAAAAAGAAAAAGAAAATGGTGTTTTCATGGATGATTTAGCATAACCTCAGAGCATTTCCCCTATCAGCAATGATATTTAATAACATCACTTGGCCAACTACCAGCATTGAATAACTTTCAGTAACTCACTGTGAGTTTGTCTGTTTAAATTAACTCCAGGTTAATCCTGCAGGAGAGGTTAACCTTATTGGCTTTAGTGTGTGGTGTTTTATGAATATGGCATACCCGACATCATTGAAATAGGCTTTGGCAAAGCTCCAGGCTGTGATGAAAATCAACGGCCCTCCTAAAAAATTATGAAGAAAAAACAATGCACAAAAAGCTTTAGGGCCCTCCAGGAAGTTTTATATCAGGAATCAAATGCAGAAGCAGTATCTATTAGCTACATAACAACAGAAAACAAAAAGACAAAGGTTATGGTTGAAAAGGATAAAGTGCACACAGGATACAAATACATATAACATATAAAAATTACAAAGAATGAATAATGACTTCTACTCCTTTCATGCAAGTGTACATTCATGTAAAAAATACTAAGAGTCACTGACAATATACAAACCTATTAAACTGTAGTGACCTGAAGAAATGTGATTTTTTTTTTAAGGCATGGACAAAACATCATCCCTAAAAAAACAGCTGCAGACTGATAATTCCACAGTGAATTTTATTACTGAACACACGTGAAGCAGAGAGTTTAATATTTAATTTATTTGCAGAGCAGAAGGCTTGAAAAGTATACGTATATGAAATAAATACCGCAAGTGTGATGGTTCTTGTTACTGTACTTTTTTTGCTCACCATTGTTATGATAAATTCTTAATGCCATGTCAGGGTTAAATTAGGCGTTCATCATTTATTAACAAGATGCTTCAGGACACAATTAATTGCTTGTGGTTACATTCAGCTGCTGCAAGTTGATTTGAGCATTTGGTATTAATTGTCGGCTATTCATTGCCTGCAGCTTTAAAAGCATTTTCACACATTGCTGCTCCCGATATCGAACTTATGATATTTAGCTGAAAACCTGGATTAGTTTTACAAGGGGAACTAGAGAAATAAACTTTTCAGAGCAGGATTTCTCTGGGATTTTAATCCTGTGAAAAGCATCGTGTTGTCATTTTTACATATGGCACTTACACATGGAGTATTTTACCTTCTGAAAAAGGCCAATAAAAATCCCAGTAATATAAACCCCATCTGAATTTGTGTAATTTTCTTAAATTGTGATCTGAAAGAGGATTTTTTTGCAGTATAAAACCTGTTTGACGTGCTCACCATTTTTTTAATCACCTACCACTGAGATGAACACAAACCATGTTTTTACCTGAACAATAAAACTGAAATGCTATTTCAAAGGAAGTTCCAGCTCGGTTAGTCTACGTACATGGTATGATCATGTGACCTATTATAAACCAACTTGTCTGGCCACAAGACCTAAAACAAGCATTTGGTGTATGTATCATGACAGCATGCCATTTTAGAATGTAGTTAAATATATTACAGAGCCTCTGACAATAAGTTCCACCAATGAATATATAAATACTTAAATGCAGGCCTGTGTTGTGTTTCATGATTGAATGATATTTATCTTAAGAGCAAAATAAACAAATATATAATGTTGGTTAAAATATGTTAAAATATAAGTTTAAAAGATATTAAAAAAACTATTGTGATGATTGCTGAAAAAATGTTTTGATACTTCCATTTTATACTATATGACAGGGGTTGGTTTCTTACCCCATCCAATCAGGATGTACCACCAGAAATATTTCCTCTCGGAGAAGAAAGAGACAGCCAACAGGGCATGGAGGTATAGGCCCTCGACCAAAAGCCAGAAGAAACTTGCCATAATACAATACTGGAAGAAGATCATCGCAGCTTTGCAGCCAGCCTACAAATAAGCACAAAAAATCCTGAAATTACATTTAGGAAAAATTCTTAAAGAAATTCTTATTAAACATTTATGATGCCTTGTTAACGGCATATTAATTTTCTTTTTTCAAAATTTTGCATTCTTATTTATGTAAGTCTTTCATACATAAATGGTAACAATGAAAGTTATATAGTGGTACCTCGATACGCGACCATAATTCATTCCCGACGGCTGGTCGAATTCCGATTTGGTTGAATTCCGAATCCGCTTTTCCCATTAGCAATAATCTAAATGGTCTTATTCGGTTCCGTCATCTTTTGAACAGAAGTTAACGGTACCGTAACTCATACCATAGGTCTTCAAATTAAGTGAAAAAATTATTGAATACACTATACACTATACTAATTATTGAATACAGAAGGGCTAGAAGATTCTGTGATGCCAGGGACATTCAGCTGAACCCAAAAATGCAGGAGACAGAGTATGATGGAGAAGCTTTATTATTCACAGGGAAGGCACTAGAGCATGGTGAAATCGTAGTCACTGTTAGAGAAGCCCTGTGATTGCTAAGAGGAATCAGGTGTGTGTGCTTAGCGCTCCACCCGCGTGTGACAACCATGCCCCTCTTCAGCACTGCATGCATAGAGAGAGTTAATGCCACCAAAACCAGAGTCTCTCACAAATATATGTAATATATATGTACGGTATACATATATGTCTAGTAGACTTTATTAGCCTCACAAAATGTCAGGGTGGCAGACTGGCTGAGTGGTTTGTACTGTCACTTCACAGAAAGAAGTCTCTGGGTTTGAACCTTACAGCTAACATTAGCCTTTCTGTGCAGGGTTTATACTGTGATAGTGTGGGTTTCCCAAAGACATGCACATTAGGTGAGGTGGCTATTCTAATTTGGCCTTAGGTATGAATGTAAATGGTTGTTCGGCTTGTGTTCTGAGTGTAACCCCGATTCTCACCCAAACCTAGCTGGGATTGACTCTAGCTTCTGCCTGACGGATAAGCAGAATAGATGATAGATGGATGGGTAAAATGTTCCCGGTGTTTATGAAGACCACCCATCACATATAGAGCCATTTTCCATGGTTTTACTGATTATATATTTTTCCTTTTTCCATTTCCAATCTGGTGCTTTCAGAAAGACACCTAAAAATACACATCACGACAAAACTTCATGATCTATTAGTATAATCAATAGAGATCAGGTTTGATTCCTGGATTCATCTGAAATCAATAAAGTGTTATTTTAACTCAATGTATTCTTGGGACCGTACATGTACAGGGATCCTTTACTTTCCGTGGTTAATTGGGACCGAGATCCCCACCATCAAAATTCGCAAAGTAGGATCACCCCCCAAACCCCCCCGACTGACATATACGTACATATGTGTATATAATATCAATAAATACATATTTATTGCTATGAATGCTTATAATAACAATTAAACATTTAAAAATAATGCATAAGATATAAATAAACACACACACCTACGCACGCACGCAGCTGCGCATGCATGCATTCAGATGCGCACCTCACAACAATGTACTCTAACTAGTTTTGATGGGAGATTTTGGGTTGTTTTTTGTTTTGTGTTGGTTTAGGGTGTTTTTGTTGCATAATTGGCCTTGTTTTTGTGGCATTTTCCTTAATTTTCCCCCCTATTCTTCTTTAATTTCCTAATTTTTTTAATTCGATGAATATTAAAAAAAAAAAAAAAAAAAAGCGCGATGCATTGAAGTTGCACGAATTTAAGAGCAAAGTAGCGAGGGATCCCTGTATTTATAGCAGTACAGGCAAAGAAAAACAACTACACTGCTTCTGCAGCACATGCACAACAGTACTCATACATTTCTTAAAATTATGAACATCACAACATCACAGTTAGTTTTTTGAAGCTTTTAAACAAGGTAACTTAACTTGTATAACTTACAACACAAAACATTTTCAAAGAATAGAATAAAGAATTCAGCAGAAATGAGCACACCTCAGTTAGATGCCGTTCATCATGCGTAATGTCTGTGCACATTGGGGAAGTCTTCACCCTGACTGCTAACTTAATTTTTTTTCTCTCGTTAAAAGTGTTCTTTCTGGATGTAAAATCATTTTTTCTTCTTTTTGATTGTTTAATTTGATTTTTATTTATCTAGCTATCCATCCATCCAACCAGTTTCACACTTTATGAAGCTCTATGCAGTAAGTCATGGGATTTAAAGAGACTTTTAACAAATGTTCAAGTTCTTTTACAAAGTGATTTTCTGTGTTGAGTTTGCATGTTTAATTTTGATTCTTTTTTTTGCTTTGTTATACTGTATTAAATCCCACAAGGTAAATTATTTCCTCTGCATTTAACTTCTATAACCATTCGGCTACGGCTGCCCCATGGTTCCTCTGTGTTCTGCCATCACTTGCAAGGATTTCTTCCAGGTACTGTAATTTCCTACCACAGTCCAAAGACGTGCACATTAAGCTAATTGGATGTTACAAATTGACCCAGGGTGTAAATGTGTGTGTGAACGATAGTACGTATGTGTGTTGGCCCTGTTATATAAGAAATAATTATTATTTAAATCAACACTAGTAAAATGTAGGAGTAGTGGTGAAACACAAAAGAGTGAGAACAAAACTCTACATCAGGAAGTTCCAACAGACCACTGGACATGTGAGATTTGAGCCGTTGAATTATTTTTTAGTCAGAACAAATATCTCTATTTCTAATTTTCTCTCCATGAGGTGCTGCGGAAACAGAATCAAGCCAAGTCAGACGGGCACTCGAACACCCCCACAGCGCTGCTTTTTGTTCCTGTTTCCATAATGAATCTCTCACATGGCAGTGTAAAAACTTTTCAGCAGTGAACAGAACACTCTGGGGTTTGGAGTGTGGAAACAGATTGATGCTCTCTGCATGGAGAACGTGATACAAATAGGCTCTGTCTGTAGTTTTAATGTGCCCATATCATCTAAAATTGCTCCAAAAGCCTAGCTGAAACATGGCCTCCTGTTACAGGTCCTCTTCCTGAAATGGATTTAAAAAGCTTTGGCTGGAGGCGAGACCACAGACAGGGGAAAGCACAGTGAATCAGCCTCATTGTATCTTTTCATCATGTGCTTAATATGACCCTGTGCTGCAAATTGCTGGATGATGGATTATTTTATAATACTTTTTTGGTAATGATCTGTCAGACTCTTAAACTCCAGGCTTAATGTGTAAAACACTAATAGACCAACAAGTAACCCGGAACCTTGAGATTCACCAATAATTACTTATTCTATGAATATTGAAATTAATACAGCAGTGCCGAATTCTTGCATCTGATTGGTCAGAAGGTGATTAAATTTAGATCACAGCAGGTCTGATAGTTGTTCATGCTGCAAGGTTTATATTGATATCAAGGCACTTGTTCTTAGAGGTATTCATTTTTAGAGTAACAATATACTCTGGGAATTGCATCAGGGATGTAGGCTTGGGGGCACAGGGTGCACGTGCACCCCCCACACACACACACACAGTAGGAGGTGAGTTCCGCTGGACAGGAAATTATATGTATTCACAATCTTATAAATAAACTTAATGACTGTTATTGAGGAGATAAGTTCCACATGACTAGAGTGAGGAAGTAAACCGGAAGTTAACGTGTAACGGGCACTGCGCATGTGCAAGCCCGAGCTGACCAATCAACAAACATAATATTATCAGTAAGCAATAATAGCTGAACACTGTCAATCAAACAAAGTGCGAGTGTGAGAATAAAGCACAGTTTGTTAGTACAGCCTCAGGATCCTGCACATGTGTTAGAACACAAACATTGATGCACAGAGAATAAATGGCTAAAATAATCATAAGCCATCCAGCCTGTATCTGCAGCCTAATGCTCAGTACTTTTATAAAATTAATAACATGTTTTTACGCTGTAAAAATATATTAATATCTGTTTGTGCCTTTGAATAGATAAATAACTTTAGCTCAATTTGTAAATGTATTTAGCAAATGTACTTGCAGATGTAGTTTTAAATATATTTGAGAATGTTTTTGGTTGAACTATAATATTTGATTCGTCTTCTGAGAGTAAGAGATGAATCGTCTTCTGCTGAAAAACTGTGTGTGTCGTTGGCGTGAGATTCCATGTTGTTTATATCATATAATATGCTGTGATATGCATGCACTATATTTTATGTGGTACTTTGTACCAACCCAGTGACGTCACGGTAACTTTGTGTAAGTGGGCACTTAGCAATGGCGGCTTCCGGGTCAATAACTTATACGACAAGCACATAAAACAAAACCGATGTGTGTGCAATGGTTTATTTATGATATAAAATTTAAGCCACAATCTCTTCAATAAACTATACTTAAGCTACTGCCAACTTATTTAGTCGGCGTTTCATTTCCCCTTTAAGGCTTAGGCCTATAGCCCCTGGGACTCGAGCTCTGGTCAACCGAGATGTGCACCCCCCAAGGTCAGACCAGCCTACGCCCTTGGGCATGGTGTCTCATTACCTCCACCGAGGTGATTATGCTTTATTTGTGTTATGGTTTATGTTTGTTATCAGGATTACACATAAAGGTGCATGTGAATTTTCATGAATAATTCCACCAGAGGTGAGGAATTAGATTTTGTTTTATAAGACGGTAAGATTCTGAACTGATTTATTTGTAGCTGCACTAAAGTGATAACAACTACTAACTTCTTTCGCCGGTATTCTATGATATGCAATATTAATATGTAACTGTCACTTTAAATGGAAACAATTTTACAACTGGAAAATGAGCTGTATTTGCTTTTTATATAACTTTATCTCTGTCCTGACATTGATACATTGAAGAAAATAACTTGTACAAGCATTCCAAAGATAAGAAGGTTCATGTTTCTTTGATCAAGTTTGTTTAATGCGAGTGCTTCACACAAGCAGCCTCTTATCATAAGATCTCCCACATCGCTTTCTGTGTACAGTCGGCCCCCTACTTATGAAATTAATCCGTTCCAGCACCTTTTTCGTAACGTGGAGTTTTCGTAAGTAGAGGCACATTTTACATGTAAAACGCCTGATTCGTTTCAAGGCTCCCAAGACTACCCCATAAACCCTATAAAAATGATAAAAATACACCAATTTTGTATGAAATATGTGTTAAAAGTAAAAGAAAATTAGTTATTAAACCATTTAAACATTTTATTAACATAGTAAACCATTGTATTAACATATTTATTAATTAAACCATTATTAAACATTTTAAAGTGCACAAGATGTTGTTGAGGCCAGCAATGTTGTGTGGTTTAGAAACAGTGGCCCTGGGGAAAAGACAGGAGGCAGAGCTGGAGGTAGCAGAGATGAAAATGTTGAGGTTCTCTCTGGGAGTAACGAGGATAGATAGGATCAGAAATGAGCATATCAGAAGGACAGCCCATGTAAGATGTTTTGGAGACAAAGTCAGAGAGGCTAGATTGAGATGCTTTGGACATGTACAGAGGAGGGATAGTGAGTATATTGGCAGTAGGATGCTGAGGTTGGAACTATCAGGCAGAGGGCCTAGAGGAAGACCAAAGAAGAGATTTATGGATGTGGTGAAGGAAGACATGAAGGTCATTTGAGTAAGAGAAGAAGATGCAGAGGACAGGGTGAGATGGAGGTGGATAATTTGCTGTGGCGACCCCTGAAGGGAACAGCCGAAAGGAAAAGAAGAAGCTTAGCGCACATACACACACAACACTCTCTCTCTCTCTCTCTCTATCTCTCTCTCTCTCTGTGTCTCTCTCTCTCTCTCTCTCTCTCTCTCTCTCACACACACACACACACACACACACACACACACACACACACACACAAACACACACACACACACACACACACACAATACACATGGCGTGCGCCATTAAATGCGGACTCCGCCCATTTTCCGTGGACACCGGAGCATTTTAAGACAGGGTATTCAAAGCGCATTCCCTGCTTGACAGATCGGAGGTCCAAACTCAACTTTAACTTGATTCCTTGAGGGATCGGAGGTCCAGATGAGCCGTGTTTTGTTCACATTCGGCGAAGCGTGCCACATTTATTAAACATTTACTGAATTAAACAACTTAAAAAACTAAACTAAAAACTAAAGAGTTAAGCCCCCTTTCATCTCTGACTGACTCTGTAGGTAGTCTCAGTCTCTCTCTCTCTCTCTCTCTCTCTCTCTCTCACACACACACACACACTGTCTTTCTCTCACTCTCTCTCTGTCTTTCTCTCTCTCTCTGTCTGTCTCTCTCTCTCTCTCTCTCTCTCTCTCTCTCTCTCTCACACACACACACACACACACACACACACACACACAAAAAAACAAAAAACTCTGTCTCTATGGTATGTTTTGCTGAATGCGAGCTCCGCCCACATGCAACGCGCAGCTGACGGAACAATTGTATTTAAATGTTTAAATGGACGGGATGTTTTATTTAAAGCAGAATTACAGTACCTGTTTGAAAGATCAGAGGTCCCGATTCAATATTAACTTGCTTCCTTGCGAGATCGAAGGTCTTGTCCCACTGATTATACTGATTATACTACTGATTATAATGTTACCAGCGGAGTGGAACGGTAAGTGCTTATTACCATAGAGGTGGAAAACATGAATAATAACAGAACAATATAAGAGTTTTAATGGTATTTGTGTTATTCATTTTGTGGTATCAACCAAACTACTTGCATGAAAGCTGAAAAAAACAGAAAACAGTATAATTAAAAAGGACCCCTTACTTTTTCTTCCCTTTAAACATTTCCTTTCAACATTTTCCTGGAAGTAAAATCGAGCCAATTAACACTGTCAACTTTAGCACATGGCACATTGAACAAATCAGCACAAACATAAACAAAAGCACATGGCCAGGAACTTCTTTTAAATTTATGAAGTTAGTGAGCAGGAGAATCGGGTGAAAAATACTCGTCAGCACTTTCTGATAGGTCCATATCTGGCTCATCGCTCCATTTATTCAGTGCATCCCATAGTTTTGCTGTAGCAGTTTGTAATGGTTCATAGGTTGTTGGACATTTACCAAGAGAACACAGCAAAATATTTTCCTGTTTTTTAAAGCATGGCGGAACAATCAAATGTGTTTTTACTGATGAACATTATAGACATTCCCCAGTGGCAGGGGGTCTTGAAATACCGTGCAAACTCACTTTTACAGGCACTGAACTCATTTTACGATTGAATAAAATTGGTTAGTTTGAGCTACCATTTTGCTCCCAGTACACATGGGTGGTTATTAGACGTAAGATAAAAACACATGGGGGGGGGGGGGGGGGGTGCGCTTATTGGAGCAGAGCACTTATTAGGTCAAATATGGTAAGTGGAATTTAATAGTGCAATTGAGCCATTGGAAATTATAGAAAGCCAAAAGCAATGATAAAGGAAACGGCACTCATACAGATGTAAAATTATTAAAATAAAGAATGTTTTGAAATACTTAAGTCCACAGAGCGGAACACAAACTATTCTGTGTGGAACTTCCAAAACCCAACAACAGAAGAATTAATTTTTCATTCCTTCATCATATAATTTTTTTAAAGCTGAATAGTACAAAGTTAGATGAAATCAATTTGAAATACGCATGTTTCGGTGCTAAGATTGGCGAGCTGTCCAGGGTGAACTTTGCCCTCGCCCAGAGTCGACTGCGATAGGCGCCAGCCTCCCTGTGACCCTAATTAGGGTTAAGCAGTTCAGAAAATGAATGAATGAATAATTATAAATATAAAACTAAGATATGCATCAAGATTAGTGTTGGATGACCACAGCTGGCACTGAATGTGAGAAATGTTATAACAGACTTACAGAGACAGTAGGACAGTTGTCAAATTCCTGATCGACATCATAGAGGACAAAGTCTTTAATGAACACCGCAATGGCTTTCAAGATAAAGGCCACAAACAGGTGCATATGAATGTAATTCCTTGTGCAGTGGAGTTTCCTGGGAAATAAAAAAAGATGAACACATGAGGCAGATATAAATCTGCCCTATTTTAAACACATCACTGTCCATTTCAATGTAATGCTGTCCCATACTGCTGTCAGACATTTCTATACAGAATCCTAAATAATTTATGACAAATTGTTCGAATACTGTTAAATATTTTAAACATCCTCATTATAGTAGAATATAAAAAGAAAAGTTCCAAACTAGGCTCATTCTTCCTAATAGCTCACATGAGCTTCATTCATTCACAAATAAACAAATATATAATCTCAGAAACCTAGAACAAATGCTAACACTTGTATTGGTATGTGAATGCTGGCATTTATATTGTTTCATTGATTATGAATGTTAAGCTTTATATAAAGATTTTAGTTGTCAAGGAACCAATAATTTTACTTTATGCATAATATTAATAACATTTTATTTGTAATCACTCATACTGTAAGCAGATTTCTGGTACTATTATCTAATGTAATCTGTGCATTTTGTTCTCAAGCATGTAAAAATTTATATATATATATATATATATATATATATATATATATATATATATATATATATACACATACACACACAGATATACTAGCATATCACACACACACACACACACACACACACACACACACATATATATATATATATATATATATATATATATATATATATATATATATATATATATATACACACATACACACACTAGTATATATATAGACGCTCCCCGACTTAAGTTTTCAAAAAACATATGACGTGTGACGTATGATGCTCATACTGTACTATGCATCCATAAATACCATTACCGTATCTCATAAAACACCTCTAAATCAATTATTATAAACATAACACTGTAAAATAATATCAAGCATATCAAATAATTTCAACATTAATTTCAAATAAGTCACTTATTTATACCAAGTCAATTTACATGAGGGGCAGTGGTGGTCTAGTGGTATAAGGTGCCGGATCGCTGATCCAAAGGTTGGGGGTTCGAGTCCCACTCTCCACAAGGTTGTCACTGTCCCTCCCAGTGCAGCTAGCTGGATTATCAAAGGTAGGCCATATCTCTCACTGTCTATGGTGTGAGGCATTTAAAAGAACCATTTCTGACTTTCGTAAAGAGTAGCTGCAAAGCCGTCAGTGTGTTTCTGCCCCTTGCTAAAAGGTTATGTCAAGAAGGGCATCCGACGTAAAAACCTATGCCAAATCAAATGTGCAAATCAGATGATTCGCTGTCGCGACCCCTGAGGAAGGGAAAAAGGGAGAAGATATCTATCTATGTATATATATATATATATATATATATATATATATATATATATATATATATTAATTGAGGCCGACATTCCCCCGCAACCAACGAATTCCGCAAAGTAGGATCACCCCCCCAACTGACGCATCTGTACATGCATGTGCGTATATAGTATCAATAAATACATATTCAATGTTATAAATGCTTATAATAACAATTAAGCATTAAAAAATAATGCATAAGATGTAAATAAAATATAAATACCCAGATATACAAATGGGCGCGCACGCACACAAAAGCGCGTGCATGCACTCAGATGCTCACCTCACAAAAATGTAAGCCGTTTTAATGGAAGGTTTTGGGTTGTTTATTGTTTTTGATTTTGTTTTTTTTTTTTGCATAATTGGCCTTGTTTTAGTTGCATTTTCCTTAACCTTTTCCCCTATTCTTCCTTAATTTCCTTATTTTTTTAATTCAAAGAATATTAAAAAAAAAAACGCGATGCGATGCACTGAAGCCGCATGAATTGAAGCACAAAGTAGCGAGAGATCCCTGTGTATCTATCTATCTATCTATCTATCTATCTATATATATATATATATATATATATATATACATACATATTCAGGCATTCCCCAACTTACATTCATCCGTTTTACGTTTTTTCGCTTTTACGTTTATTTATTAATTTTTTGGGGGGGGGGGGTCAAATTTTGAGTTTAGACACTGATGTAATGATGCAATAACGTAATATGACGCTGCGTCCATTGTTTACAAACG
>CM045734.1:24433563-24553563 GCA_024760905.1 Plotosus lineatus | reverse complement strand
CTGCCTGGTAGTTCCAACCTCAGCATCCTACTACCAATAAACTCACTATCCCTCCTCTGTACATGTCCAAACCATCTCAATCTAGCCTCTCTGACTTTGTCTCCAATCCTCTTGCATGGGCTGTCCTACTGATGTACTCATTTATGATTCTATCCATCCCATCCACCCCCAAAGAGAACCTCAATATTTTCATCTCTGCTACCTCCTGTCTTTTCCTCAGCGCCACTGTTTCTAAACCATGCAACATCGCTGGCCTCATCACCGTCTTGTACAGTTTTCCTTTCTTATGCTTTAACTGCACTGTGGTTTTTATTTTAGCGTGTTATGGTCACAAACGAGTTGCGTATTGAAATGCGCATTGGATAGGGGCTTGGCTGTCACACGCGGGTGGAGTGCTAAACATACACACCTGAGTCCACTTAATCAGTCTACTGAGTCCACTTAATGTTTCTTCGCATCTCTAACAGTGATTACAATTTCCCAAAGTGCCTTCCCTGTGAACAATAAAACGTACCATTTTGGGTGCTACCTCAGCTGACACTGGGTGAAGGCAGGGCACACCTGCAACAGCTTGCCAGATCAACACACACAACCATTTAAACTCACACCAAGGGGCAATGATATCTGAACCTGATATTTCTAACAATCTCAACATGTAATATTTATCATTCATCTGACTCCGGGCAAAGGCAGGGTACACCCTGAATGGCTCTCCAGTCCAACACACACACACACACACACACACACACACACACACACACACACACACACACACACACACACACACACACACACACACACACACACACATCCATTCACACCTTGGGCAATTAGGAACAGGCAATTTTCATAATGTGCATGTATTTGGATTATAGGAGGAAACCACCAGTATTTGAAGGTACCACATAAGCAATGGAAAAACATACAAACTTCACACATCAAAACATCCCTGCAAAGCCCTGGACTCAAAGCCAGGACTTTCTGGCTGTGTGGCTGACATGCTTAGTGCCTTCACTCTACCATTTCATTTATTCATTCATTTTCTGAACAACTTAATCCTAATTAGAGTCACGGGGAGGCTGGCACCCTTCTCAGCCAAATCTGCGCAAGGGGAGAGTATACCCTGGACAGCTTCCCAGGCCATCTCAGGGCAGAAACACAGTGGCGGCGATGCAGCCTACTCTTAACGAAAGTCAGCAATGGTTCTTTTACATGCCTCTTACTATAGACTTTGATAACGCAGTTATTACTTTGGGCTCAGTAATCCAGCACCTTACCACCGGGCCACCACTGCCCATCACTCTACCCCACTTCAATTATTCATAATCATAATTTGTTATAATCTAAGGAGAAATCCAATCCCTCTATACATTCACTCATCTGCTGACCCACTTAATTGTACTAGGGTTGTAGAGAGTCTGGAGCCTATCTCAGTCAACAATGGACAAAGGCAGGGTACAACCTGAAAAGCTCTCCAGTCCATTGCAGGGCTAACACACTCAACGATTGACACCTAGAAGCAATTTGGAATAGCCGATTAGCCTAATGAGCATATTTTTGTACTGTAGGAGGAAACTGGAGAACTCACAGAAATCCCGTGCAAGCACAGGAAGAACATACAAAAACTCCACACAGAAATGAGCGTGCTCAGGAATCAAACCCAGGACTTTCTTGCTGTGAGGCGGATGTGCTAACCACTGCAACACCATGCCACATTAGTACATGTGTCTCATTATTGATTGAAAAAGGGTGTGGCAGTTTGCTTGTACAGTATTTTATATTTGCCTACTCAATGAATGCTGAGCGCAGTGGGTTTTTTTATGGGCACAATACAGCGTGTCTATTCACTTAAGGTACTCTCACATTATGTAAAAGCGATGCACTCGCTCTATGCTGATTGATTAAGTCATTCTGAAATTCAAGGTCATTTATAAAATGTTTATAATACCAACCACACAGAAGTTCCAGCTTTCATACAGACTCCTAAGTAAGATATTCATATTATTTCATCTTAAACTCACTTTAATATTAGTATAGGAATTCAGATAGATCTGAAGTTTATCAAACCAGCTGCCTCTGTTATAGATGGCAAGACAAAGTGATAAAACATTTCCTAATATAACGCATTTAAGAATGAGACCAGACAGTGCAATAAGCATGGACATCTTTATAAGTCTTTATAATATGCAGTATGAACAGATAAGCTTGGCTGCGATAAATAAGTTTATATTCTGTATTAGTTAATTACAAATATTAACAGAAGATATTTTGGCTGGATTCATTTTCTTGCTCTTATTTCACCTTTACCATGCCGAGTGTTCACCATCCAAATTTAAATATTGTAATACAGTGATACCTCACTTTACGAAATTACTCCGTTCCAGAAGTGGTTTCGTAACCAGAATTTTTTTGTAAGTTGAGCAGTATTTTACATGTAAAAGTCCTGATTTGTTCCAAGGCCCCCAATAGAGGTTTTGCAGCTGACGTCATGCAAACGTCATCCCGCCATATTGGTGTGAAAACAAACCATTCACTCCGGCCCCAACACAATAGCACAAGCGTGTGTAAGGGTTTAATACTGCATTTATTTATTAAACAAGTGCAAAATGGCACTTAATGTGTTTCTGTCGGTTGTACAAATTATAGAGGAAAGAAGGTTGGTAGGTAAAGTCTGTTGGGTTTTTACACCCGAGCCTCATGGCTCATCAGGCCGGTGCTTATCCCCGGTTTCCATAGCATGAAGCGAACAGGAGTTCAACTCCCCCTGGATGGGACGCTAGTCCATTGCAGGTTACCTTCCCAGTATAGTTTTACTGGTACCCCTTTATACTGCTGGGTGAACAGAGGTACACTTGTGGTTGAGACCTTGCCCAGGGGTCTTAGCACAGTGAGGGTCTCAGTGGGATTCGAATTCACAACCTCCCAATCAAGAGTGCAGCACCCTAACCACTACGCCACCGGCCCCACCCATAGAGGAAAGAAACCAGGTGTTAAATATCATTGATTCCCTGCTAATAAGGCCCAATGAGAGAAATGGATTTTTGCTTTGAAAAGAACTGATACCGACAACAAAAGGAGAGATTGGCGAACAGTTTCTACCAGTCGTGTATGTAGCGAACATTTTGTTGGAGGCAAGTAATTTTTATCAGTAGATATATTATTATTTATTGTCTTAACCACAATTTGATTCTATTTAACTGTACAGACGCTCCCTGACTTACGTTTTTAATTGGTTCCGGACGGCCGAACGTAAGTTGAAAGTGAACGTAAGTTGTTACAGTGATGTATGACGTATAACGTGTGACGTATGACGCTCATACTGTACTATACAGCCATAAATACCGCTACCGTATCTCATAAAACACACCTAAATCAATTATTATAAACAGAATATTGTAAAATAATATCAAATATATCAAATAATATCAACATTAATTTCAAATAAATTCTATTCAAGCAAAATAATTTCAAATTGATAAAATTTAATCAAATTCACTCATCAAATATCAAATACAGTATCAAATATTACCTTTAACATTCTCTATGATGCAATTTTTCTGCTTGCAAATGGTTCCAATGGTCGACGGATGGTCACATCACATGAAGCTGAGCCGACTCACTTCACATGAAGCTTAAAACAGGCAATCAACGCTTACAATATGTGAGGCGCTCAATACCGAAAGTAGTGCACTTGCTGAAAGTAGTTTCCTTGCTTGAAACAAAGCACAGGTTATATGGACTTCCGGTGTTTTAAGTGTGCAAGGGCTCCGTTGAACTCGTTTAGTACTCAGTCTGCACTGATGTGAATCATTGATTTAACTCAGCAGAGTAGAGGATTCTCTTTCTTGGGTTTTCATTCATTTTACAACTCTTTTTGCTTAACTGAGTACTGCATGCATGGTAAATTGTGCCGATCTGAGCAGATAGTTAATTCATCTGTGTGTATGTATGTATATATATATAAAATGAAAAAAAAATTATATATATATATCAACAATGATTGCTACACTCTAAGCCCTTTAAAACTTTTCAGTTTTTCGTGAGGATAATCAGATGTGCGATTAATCAAATAATTATAGATATGTGGGTATGTTAAACCAGGTATCTTGTCCGTTGCTTCATCCATGCAGTTAACAAATAAACCATCGGGCAAAATGTATGGATCATTTGTTAGCCCTGATAACCATAGTTTTTGAATATACTGTTGTTTATGATCGTTATCATAATTACCAGGGAGCTCGGAAAGCACTGGGATTGTATTACGGCTGTCGATATTCATATTTATATAATCTACCAAGCTAAAAACAGGCACCGCTATTGCAAAGTACACGTTTGTATGGCGGCATCTACTCGGTGGTCACGTGACTGCAAAACCTCTATACTATCCCCTAAACCCTTTAAAAATTATAAAAGTATACCTTTTAAAGCCTCCTTCTGCTTCAATATCGTACTGATGGTAGACAGGTTTCGGCCATATTCCTTTGCGATATCACTCAATCACATGACACGAGCCTGCTTCTTCTTTTCACTGGCACCGGGAATCACTTTCACCGGGAATCACATGCACGGTTGTGTGTGTGTGTGTGTGTGTGTGTGTGTGTGTGTGTGTGTGTGTGTGTGTGTGCGCGTGATTGTGTGTGTGTGTGTGTGTGTGTGTGTGTGTGTGTGTGTGTGTGTGTGTGTGTGTGTGTCTTCTTAGCAGAGTTGTAATCTTACAAATGTTTATGCAAGGTTAAAAGCCTGAGCTAAATAATAAAGTTGCAATGCGCACACTCGAAAAACTCATGAAACAACAGTACCTCTGTCTTTTATGCTTCTTAGAACTCCGTGACAAACAATGGGTTGAAGGCACACGAAAAGCATCATGGGAATTATGGAGATTCAGCTCCCTCCTAGCCAATGGGAGGCCAGCAGGGCGGGGTGTTGGGAGATAGCCAATAGTGCATTGTTTGAATTTTTGAGATGGTGTGTTTTGTAACGTGAACTTTTTTCGTATCTAGAGATGGAGACTTTAGGTAAATGCCTTTTGTAACTTGGATTTTTCGTTTGTTGGGTCTTTCGTAAGGTGAGGTACCACTGTACTGATATGATTTCAGCTGAAGAATCTTGAAAGTACTTAAACTTATTTAGGTGATGTTTATTTTGCTCATGACAGACATATTGGAAGGCTAAAAATATTCCATTCTGTATGGTTGAGGATGTGGTGTGCAAAAGTTTTATGGAAAAATGTTTCCTGTTTACTGTGTGTTCTATATTTGTGGTTCTAATACTTCATATGTCTCTCTCTCTCTCTCACTCTGTGTGTGTGTGTGTGTGTGTGTGTGTGTGTGTGTGTGTGTGTGTGTGTGTGTGTGTGTGTGTGTGTGTGTGTGAATACATCTCCACTCCCAATTTGTGTATAGTCTTAAAATTTTTGTTTGTGCCTGTATAAAAATTCCACATGGCTGACAAGTATTTTTCTTAGACTAATCTTAGACTAATACCCTAATTCCCTGTTCCTGCTCTGAGGATTACAAGTTAAAATCCTTATGATTCCAACAAAATTGGCTGCGCTCTCTTGATAGGAAGTACAAACCATCCCTCCCCTGTCAATCAGAGTGAGGGTGAGAAATAGGCAAGCCCAAATTAGGAAGAAAATTTAATTCCTGGTTCTCTGTAAACTCTGGTACTTTTTGGTTCTGACACCTAGCGGTGTCATGGACTAAGTTTCCAGTTATTCATTCTATCCCCGCTACAGGCACATAAACCACAGCTCTGTAAATTCAAACACTTCATGCACATATAATTTAAACTAAACTGCTAATCAAATTATATCCATAATCACAACCTACATCTTTTCACTTCAGCTTCTAGTAACAGAACAATAAATAATTTTACAGAGGCTTTCTTTTAAAATATATTTGCATTGTATGATCACATAATTAGATCATGGTTTACGCCATAAATTATTTCCCCATGTGGCCCTGGGATAGCCTGGCAAACTGATCAGGGTGTACCCCGCCCTTGCCCAGAGTTGGTTGAGATGGACGTCAGCCTCCCCACGACCCAAATTTAGATTCAATAGGTTCAATAAATGAATGCATGAGGATCTTCCCATGTGTGGTCAAACTATTTTCCAAAGCAAAAAAGCAGCATCTGTTTGAATAATCCCTAAGATGTCTATCTGGACTTTTTAATCATCAGCCCACCTCTGAGTTTGTCTGAGATACTCAGAGGCAGGAATTTGTCCAGAAATGGAGAAAGGAAAACAACATCTCATCCAGATCGAAATAACAAGGCATAAATTCCTCTACCTCATCCCCATATAAAACAAATAGCATTCAAATAAGCCATGAGGGACACAAACTCCTTTTGAGCCCCAGACCTGGGCACTCTGTACACTCATGACCATTTGAAATTTATGTGACTGACTGAAACCAATTACTAATACAGAGAGGCAGGCTGTTCAGATCAAGTGTGTAATGTACAATGAGTAGGGTTTATGTCTATAGAGCTCAAATCTCACTGAGATTATTAAATACATAACATTTGGTGACCGTCCAAAACACCAGGATGAAATAGGGTAGATATGAATTGTCCTGCAAGTACATTTATGCTTTCATTTTCAGAGGCACATTATCCTAATTAATGTCACGGGGAGAAAACGTATCATCTTGCTATACATAGGATATGTGTATGGGGTTTGACAGTTCCCACCAAAACTTGTCAAGTAAGGGAAATCATATGGGAGCTCCACTTTTAGACAGTGTCTATATATATATATATATATATATATATATATATCTTCTTCTTTTACTTTCGGCTGCTCCCTTCAGGGGTCGCCACAGCAAATCATCCGCCTCCACCTCACCCTGTCCTCCGCATCTTCTTTTCTGACTCCAACAACCTTCATGTCTTCCTTCACCACATCCATCCAACATTCAAAGTCCCCACTCTCAGTCCTAGACTCATGCCTTTCCTCTTCTCTCTCTGCCTACGGACACGCCTCCCACCTCTCCTTCTTCGACGTCTTCGACCAACAGTAGTCCAATTTCCATCAGCACCCTGTTGATTGACAGCACTGATGGCGGTCGTTGTTAACCCGGGCCTCGACCGATCCGGTATGGAGGTAATACTTTTGATTTGCATTTTAAGTAATTGGCATTGGTTTTACGTCGGATGCCCTTCCTGACACAACCCTCTGCATTTCTCCGGGCTTGGGACCGGCATGAGGGGGAGAGACACTGGTTAGTGCCCCCCCACCTCATGGCTGCATTATATATATATATATATATATATGTATCTAAAATCTCAATTGGCTATGATCACTAAATTGGCAGTAGTGTGACATTTTTACAATCATGCATGTGTTCAATAATAATGTGACATTCACAGCACATCCCTTTTGTCACCCTGGGACTGACGGATCCCGTCTGATCTCGGAAGGTCAGCATGGGAGAACCTGGTTAGTCCCTATCAAATAAAATCTGCTATGACAGTGGAGTCACCCATGAGGATGGTATTAGACAACAGAAGATAACAATACAAAATCTATTATTTACACTGACCTTATTTGTACATTAGAATTATAATGAATGTTATATTATTATATTCTACTCGTCAAAAATTTTATAACCACATTCTCTCAGTTTTTAGTGAAGCTCCTGAACAGAGTACTATTGCCACAGAATATGACTTGGATGGCTCTCCTGTACCAGTCTGGTTGTTCACATGTGCTCACCTCAGGCAACCCATGCTGACTGGCCGTTACGTCACTTGCATGATGACAGGCAGAATATATATTTTTTTAATGATTTCAATTTAAAATATTTAAAATGGCCCTGCAATGGCCCGGCCGGCTGTCCAGGGTAGTCTGCCCTTGCCCAAGTCGGCTGAGATAGGCACCAGCCTTCCTGCAATCCTAATTAGGACTAAGCGGTTCAGAGAATGAATGGTTTCATATTCCACTGCTCAGATTCACACACAACAAAGACCCCTTAATTTAAATCACGTAGGGAGATAAACGTACAGGTTAAAAAAAAAAAAGTTGATAGAGAACCCTGAAATCCTAATCTTGACAGAGAATAAATGTGTTAGATTGATAATTAGACCAACAAGACAAGTAATGCAAATAAAATAAATCAGCAAAGGAAAGGAATGGAAAGTTAATCTCCTTCAGATATTTCAGCTGGACACTCTCATGACATTCTTTCACTGATGGAAATAAAATGGTTTTCTGGAAATTCTTGCCAACACCATTGTAGTAGTTCCCACAGATATGTTGGACCAGTCAATTGCTTTGCCTTCACCCTTCTTTACACTTCATCCCAAACCAGCTCAGTAGGATTTAAGTCTTTAATCTGAGTTTGTTATTCCATGATTTAAATTCCAACATCTTGTTCTTTTCTTCTACGGTGATTCTGACATACCGCTTTGGCATGTTCTAAAAAGTTTCACTGGTACTGTATAGTGTTCATCAGTTCATTTTCTGTAACCGCTTAATCCAAATTAGTCGCGGGGAGGCTTGCACCCATCCAAGCCAACTCTGGGCAAGGGCAGAGTACACCCTGGACAGCTCGCCAGACCATCGCAGGGCGGAAACACGCTGACGGCTATGCAGATACGCTTGTCGAAAGTCATTAATGGTTCTTTTATAGGCCTCACACCATAGACATTGAGAGACATGGCAGGCCTTTGATAACCCAGTTAGCTGCACTGGGGGCACAGTGACAACCTTGTGGAGAGTGGGACTCGAACCCCCAACTTTAGGATCAGCGATCCAGCACCCTTTACCACCAGCCCACCACTGCCCCGCTGTATAGTGTATATTTTACTAACTGATTAATCTAAAATATTATAAATAATTATATAGCTTGAATACTTCCTCACACTCAGTAAATCATGTTTAAGTTTATTTAAATTATTTACAGTAATCATAAATGATATAGATAAAAACATATAAATATATTATTACTGTACAAAATGATGGTATATCTCCACTGTGCTAAAACCCCTGAGCAAGGTCTTAACCACAAGTGTGCCTCTGTTCACACAGCAGTATAAATAGGTACCAGTAAAAATATACTGGGAAGGTAACCTGCGATGGACTAATGCCCCATCCAGGAGGAGTTGAACTCCTGGTCGCTTCACGCTGCAGAAACCAGGAATAAGCACCGGCCTGATGGGCCACTAGGCTCGGGTGTAAAAAGCCCAACAGACTTTGCCTTTTTACCTCCCTACACAATGATGCGTCCCTTCAAAATTGTGAATTTCTATTACTTGTCATCTCTGTGACAGTGTTTCCTAATATAGTGAAGTCTCATCATTGACTCAATGGCTGAATGTGTTTACCTGTTCTGTGTTTCTCTTAATCACTTTTGTAATTTATTTTTGTTTACTCTTGTTTATCATTGTTAAGTTTTTCTACAGGTCATGCCATTCTGAGTGTTGTATCTCTGTAGTCCTCTTTTTGTTTATGGTTTCTGACTATGGATTATTCTTTTGTGATTTTAGTTCTATGTGCATGTTCTTGCTTTGATAATAATAAATTCCATTTTATTTTGGCTTTACTTTATTTCCACAACTAGTTTCATCTTAGCACTAAAGTTAAATGCCTAAATTACTGCTCACTCAGTGAAAATTTCCTAATTTATAACATCCAATTTATATCGTCCTTGAAAAGCGCAAAAAAAGTTTCTCTGGGAACAAATCAAAAAAGTGAACTGACATGAAACCTATTTCCTTCACTATAAAAGTGTACAAATGATCACATTTACAGCGTTGTTGGGAGTGTAATCTCCTTCAATGCAGCTCTGATTCAGCTCTGCTGTGTTAAATTACACTGCTCAAACCTAATCATCAAAATAAGAGCCTGCGATAAACGTTGTGATCCTGCAGTGCAGATGAGATGAGCAGGAAGATACCATAAATAATGTTTGCAAGTTTGCAAATTTATCCTTAAAATCTCACAGTGGTAAATGCAAACTTGTCATTGAGCTGATCCAGCTCATGTTAAGGTGGCATTAGTATCCGGCCCCTGCACTAGTGATGAAAATGGACAGCATTACGATTGACTGAAGTTGGAAATCTGATTTAAAGGAACCCTAACAATGGATAATTGACAAACTCTGAGAAACTGCGTCTCTCTAAAGTCTAGAAAATGTGTATTGTTTGAAATGTTTATTGTTACTGGACACTCAACGTTGTCTATTAAAATGAATATATAGAAACAAGTTATTTTTAAATTCTGCAAAAATTCTTTAAATAGTGATAAATCTGTATCTCATGCACCCATCATTGTTGGTGAGCCAACATTTAATTTTATAACACAAAGCAATTTTATTTTGAAGATAGAACATAACAATATTAAAAACACTCGTTTTTTTTTTAAATGCATGGTTCTATTTGTTTTGCTGTTGTCTTTTTTACATGATGTAAGATTCATTTTGAACTAATAATTATAAATCAATAAAAAACCTGTCATATAGGCTTATTCCAAGTGTTTGATTGAAAGTTTATTTGAAAGTAACTCCTTACCTGAAGATGCACAGGATGACTATGGCCATAGTCAAAGAGATGAGAGAAACACTATGTCCAATGGTGTAGCCAATCTTAATGGAGCGGAAGAAATTATCCTTAAGAGAAATTTAAAAACAACACATGGTGCTTTACTTTAAGTGATTGTGGCAGTTATTAGCTTTTAAATCAACTGTACATTATAAATGGATTTTGTCAGCAACCCCATGAAAGACTGGTGTTACATTTAAGGCCAGAAAAAATATTGATGTCAGATGTTTAATGTATTAACTTGTTTTTATTTTAGTAATCAATTAAAGTGATACAAAACTGGCATGAAAGGTGATATTAAGTCCTGGAGCCCTTTTAGACAGTAAATAGACAGCCCTCATTACACAGTTTTATCTGTGAGCCTCATTTGATAAAGCTTGCTAATATATATACCAGGATCCCTCGTTACTTCGCGCTTCAATTCATGCGGCTTCAGTTTGGGCTTTTTTTTTTTTTTTTAATAAATAAATATTCATCGAATTAAAAAATAAGGAAAGAAGGTAGAATAGGGGAAAAAGTTAAGGAAAATGCCATAAAAACAAGGCCAATTATCCAAAAAACCCTAAACCAACACAAAACAAAAAAACAACCTTAAATCTTCCATCAAAACTACATACATTGTTGCATAGGTGTGTGCACAAGCATATACATACACATATATGTTCCTGGGGGCGGGGTGGGGGGGTGAGCCTAATTTGCAGATTTCGATGGTTGTGTTGGGATCTCGGTTCCAATTAACCATGGAAAGTGAGGGATCCCGGTATATATATATATATATATATATATATATATATATATATATATATATATATATATATATATATATATATATCTCGTACCTCACCTTATGAAGTGAATCTGTTCCAGAAGTGGTTTCATAACCTGATTTTTTCAGAAGTTGAGTCGCATTTTACATGTAAAAGGCCTGATTCGTTCCAAGGCCCCAATACTACCCCCTAAACCCTTTAAAAATTAAAAAAGTATACCTTTTAAGGCCTCCTTCTGCTTCAATATCGTACCATGGTAGACAGGTTTCGGCCATATTCCTTTGCGATATCACTCAACCGCATGCCCCAAGCCCGCTTCTTCTTTTCATTCACACCGGGAATCACTTTCTTGGGGCCCATGATGAATGACGAAAAATAAAGTTGCAATGAGCACACTTGAAAAATTCGCGAAACAACAGTAACTCTGTCCTTTATGCGTGTTAGAACTCCGTGATGAACAATGGGTCGAAGGCACACGAAAAGCATCATGGGTATTATGGAGATGCATCTCCCTCCTAGCCAATGGGAGGCCAGCGGGGCAGGGTGTTGGGAGATAGCCAATGGGAGAGCAACTCTATCGTGCCAATTTCAAAACAAAATACAGGATGCTACAAGTGTATTTATGTTTCAGGGGATTTGTGCGGCTGCAAAGCCGAGTGCCCATTGTTAGAATTTTTGAGATGTCCTGTTTTGTAACGTCAATTTTTTTCATATGTTTCGTAACTTAGATTTTTTGTTTGTTGGGTCTTTCGTAAGGTGAGGTACCACTGTATGTATGTATGTATGTATGTATATATATATATATATATATATATATATATATATATATATATATATATATATATATATATATATATATTTATTTATTTATTTATTTTAGATTACAAATTGTTTATTGTACCCAGCCATATCATGAACACCAGGAGCAAAGAAGTGGGATAATTTTCAAGAAGGGGGTGTTGTGGGTCAAACTGAGAGTGGACTTGGCCAGAGTCAGGTATTCCCAAAACCCAGGATTCCTTCTGATCTAGTAAACAGAGTAATTACACATTTCTCAAACAAAGGCAAAAAAAATCAACAGCATCCCGCTTAGATCAACCCAGGCTCTCTGACACGTATCATGTTTTCTGAATGACTTCATGTTTGGGTCATACACAAATGTCTGTCTGTCTTCCTTTCGGCTTTTTCCCTTTTACTTGGGAGTCACCACAACGAACCATCTGATTCGCACGTTTGATTTGCCAGAGGTTTTTACGTCGGATGCCTTTCCTGTCACAACCCTTTTTAGCAAGGGACAGAAACACGCTGACGACTTTGCAGCTACTCTTTACGAAAGTCAGCAATGGTTCTTTTACATGCCTCTCACCATTGACAGTGAGAGACATGGCCCGCCTTTGATAACCCAGTAAGCCGCACTGGGGGGGACAGTGACAACCTTGTGGAGAGTGGGACTCGAACCCCCAACCTTTGGATCAGCGATCCAGCGCCCTATACCACTAGACCACAATTGCCCCAGGGGTCATACAGAAATATTTCATATAAATTTATATATCCAACAACTATGAAAGAGATGTTTCTTTGCGCTGTAACTAAAATTATATGACTGTACTCTGACTAAACAGCTCAATGCAGGTGTTAATATTAAGAAAAAACTTACAAAAGTAGTAATGTATTAGGTTAAAAGTGGCTCACAATATCAGTTATTGATTAAAGTCATCCTAAACTTTGCTGACATGCTGATATAGTGTCGACAGATTGGTATTTCTCTATGTCAGGGATTTTTTTCTTTAAATTATTATTCTATTAAGCTACACTTATTTTTAAATATATGCTGAATGAGACTCATGATTTACAAACGTTCATGCACGCTATCACCACAGTGCATCCCCTCAGCCTCTTGCCTATTTTTTAACATTTTTCAAAATTATATTGTGGGAGAAGATAAGCTCAGAGCTGGGAATAAAAGTACATTTTAATAATAGCTCACAAAAGAACACTGCTGACTTCTTCTAGATCACTGAATAACTGCCTTATTACACATAATTAGGTAGAATTTGGCTGTCAAACAAGAAGGTTGGTTTAAGTAATTAAACACTTTCACTATGAAATTTGTTCATATAACTGAATCACAGTGCTCTTTTATTTCAATTAAATGTAGCCTTTAGTTAAAGATGAATATGCGCAGGAGGAATACTTTTCATCATTTTTTACTTTTTTGATTCTCCCCGTTTTCTCCCTAATTTAGTCATATGCAATTCCCACCTATCAAGTATAGCCTTCACTATCGTCATCATCATCATGCCACCCTGTGGCGTTGTGGACAACCTTGGGGCACTTTTGCTGGAATCGGGTACCCAACAGTCGCAGGAAATCGGTCTTCGCCATCTATGAAGACTCAATTTCATTACCTTTTAAAGCACTGTTATAAAATCGCTTAAATTAACTAGGAGAAAGAGGTTACTTCACTTCCTATCATATGACCACCATCAACTTGGGAGGGTCGAAAGCATGCAAACACCACCTCCATGATATGCAATGCTAGCCTGTCTGTTCGAACTGCGATGCATGCGTATTTGTGGGAAATTCTAACACTCACCCCCTTGTACGAATGAACTCGCAGACACCCATGATTGGCGGGCGATCTCTGTGGGTGACAGGGAAGTGAGAGTATGCCGTCCCTCAAACCTGTGAGGGCTTGGCCATTTAGCTCCCATGAACTCCCGGTCTTGGATGGCTGTGGCATTAAACTGGATTCGAACTTGCGATTTCCGGGTTAATAATCGTGCATCTTGTCAATGTGAAGCCCTGCAGGAGGAATTCTTTAAAATGTTTTGCTGCAGAGCTGGTAATATTTGGCATGGTTATTTAATTGGTTGTTAAATAAGGCTGTTGAGATCAACTCCACTGATAATAGCAGGGTTAGAGCACAATTACTGTGATAAAATTATCGCCTTTGCCTGCTACCGTCCTTCATCCAATTTTCCTTTATACCATATTTTCTACCTCGAGGCCCTTCTTTCCCATTTCAAAATTTCATAAACATGGAATTATTTGCCATGTGTATAGAACAGCTGTATGAGTCAGTGCTAAGTATTGTACAAAATGTTAGAATTAACACAGTGCATCTTCTTTCTTCTTCTTTTCCTTTCGGCTGTTCCCTTTAGGGGTCGCCACAGCAAATGATCTGCCTGCATCTCACCCTATCCTCTGCATCTTCTACTCTTACTCCAACTACCTTCATGTCCTCCTTCACCACATCCATAAATCTTCTCTTTGGTCTTCCTCTGGGCCTTCTGCCTGGTAATAATTAACACAGTGCATCACAGCCAAAAAATAGCAGAGGTGCAACTTTTTACTCACCTCGAAATTGCTAGGAATGTAAATTGCACCTCCTTCAATCACACCCCTTAAATTTGTGAGGAGATCAGCCAAATTTTACAGACCCGCTACATAAACTATTCTACTCTGCTTAATGTAGTAGCTGTAAATGTTGTGTGTTTCATGTGTATTTCTTTTTTTCTTGCTAGCAATCAGTGGTGTAGGATGTAATCCAACCTATCATCCACCCATAGCCTAGTTTTTCACCCTGTCCCTCCATCATTCACCACACCCTTTCCTCATTCCTAATCCTTGCAGAAATTTATTGTGGTGGTTCCAAACAACACTCATTTTCTGCTTGAGCCAAACTGCAAATTATTTATTTTTTTAAATGATTGATTTAATGAATTTAAACCGCTGCTGTGCCAGGTGTTTGTGAGGTTACGTCTCCTGTGTGAGCAGTGCAAATGGCTGCAACCATGCAACGTTAATGCTGATTGGATTAGAAAAGTGAGATCAACGAATCATAGTGCTTGTTGTGAAAAGGATGATCTTGGTGATGGGTATTCAGGTCAAGCCGTGTCCTTTGAACGAGCGCGATTACATCTTTTAAACCTGATGCACTGATTAATGAAATTCTTTTTAAATGACTCGGGCTGCAGTCTGTAATGACAACTGTCCTGTGGCATTGGACATTTAGTAAGGACAGTGTGTGTATTGTTCTTTTGTGGAAATTCCGACTCCTGTACTCTCGTTTAAAGTGAAACACTAACAGCTAAACAGTTAATTTTCTTCCCCTCTAAATCTTCTTCTTCTTCTTCTTCTTTTACTTTCGGCTGCTCCCTTCAGGGGTCGCCACAGCAAATCATCCGCCTCCACCTCACCCTGTCCTCCGCATCTTCTTTTCTGACTCCAACGACCTTCATGTCTTCCTTCACCACATCCATAAATCTCTTCTTCGGTCTTCCTCGAGGCCTTCTGCCTGGTAGTTCCAACCTCAGCATCCTACTGCCAATATACTCACTATCCCTCCTCTGTACATGTCCAAACCATCTCAATCTAGCCTCTCTGACTTTGTCTCCAAAACATCTTACGTGGGCTGTCCCTCTGATATACTCATTTCTGATCCTATCCATCCTCGTTCGCCCAGGAGAACCTCAACATTTTCATCTCCGCTACCTCCAGCTCTGCCTCCTGCCTTTTCCTCAGCGCCACTGTTTCTAAGCCATACAACATCGCTGGCCTCACCACCATCTTGTACACTTTTCCCTTCATTCTTGCTGACACTCTCCTATCGCACATCACACCGGATACTTTTCTCCAACCATTCCAGCCTGCCTGCACACGCTTCTTCACTTCTTTTCCACACTCTCCATTGCTCTGGATTGTTGAGCCTAAGTACTTAAAATCCTCCACCTTCGTTATTTCTGCTCCCTGTAACATCACCGTTCCTCCTGGGTCCTTCTCATTCACACACATGTATTCTGATTTTCTGAGGCTAACCTTCATTCCTCTCCTTTCCAGGGCATACCTCCACCTCTCTAGATTTTCCTGCACTTGTTCTCTGCTCTCACTACAGATCACGATGTCATCTGTAAACATCATAGTCCATGGAGATTCTTGTCTCACCTCGTCTGTCAGCCTGTCCATCACCATAGCAAACAAGAAGGGGCTCAGAGCTGACCCTTGATGCAGTCCCACCTCCACCTTGAATTCGTCGGTCACACCGACAGCACACCTCACCACTGTCTTACATCTCTCATACATGTCCTGCACCACTCTAACATACTTCTCTGCCACTCCAGACTTCCTCATGCAATACCACAGTTCTTCTCTTGGCACCCTGTCATATGCTTTTTCCAGATCCACAAAGGCACAATGTAGCTCCCTCTGACCTTCTCTGTACTTCTCTATTAACATCCTCAAGGCAAACATTGCATCTGTGGTGCTCTTTCTTGGCATGAATCCAAACTGTTGTTCACAAATGCTGACCTCTGCCCTTAGTCTAGCTTCCACTATTCTTTCCCATAACTTCATCGTATGGCTCATCAACTTTATCCCTCTGTAGTTGCTGCAACTCTGCACGTCTCCCTTGTTCTTAAAAATGGGCACCAGCACACTTCTCCTCCACTCCTCCGGCATCTGCTCACTCTCTAGTACCTTGTTGAATGTTCTTGTCAGAAAATCTACTGCTACCTCTCCTAGACACTTCCATACCTCCACAGGTATATCATCAGGACCAACTGCCTTTCCATTCTTCATCCTCTTCAATGCCCTTCTCACTTCACCCTTTCTGATCTTTGCTACATCCTGCTCCTCAATGGTTACCTCTTCTACTCTTTTTTCTCTCTCATTTTCCTCATTCATCAGCTCTTCAAAATACTCTTTCCATCTTCCCAGCACACTTCTGTCATCAGTCAATACATTTCCCTCTCTGTCCTTTATCAATCTAACTTGCTGCACGTCCTTCCCATCTCTATTTCTCTGCTGTGCCAACCTGTATAGATCATTTTCTCCCTCTTTACTATCCAACCTATCATACAAGTCATCATACGCCCTCTGTTTGGCCTTAGCCACTGCTACTTTCGCCTTACGCTGTGTCTCCCTGTACTCCTGTTTACTCTCTTCGGTCCTCTCAATGTCCCACTTCTTCTTGGCTAACCTTTTCCTTTGTACACACTCCTGCACTTCCTCATTCCACCACCAAGTCTCCTTATCTACTTTCCTTCCAGAGGACACACCAAGTACTCTCCTACCTGTGTCCCTGATCACATTTGCTGTGGTTGTCCAGTCATTTGGAAGCACTTCATGGCCACCCAAAGCCTATTTCAACTCCTCCTTGAAGACAACACGACACTCTTCCTTTTTCAGCTTCCACCACTTTGTCTTCTGCTCTGCCTTTGCCTTTTTCACCTTTCTCACCATCAGAGTCATCCTGCACACCACCATCCTATGCTGTTTGGCAACACTCTCACCCACGATGACTTTGCAGTCACTGACTTCCTTCAAATTACATCGCCTACACAAGATGTAGTCTACCTGTGTGCGCCTACCTCCGCTTTTATAAGTCACCCTATGCTCCTGTTTCTTCTCAAAGAAAGTATTCACCACAGCCATTTCCATCCTTTTTGCAAAATCTATCAACATCTGTCCTTCTGCGTTCCTGTCCTGGATACCAAACCTGCCCATCACTTCCTCGTCCCCTCTGTTGCCTGCCCCAACATGTCCATTGAAGTCTGCACCTATGACCACTCTTTCACCTCTGGGGGTACTCTGCATCACTTCATCTAAGTCACTCCAGAATCTCTCCTTCTCTTCTAGCTCACATCCTGCCTGTGGGGCATAAGCACTAACAACATTGAGCATTACACCTTCAATTTCTAACTTGAGATTCATCACTCTGTCTGACACTCTTTTCACTTTTAGAACATTCCTGACAAACTCCTCCTTCAAGATGACTCCGACTCCATTTCTCTTCCCATCCACACCGTGATAAAATAGCTTAAACCCTGCTCCTAAGCTTTTAGCTTTGCTACCTTTCCACCTGGTCTCCTGAACACACAGTATGTCCACCTTCCTCCTCTGCATCATGTCAACCAGCTCTCTACCTTTTCTGTGCATAGTTCCAACATTCAAAGTCCCCACTCTCAGTCCTAGACTCATGCCTTTCCTCTTCTCTCTCTGCCTACGGACACGCCTCCCACCTCTCCTTCTTCGACGTCTTCGACCAACAGTAGTCCAATTTCCATCAGCACCCTGTTGATTGACAGCACTGATGGTGGTCGTTGTTAACCCGGGCCTCGACCGATCCGGTATGGAGGTAATACTTTTGATTTGCATCATCAATAATTGGCATTGGTTTTACGTCGGATGCCCTTCCTGACACAACCCTCTGCATTTCTCCGGGCTTGGGACCGGCATGAGGGGGAGAGACACTGGTTAGTGCCCCCCCCCCACCTCATGGCTGCATTTCTTCCCCTCTAAATGTACTGTACATATTCTCTACTGAAATATGTCTCTATTTTTAGCCCTCTACACACCGTAGACATAGAGATTATCAAGAAATTAAAGAAATAATCAGTGTGCGGTTGTGCGGTGTATCAGGGCAGAGTCGCTCTGGAAGAGACTGATTCGGTCAGGATAGAAATAGTTCGACATTGAAGAAATGTGGTCAGTGTCAATAAAAACCCCATCACACTCAACCATGTTCCCACTACAGTCTCACGAAACCTGCACAAGATAGTAAGAACAAAGTAAAAGCCAATAAAAACTTGGCATGATTTCCATCGAGGAAGTGGTAAAACTTTTGGAAAATAACGTTCATTCATTTTCTGAGCCACTTAATCCTAGTTATGGTTGTGGGGAGGCTGGTGTTCATCTCAGCTAACTCCAGGCAAGGGCGGGGTACACCCTGGACAGCTCATCAGGCCATCGCAGGACTGGAAATGAACCCTAGTTTTATATTTAGATTTACATTTAATTTGTACCATATTACTCTAATTAACCAAATGGAAAAAATACAAGTTCACTTTTTTTTTCCATTCAAAACCCATGGGTAATACAAACTAACACCCTCGACTGAGTCATTGTAAGGAAATATCAACCTAGCAATATGTAGAAAAATATAAATGCTTTTATGACATAAAATGATCTTCGGCAACTCCATTCACTGAGCTGTATAAATACTTTATAAGTATAAATACCTCGAAGTCATGTAATATTTTTTGAGAATGCTGTGATGTCAAGTACTCAGTGTAATGAAATCAAATGTGTCATGTTCTGTGTCAGGAGAGCAACATATGGCTAAAGAGGAGATGAAGCGCTGGGTTAGAATGAAAAAAAGATTAAAATCAAGCTGCTGAGGTACGGGGCACAATCATGCAATGATAAAAAGTAAAAGAAATTAAATTATTTCTAAGCTGAGCGTGTCAGTATGTTCAGTGTGTGTGAGTGTGTTTGTAGAGTCAACCTTGAAAAGAAGAATTTTATGTCTATGATGCCTTGATTACTATTTTTTACCCCGAAAACCCCCTCAAAACACTTCAACTTACGTCTTCTACTGTGCCATTGGGATTAAACCCACAATTCACAGCAATCATTATAGGGAGCACTTCAGTCCAGCCATCTGCTGTGCAAGTCTTGGAGAGATTACCTGAGTGACAGAGACAGAGAGTGAAGGTTTTAAGGATCACTGAACATTTCTATACACACATCTGATATACTCACAGAAATGTGTTTATTGCTTAAGTGTCTTAAGTGTTAACCCAGTCCTGTACTGTTCTTCTCATGCTTGCATAGGTTAGTGCCAGGTTATCCGGTTTCCTTCTACAATCTAAAGTAGATTTTTTTTTTTCTTTCCCCAGTTTCTCTGTAATTTTAGTCGTGTCCAATTACCACCCATCAGGCATTGCTTTCACTGTCACACGTCCAGGGACGGGCGAAAGCATGCACTCTGTAAAGTGCAATGTTGGCCTGTCCGCCTCTTTTCGAAACTGCTTCCCATGTGTATTTTGGGGACGGTCAAACACGCTCGAAGTTAAAGCGCTATCTGCTCCCGAGACGCCTCTGATTGGCTAGCAATCACTGAGTGTCAGGGGAGTGAGCGGACACCATTCCTCCATCCAGTGAGAGCTCAGCCATTTAGCTCCAATGGACTACCGGTCACAGACATCTGTGGTATTAACCCGGGTTTGAATTTGGGTTCTCTGGATTAATATTCATGCACCTTTTCGATGCATTCGGGAGCCATGGATTTAGTTAACTGGCTACCCTGCCTGTACATGTAAATGGAGATGTTAACCCCACAACAGACAAGCAACCTCTCCGTGGCGCACCTCACAGGGCAGCACACGCAACCAGTCACACATCCACACCTACGAGCAATTCGGAATATGAATGCTTTTGGATTGTGGGAAAGAAACTGAAGTAACTGAAAAAACACACGCATGCATGAGAACATGCAAACTCCACATAGAAACATCCGAGTCCAAAAATCATAATCAGGAGCTTCCTGCTGTGAGGCGAATGTGCTAATCACTAAGTCACTGTGCCACTCTTAACTGAACCAGTCAGGTACATACAGCGTCTATTACCAATTCCAGTCGATTCTTTACTCAAATTCTTCTTCTTCTTCATCATTTTCTGTAACCGCTTCATCCTAATTAGGGTCGCGGGGAGGCTGGTGCCCATCCCAGCCAACTCAGGGCGAGGGCAGAGTACACCCTGGACAGCTCGCCAGGCCATCGCAGGGCGGAAACACGCTGACGGCTTTGCAGCCTACTCTTGTCGAAAGTCAGCAATGGTTCTTTTACATGCCTCACACCATAGACAGCGAGAGACATGGCCGGCCTTTGATAACCCAGTTAGCTGCACTGGGGGGGACAGTGACAACCTTGTGGAGAGTGGGACTCGAACCCCCAACCTTTGGATCAGCGATCCGGTGCCTTATACCGCTAGACCACCACTGCCCCTTTCTTCTTCTTCTTCTTCTTCTTTTACTTTCGGCTGTTCCCTTCAGGGGTCGCCACAGCGAATCATCTGCCTCCATCTCACCCTATGCTCTGCATCTTTTTCCTTTACACCAACTGACTTCATGTCCTCCTTCACCAGGTCCATGAATCGTCTCTTTGGTCTTCCTCTGGGCCTTCTGCCTGGTAGTTCCAACCTCAGCATCCTACTACCAATATACTCACTATCCCTCCTCTGTACGTGTCCAAACCATCTCAATCTAGCCTCTCTGACTTTGTCTCCAAAACGTCTTACATGTGCTGTCCCTTTGATGTGTTCATTCCTGATCCTATCCATCCTCGTTACTCCCAAAGAGAACCTCAACATTTTCATCTCTGCTACCTCCATCTCTGCCTCCTGTCTGTTCCCCAGGGCCACTGTTTCTAAACCATACAACATCGCTGGCCTCAACACCGTCTTGTACACTTTTCCTTTCATTCTTGCCGATACCTTCCTATCACACATCACACCGGACACTTTTCTCCAACCATTCCAACCTGCCTGCACACCGTCTTCAATAAGACCTCTTTTCCAAATAATCTCAATTATTCCTGTTCCGAACAGTCACTTCCACCAATCTCACTTAGTCCTGTTCTAGAAAATGTCTTCCACCAATCTCAATTATTTCTGTTCTGCACAATGTCACAATGTCACAATGGATGGAGAGAGAGATCGACAGACGGATCGCTGCAGCCTCTACTGTTAAGCGGTGCCTGTACCGGTCTGTTGTGGTGAAGAAGGAGCTGAGCCGCAAGGCGAAGCTCTCAATTTACCAGTCGATTTACTTTCCAACACTCACCTATGGTCACGAGCTTTGGGTAATGACCGAAAGAACAAGATCACGGATTCAAGCGGCTGAAATGAGCTTCCTTCGCCGGGTGGCGGGGTTCTCCCTTAGAGATAAGGTGAGAAGCTCCACCATCCGGGGAGTGCTCGGAGTAGATCCGCTGCTCCTCCGCATTGAGAGGGGCCAGTTGAGGTGGCTCGGGCATCTGGTCAGAATACCCCCCGGACGCCTCCCTGGTGTGGTGTTTCGGGCATGTCCAACCGGGAAGAGACCCCGGGGTCGACCTAGAACACACTGGAGGAACTATGCCTTGTCTCCCCCCGGGAGAGTTGGAGGAAGTGGCTCGGGAGAGGGACATCTGGACCTCTTTGCTTAGGTTGCTGCCCCCGCGACCCGACCCTGGACTAAGCGGAAGATGATGATGATGATGATGATGACAATGTCTTCCACTAATCTCAACTTAATTAGTCCAGTTTTGGAAAACGTCTTTCACCAATCTTAATTTGTCCTGTTTTGGACCACATCATCCCCAAATTTCAACAATTTCTATTCTGGACAATATCTATCTATATAATGCCAATCTAAATTATCCCTTCCAATCATCACCTACCAAGCTCAATAAATCCTTTTCTGTACAATGGCTTTTACCCAATCTCAATTATTTCTGCTCTGGACAGTGTCTTCTACAAATTTCACTCATTCTTGTTCTGGACGATGTCTTCTACTGAACTGAATAACCTGCTCAATATGTTTTTTCCACGTGTACTTTTTACTGTCCTGTTCTGGACAATGTCTGCTTCTGAAATGAATCAGTCCTTTTCAGCCTAACATTCTCTTTTGAAATGAACCAAACTTAATTTGATGATCAGTAGAAGACCGAAGAGATGCTTGAGGGTGGAAATGAAAAACAACAACAAAAAAATTTAAATCCACAAAACCAAATAACTTTTTTCAAACATCTTTCAGTATGCAAGCTGCTTCTGAGTTTTACCACTTTACCACTTCCTCCACACAACAGTCAGTGATACTTATCTGAGAGTAAGGCAGGATTCAGATTGTATGTCTGAAATACAGCTGCATGAGACAGAGTAAAACAGCCTTATTATTTCACACCCAGACTGAACTCATATCTTATTTTCCTGTTCTTTGAGTCATACCTCCACATTCAGTCAGCGGTTTTATGAGTAAAGAAAATTAAAGGACATTAATAAAATGGTCAATAATAAAATGGTCAAAAACAAATAGTATAGTGTGAAATATACCATCAAACGTTACTAAAATGAACATTAAAAATCTTATGATTGCATCATTTATTTACTGGTCAAACATTTGTTCATTGTTCATATCCTACATGAACAGTTCGATAGGGTGTTACTTTGAAATAATATTCATTAATCAGGGTTTTGTACAAAGTGTGGTCATGTTGTTAACTACAATACAAAGCAGTGGAAATATTAAAACTGGGTGTGATCTGCTTCATTATTCCTCACCAAGCACTTTAACTTAGCCGGGTCATGAAAATGAAGAAAAGCAGAGACGGGATATATGCAGCTGTGATGACAAATATGTGCTCAAGTTAATCATTTGATAGATTGTCTTGGCCAGTGATAATGGAGGGGTGGAGAGAGAGAGAGAGATCTTTTTTTGTTAGAAAAAAAGTAGAAAGAAAATGGATTCTTATAAAAATAACCACAATGAAAGACAATTTACAAATATAATCAAATTCATGTCATCTCTGCAACTTGAATGGTCATAAGCAGGAAAACATATTTATAGATAACAGTAGGTAAATATAAATGTAATGCTATTGTTATTATAAACTTCTTCGTGGTGGGGAAAAAGATTAATAAATCCTTATACAGAAGGACACAATCTTACTGCAAAATGTGGGACAGGAGTGATTCTGATACAGTTAACAGGGAAATGTTGTCCATGAAATGTATATTATATGTAAATGTACAGTGTTTAAAATAAGAGGGTTTTTCCAAGACAAGTAATTTCCATGGTGCACAACCGGATATTCCTAATAAGGTTCTGTGCAGGACAACCAATGTTCGGTAAGTTAAGTTTTAAAATGCATGAAAATCTTGAAGTTATGACCTTGCAGTATTATTTGTGGTTTAAATTCCAAAGGGCCCGACTCTGTAATAGAGTGGTACATTAGACAGTACACAGCAGCTATTTGTACATTACAGACAGCACTCATACTGGAGGCACGAGAATTTGAGATTTGCCCATTGAAACTCCTTCGTATCAAGTTAGAATACAAATACTGTATAATGTTCTTGCATCTGTCACCATGATAAATACAAATATAACGATATAAAATATTAACAAAATAAGAATAAATAAGTTATTCTGTTTATTTAATTTACTAATGCACAAGTAAGGAACACTGATTACAAGAACAAACAGATCATGCATGAGCAAGAATAACACAGAATTGAGGTTTATTAGGTACCAAACAAAATAATATTACTTAGAGAAGCTGACAGCTGTGCAGGTAACACTTTCCAGAGTAAATGCAAAACTTGAAGTGAGCATGAGAGCTCACATATGAGAACACACAAGCTGGAAGCAGGGTGGAGTTTCTCTCTCTCTCTCTCTCTCTCTAATAATTCGTTGGTTCATTTTCTGTAACCGCTTAATCCTAATTAGGGGAGGAGGCTGGCAACCCGTCCCAGCTGACTCCGGGCGATTGCAGAGTACACCCTGGACAGCTCGTCACGCCATTGCAGGGCGGAAACATGCTGACGGCTTTGCAGCTATTCTCCTGGAAAGTCAGCAATGGTTCTTTTACATGCCTCACACCATAGTCATTGAGAGACATGGTAGCCTTTGATAACCCAGTTAGCTTCACTGGGGGAACAGCGACAACACGTAAAGAGTGGGGCTTGAACCGCCAACCTTAGGATCAGTGATCCAGCACCTTTACCACTAGGCCACCACTGCCCTCTAATAATCCCTTACATTTTATATAAAAACAGGGAAATACCTAAACTGTTTGTGGTATTGACATGATGTTTAGTATTGTAGACAGGAATAGGATACTATTCATTAATTCAATTTGTAAGCTGCTTAAACTTAATTAGGTTGCATTGAGCCTGGCGCCTATCCAAGCCAACCCTGGGCGAAGGTGTGGCACACCCCGAACAGCTAGCTGGGCCATTGTAGGGCCAACACACATATAACCATTGATACTGACACACACCTAGCAGCAATCTGGAACAGCCATTCAGCCTTCTGTGCATGTTTTAGTACTGTGGGAGGAAATCGCAGTACCCGGAGGAAACCAATGCAAGCATGGGAAGAATATGAAAACTCCACACACAAAAATACTCAAACTGGGAATTGAACCTAGGTCTTGAATACGATATTATAGCTATTTAATTATGGACAACCAATCCAAAGGACAGACAGCCTTTTTACTGTCTGGTGGACAACCAGCTTTTCTGTTTTTTTTCTAACACTGTGTATGTACACACACACACACACACACACACACACACACACACACACACACACACACACACACACACACACACGTGCGCATTCATGTAAACGAGCACATGTTTGTTTGATGTATGTAAATGTAATGTAGTATTATGTACAGATGTTCAGTTCAGTTCATTTTCTGTACTCGCTTAATCCTAATTTGGGTCGCCGGGAGGCTGGTGCCCATCCCAGCCAACTTCGGGCGAGGGCAGAGTACACCCTGGACAGCTCGCCAGGCCATCGCAGGGCGGAAACACGCTGACGGCTTTGCAGCCTACTCTTCACGCTGACGGCTTTGCAGCCTACTCTTGTCAAAAGTCAGCAATGGTTCTTTTACATGCCTCACACCATAGACAGTGAGAGACATGGCCGGCCTTTGATAACCCAGTTAGCTCCATTGGGGGGGACAGTGACAACCTTGTGCAGAGTGGGACTCGAACCCCTAACCTTTGGATCAGCGATCCAGCACCCTATTCCACTAGACCACCACTGCCCCTGTGATGTACAGATGTGACAAGTCTAATTTTATTCACTAGTTCATATCTGTTAGTTTAACACCTGTATATTCTATATGTCTTGCTGCATTCTTGCCATCTTAGAACTAACATGCCTCTGTCCTATTCGCATGATTTCACACTCTTACCAAAGTGAAACAAACTACAAATGTTGGTCTTTTCAAATAAGATAATGAAAACTATTAAAGGGATTTTAGCTGATTACATCCTTGTCCATGTAAGTAAAAAAAAAAACACCTGATGATGAAAATATACAATTTTTTTAGTTTAACAGGAAAGTTTGGAAGGCTTTCCTTTCATTCTCTTGTAAGGTCCCAAGTGACATTCATTATGAGAAAGTAATTTATCTTTGATCTTGGAGACATTTCACTTTATCAGTGACAGAGTACAGAGAAACTGCTCTTACAAGACTGTCTTTGGTGTATGGAATTCCTTCTGAGTAATAAATAACACGCAGCATGCGCTGCTCTGTGTCAGAATCCTGATCCAGATGTCAGGGTTTATTCTGAGATAAAGACTGGCTCTGGGTAAATTATTATGCTAATTGCAAAGATATTTTCAAAGTATCAATACAAAAAGTTATTTCATCATTGCGCAAAATGATGTCTTAGTCACCTCACAGCAAGAAGGTTCTGGGTTTGAAGCTTGTGGCTGAATAGAACCTTTCTGTGTGGAGTTCCCATGTTCTCATCATAATTTTGTGTGCTTCCTCTGGCTACTCATTGCCCACGGGTATGAAAGTGCATGTAATTATAGCAGTTGTTTGTGTCTGTTAGCCATGCAATGGATAGATGGGACTGGATCCAACTTTTCCTGTGGTCCAGAAGGATAAGTTGTACGAATAATTATGGATAAATTTTCTTGATAAAAAATGTATTTTATTTCTTCCCCTCATGATGTGTTCCATAACAATAAACTGTTGTGTCTTTATAACATGTGACTTCAAACTATAACAGATCAATGAATATCATAACTGACCAATTGGAATTGAGCATTCAAATGAGCCGTGTCATAAGTATGGAATAACACACTCCAGACTATTTTGTTAAATCAAGTATAATGCAATCCAATTAAAGACATTTATTTCAAATCAAGCATGCGAGTCAGACGATTTGCTGTGGCGACCCCTGAAAAAAAATAGGGGAAACCCGAAAGGAAAAGAAGAAGATTTCTAAACAATGACCAGTTTTCTGGGCATTATCTATGACTAATCACACAAATATTTTAGTCAAAATATTTACTTTAATTGTTAATAGAAACTGTTTGCTATTCATATCAATGGTGTAGGACAGAGAAATAACAGAATAGAATGTCATAATTGACCAATCAGAATTCAAAACTCAAATAAAGTATGTATTTAAAGGAAATAACACATCCAACAAAGCAGAATTCCCCCAATGCAGCTAACTGGGTTATCAAAGGCTGGCCATGTCTCTCACTGTCTATGGTGTGAGGCATGTAAAAAAAAAACATTGCTGACTTTCGACAGAGTAGGCTACAAAGCCGTCAGCGGGTTTCTGCCCTGCGATGGCCTGGTGAGCTGTCCAGGTGTACTTTGCCTTGCCCGGAGTCAGCTGGGATGGGCGCCAGCCTCCCTGTAATCCTAATTAGGATTAAGTGATTACAGAAAATGAACGGATGAACGAAACAGAATCAATAATTAAACCAAGCTGTGTTATAAAAAGTCTGGCACAATGATTTAAAGCTAAAGCTGATAATTATTATTACTGATTGAAAAGTTTTCTGGAATGGAAAGCCTTGTTACTGGTAAATTTATTTACTACTTGGAATTAGCTTCTCAAAAAGCATTAGGCAGTCAATAGTGGTAAATACAGCTTAATTAAAATGTCACAGCTAATTTTAAAACCTACGACAAGCATGGCCAGTGGCCAATAAACAACACACACACACACACACACACACACACACACACACACACACACACACACACACACACACACCTACTACTAGTACAAGAGAATATCTGTTAATAATAACATATGACAGATTCATATTTGATGAGAGTTTGAACATCTGACCACATGTTCCACTCTTTACCAATTTGTTTTTGAGTCTACACAAGAAAAAACAGGATTTTGAGAAGCATATCCAAAATTATTTTACCTCAAGTGATGTGTTCTGTCCCATGATGAACACTTTATCTGGATTAAATGAACCAGCTCTTGATTAATCTCTAACATATCCTTAGACAAAGTTATTAAATTGAAGTTAAGAAATAAAATGATCATTATTGAATAATTATCTCTCTCGCTGCCATCGCTCTTACTGGAAAAACTATGTAATTTATTAATGACTAGAATCTTCACTTATCCCAGAAACATCCGAGGATGTCGTTGGGGCACCTTCATGGCGAGACTTGGGCTTATTTGTCCTGGCGGAGCCCATCCCTCTTCAGGTCGTAGAAACACGCTGACGGCTTTGCAGCCTACTCTTTACGAAAGTCAGCAATGGTTCTTTTACATGCCTCTCACCATAGACAGTGAGAGACATGGCCTGCCTTTAATACCCGTTACCTGCACTGGGGGGGGGGGCATAGCCTAATGGTTAGAGAATTGGCTTTGGCATAGAAAAGTCACTGGTTCATTTCCCGAACCAGCAGGACAATGTGTGGTGGTGAGGGAGTGAACCACACCTTCCCTTCTACATTCATGTCTGAAGTGCCCTTAAGCAAGACACCTAAATCCACACTGCTCTCCATGCACCCCAGTGTGTGGCAATGTGTGTACAGTATTCAGTATTTACGTGTGTTGTTCACTATGGATGGGTTAAATGCAATTTCCCTTGCAGGATTAATACAGTATATCAGAATAAAAAATCTAGTAACCACTCAAGATGACATCATTAAGCAAACCTTCATTTTATCCAAACAAATATTTGTTTTGTTTGCTTATCAACATATTCTAGTTTATCTGTGAATTTACTCTGAATGCACAATTTTCCTTGACTTATTTTTCCCATACTTTATATAATTTTCTTTAAGTAGTAGTGCTCCTACAATTCCCTAAATCTGCTCAACAAACAGCCAACACCCATTTACAAAACAAGGCTAGTTTATGTTTACAAATACATAAGACTTTTGGTTTATTACATTTAATTTATTAACTCATATATATATATATATATATATATATATATATATATATATATATATATATATATACACACAAAAATAAAAGGACAGGACAAAGACGTTCTATTGAAACTCCATTTATCACTACAGATCTGTTTCGAGGGGTGGTGAAACCATCCTCTCTCTTCAGGTGATTATAGTAGAATTTATTTGCTCTACCAAAAAGTATTGAGCACTCGCCTATGGAAGGATCTACTCATAAAATCCTCTCTCTCTCTCTATATATATATATATATATATATATATATATATATATATATATATATACATATATACTGTATATACTGTATATATGTACAGTATATAGTAAAGTTCCAGTTCATTCATGTTAAATAATAAAGTTTTTCTAATGTTTAACATGTCCTATGCCTCTGAGAAAGACCTGAGGCCACTGGGACCTTCAGCATTTGCTTCCACTGAAAGCTATTTAATTTGATGGTGAAATGTCATTGCTCAGAAATGGTTTTATTTCCTGTTTACCCATTTCAAAACCATTTTGGACAAGAGCACTAAATTTAAAAATATGCCAAGAAAGAAGGTGAGTAGAGTTGTGCAAATTTTACAACCATTACAAAAAAGACATTTTTAGAAAAAAAAAAAGAAAAAGCTTTTGATAAAATTCAAAATGACCAATGACCAAGTTTCAAAGATGGCTGTGGCATTAACCTGGATTCGAATTTGCGATCTCTGGTTTAATAGTTGCACACCTTGTCGATGTAACATTCAGGAGCTTGCACGGAATATTTCTGCACTTTTATTGGTATATTGTTCATAGTGATGATGTATTGTGAGGCTAGCCTGGTGTACGAATATTACAACTAGGAAACCATCATGAGTGAATAAACGGATCTAAACCAAGATAGCTAACACTAGCTAAAATATTACAAAAGAGAATCCAAATTTACTGTTTTGGTGCTGCTGTAGTGCTTAACTGGTATATGCCAAAATTGTTGTGTAATTAACTGACTTCTATCACTGTCAAACTTCATAAAATTGAGGGTAACCATTGACTTTAATGTTAAAATTGAAGTAGAATATTATAAACAAGTACAATTCTCTAGGTAATACTTCATGAAAGATATTTGCATTAACATCTTCATGTAAAACTCTTCATGTCCTTATCTTTGACATATCATGGTATCATAAATAAAACTAACTTAGACTTATGGGTTGTTTACACTATGAATCAGTCACTGAAACTCAGCATTCTAACTGTAAATAGAGAGTGATTTATAGAAGCTTGCACACTTCGTTGTTAAACATACCCCTACACACACACCCACACATCCATACCAAGTCTGATCCACATGAATGGTGATTAAACATATCAACAATGACTTTCTCTAAATGCATACAGAGGCAATCTATCAATGCATTATCTGTACCGCTTATCCGTTAGGGCTGTGGAGGAAGCTGGAGCTAATCCCAGCTGAATGTGGGTGAGAGGTGGGGTGCACCCTGGGCAGGTCGCCAAACTGTTGCAGGGCTAACACAGAGAGATTTACACTCATGTTCACACCGATGGGAAGTTTAGTACAGCCAGTCGATGCAGGTAAGCTGCAGGTCTTTAGAATGCTGGAGGAAACCAGAGCACCCAAAAAACCCCCACATAAGCACAAAGAAAATAGGCAACTTAAACACAGGACCATCAGCCAGGAGGCTCAAACCATGAACAATCTTGCTGTGAGTCAACAGTACTACCCACTTCGCCCAAGACAGGCAATTAAAGCTGCGCAATAAAACCGGTTAATTGGTTTAAACCGGTTCTAACATGCAAACAATACGTATTGTGATACTCTGAAGCCAAACTGGTTTTTTTGACATGCATTCAGAAAATTTCGAAACAGTAAAAAAAAAAAAAAAAACTTCAGCTATTCCCACTAATTGACCCAAAAGTAATGCTTTCGTCGAAAAAATAGTGACCACCAAGGTCCTAGAATGTATCCTGTGATACAATCGTGTTTCCATCCTCTTATCTACAGTCATTCAGTGTGTGGAGAGCCTGTTATAATAAGAGCCATGCCGTGATTGGGCAGTGTGGATTGTCACAAAGGCCTTCAGCCAATAGAATTTGTTTTTATACAGGATATGGAAATTCCCGCTAAAAACAAAACCATGGTTCATGTTGTTAATTGCTCAGAAATTTACTGACATACTGCATCTAGATTTTTACTTAAACATTTTTATGTTAAAATGAGCAAAAGAGGGAAGCGTCTCCATGAACCTGAGCTCCAACAAGACAGATTAACCATGCATGTGAGGTGTTTTTTTTTTGCAAAACCTGACAATAATATCTCTGTTGACTCTGAAAAAAAATGACGTCACTCAACTTGCAGACTCCGCCTCAGGCTGAACATGCTCCAAATCGGTCCAGATCTGATAAATTACATCTAGCGCTGTTGTGGGGAAGTCCCGAAGTTGTTGATACTATATATCACTGTGCACACTTTTAACAATGAGGTCATGAGCCACTTCCGTAAGGTTTTGAAAAGAATGCAAAAACAAGCCATGTTAGAAATGAAAGGAACATCCTGAAGAAGAGTCATCCACGCCAAAGCGAGTAGCAAGAGAAAAAAAACACCTTTGGCTGATTCCCCTGAAGCTGCTATGGAAGTATGGAAGGGGATACAGAGTATGGAAGGGGATCCTCCTCCTCTCTCCCTCTCCAACATTTATGTCTGCAAACTGCTCACCACCAAAAAGGTAAAAATTCTTCTCTTTATTGTTCTTATGCTTTGAGGGCAGTGGTGGCCTGGTGGTATAGGGCACTGGATTGCTGATACTAAGGTTGCGGGTTTGAGTCCAACTCTCCATAAGGTTGTCACTGTCTCCTCCAGTGCAGCTAACTGGGCTATCAAACGTGGGCCATGTCTCTCACTGTCTATGGTGTGAGGCATGAAAAAGAACCATTGCTGACTTTTGTAAAGAGTAGGCTGCATAGCCGTCAGCATGATTCTATCCCTTGTGAAAGGGATGTGTCAGGAAGGGCATCTGACATAAAAACCTATGTCAAATCAAACGTGCAAATCATTCGCTGTGGCGACCCCTGAAAAATGGAAAAGCTGAAAGGAAATCTCTCATTGTTCTTATGCTTTAACTGTACTGTGGTTTTTATTTTAGTTTGTTATGGTCTGTGTTGTGAGAGACTCTGGTTTTGGCATCTATCTCTCTCTCTCTCTCTCTCTCTATGTGTGTGTGTGCTGGAAATGGGCGTGGCTTTCACACGCAGGTGGAGTGCTAAACATGCACACCTGATTCCACATAATCACGGGCTATAAAGACAAGCAGCACGCTCCTCCTGGTGCTAGAAGATTGTCCCTCTTCCCCATGATCTCTTTGGCTCTCAGCTCCTGGCTCCACTAGTTCCCGCTTTAGTTTACGATTTCCATTTTCTCCGCATCTCTAACAGTGACTACAATTTCTCCGTGCTCCAGTGCCTTCCCTGTGAACAATAAAGCTCATCTGTTTTCATCACACTGTCTCTTGCATTTTTGGGTCCGGCTGAATGTTCCTGGCGTAATAGAAGGACTAGAAGATTCTGTGACGCCAGGAACATTCAGCTGGACCCAAAAATGTAGGAGACAGAGTGTGATGTCGTAAGACCATTTACATTATTTGTAATGGGAAGAGCGGATTCAGAATTCGACCAAACCAGAATTCAACCAGCTGTATGGAACGAATTATGGTCGAGTACAGTGGTCAGTGGTCAATCATCCTTCGAGGAATTCGAGGGTCGCGGGGGTCTCTGTCTTCATTAACCACGGAAAGTGAGGGATCCCTGTATATCAATCTACTGCTGATAGGGTCACAGGTCTGATGAGATATAGTCATGTGTGCATGCGCAGATGATGTTCCACCTTTACTCCTGCCTTAAAATTTTAATATGCATGCATTAATGATTAAGGCTTCCCAATATGCTAAAAAAAAGCACTAGATGCACTCACTCTATTCTAATGTTTGTTGTGTGTATTTAATATGTTTAAATAGCTTATTCTGCTCAATATGCAGTTCTATTTCAGTGATAATGTTTGTGCCAAAGTTTGAAACATTACATTTTCATAAGTAGATGAAATGCTTAGAATTTTTATTTTAATTACTTAGTAGTTTTGTATTTTCTGCATGTCAATAACTTATTAAATATTACATTTATTAAATACAAATGTACATGATTTTAATTATAGAAACATTAAACAATACAGTACTTGATTCAGTATAATAGTACTACATGTACATCTTGTAGTTGTACTAGTTTATTTAATGTTATTTTTACTAATATCAAATTGTGCATGTTCCAAGTTTATAAGGACATCAGCAGGTATTTGTACAGCCAGTTAAGTGCAGACTTGAAAAGTTCAAGTTTGGCGTGGACCATTTATGCATGTGGTGGTGTAAAGCTACACTTCTGTATACTGTAGGCTAAATTTTACGTACAGTGAGCAGATGCCAGAGGAATGGAGGAGAAGTGTGCTTGTGCCTATTTTTAAGAACAAGGGAGATGTACAGAGTTGTGGCAACTACAGAGGGATAAAGTTGATGAGCCATACGATGAAGATATGGGAAAGAATAGTAGACGCTAGACTAAGGGCAGAGGTTAGCATTTGTGAACAACAGTTTGGTTTCATGCCAAGAAAGAGCACCACAGATGCAGTGTTTGCTTTGAGGATGTTAATAGAGAAGTACAGAGAAGGTCAGAAGGAGCTGCATTGTGCCTTTATGGACCTGGAGAAAGCATATGACAGGGTGCCGAAAGAACAACTGTGGTATTGTATGAGGAAGTCTGGAATGGCAGAGAAGTATGTTAGAGTGGTGCAGGACATGTATGAGAGATGTAAGACAGTGCTGAGGTGTGCTGTTGGTGTGACAGAAGAGTTCAAGGTGGAGGTGGGACTGCATCAAGGGTCAGCTCTGAGCCCCTTCTTGTTTGCTATGGTGATGGACAGGCTGACAGACGAGGTTAGACAAGAATCTCCATGGACTATGATGTTTGCAGATGACATGATCTGTAGTGAGAGCAGAGAACAAGTGGAGGAAAATCTAGAGAGGTGGAGGTATGCCCTGGAAAGGAGGGGAATGAAGGTTAGGCTCAGTAAGACAGAATACATGTGTGTGAACGACAAGGACCCAAGAGGAACGGTGAGGTTATAGGGGCAGAGATAAAGAAGGTGGAGGATTTTAAGTACTTAGGCTCAACAATCCAGAGCAATGGAGGCTGGAATGGATGGAGAAAAGTGTCCGGTGTTTTGTGTGATAGGAGAGTATCGGCAAGAATGAAGGGAAAAGTATACAAGACAGTGATGAGGCCAGTGATGTTGTATGGTTTAGAAACAGTGGCCCTGGGGGAAAGACAGGAGTCAGAGTTGGAGGTAGCAGAGATGAAAATGTTGAGGTTCTCTTTGGGAGTAACGAGGATGGATAGGATCAGGAATGAGTACATCAGAGGGCCAGCCCATGTAAGATGTTTTGGAGACAAAGTCAGAGAGGCTAGATTGAGATGGTTTGGACATGTATGGAGGAGGGATAGTGAGTATATTGGTAGTAGGATGCTGAGGTTGGAACTACCAGGCAGAAGGCCCAGAGGAAGACCAAAGAGAAGATTTATGGATGTGGTGAAGGCAGACATGAAGGTAGTTGGAGTAAGAGTAGAAGATGCAGAGGATAGGGAGAGATGGAGGCAGATCATTTGCTGTGGCGACCCCTGAAGGGAACAGCTGAAAGGAAAAGAAGAAGAAGTTTCTATACTATATACGTACTTCATATTACATGCTGCAAATGGTTGCCAAATGGTATCTACAGCATTGAAATTTAAAAAAATTATCCCTGTGGGAGGGGGGACCCCCCCTACGTTCCACACCCCTTGGACCTATGGTCTCGTTCATGTGCTGAAGCAGCCCCATAGTATACCTACTTATTTTTTTACCACTACAGCACTGGATGGAACCATTGATCAAGAAAATTCTGTGTGCAAAACATACAAAGGTGACATCAAATTTTCAGGGGGTACATTGAATCTGATCGCTCATATGCAGCGACACCACGTGAAACTTTTTTGTCAGACCACATGGTTGTCACAAACTGAAACTAGTGAAACTGAATCTAAGTCGTCTAGACAAAGTCAGAGTGTGTCCTCAGAAAAAACATTTGACCTCACTGGCTGGTTTGGGGGAAGTTACAAGAAAAGTTCACCACGTGCACAAGAAATTACTGAGAAAATTGTGAGATTCATCATTAAGGATTTACGTCCTTTCTCTATCATAAATTCTCCAGAATTCAGAGATTTAGAATCAACTCTGGATAGAGGGTACACCATTCCTGATAGAAAGATGTTTTCTGAAACAATCATCCCAAGGATGTACCAGGAGATAAAACAACGTTTTTAATGTTGTTGATTTCTCTTTTTGAAATAAAGAATAAATACTGTCAAGAACAGGCTCACTTTTTATTTAAATATCGCAATACATGCTAGAAATTGCAATATATCGCAATACATAAAGTCTAGGCAATACCCACAATACAGGAAATATTTTTTAAAATGGCAAAATGGGAACAAAAACAATGTTAGGTACATATTATGTCAAGTAAAGAGGTTTAAAGGTAATTACAATATTAGATGTTTTAAAGATAAAACAAGCAAACAAACAAACAAACAAACAAAAACAACAAGAAATAAACACAAAAACAAAGTCCAATGTTCTTTTGCACTGTTTTGTTTAAGTGTCTGTTTCTGTGCTACACTTGTACTGTAGACTCAAATCAATTTTATTTACATTGCAGTGATCATTATTTTGCTATAACCTTCTGACAGCTGCACATGAATATGGTTGTAAACACTGATAAATTAATGAGTTAAGAACACATGACTGTGGCTCATAAATCAGAAATACATACAGCTTAATGAAGGAGGTGGCAGGACAAAAGGCAAGGACAGCGCAGTTGGGATTAACTGAGACATACTGCAAAAGTAATGAATGCTAGAAAAGTTCTTCGGTTATGTAAGGGATAATAATGAATTATTGCGGCAACGACTGCAAGGTTTCATTTATTAATCAGCAGCATATTATGCTCTTTAATGGTTTAGGGTCACATTGAATGTTATGGAACATCCAGAAGATCAGAAGATGTCTGAATAAGTTACGTTATAGCTGTAATAAACAGTCCATACTTTCTCTCTCTCTCTCTCTCTCTCTCTCTCTCTCTCTCTCTCTCTCTCTCTCCGCCAAAACAGTCTGTCACTTTATCAAGGAAACAGAAAGTACACCTGTCTTTCTCCTGACTTGACTAAGCTAGAGAAATATTAAATCCTCCATAAAGGTCTCCTAATAAAAATGTCTACTCATCAATAGGTTTGTTTTTACTTCGTCAAGCCAGAATGTGTTTTTTTTTTTAATTAGCTGCTTTATACGCCTATAATTCAAAACATTCATACCACCTGGTTTGTGGCTACACAGCCCAATATGCAACAAACTGCAAAACATTGTGTTTTTGACATCTTTCCATCATAGCTTGCATTAAAGGAATTGTGCCATGATTTTTATCGAAATTTACTTGACAAAAATTATGTCAATAAGCAATAAATGTCCAAAATACTAATCTATATTGCTGAAAACTTTTCAAAGATTGAAATTCAAATGCAAATCATATCGCTTACTCATGGCTCATTCATGTCTACTTATTCTTCTTCTTGTCCTTTCGGCTTTTCCCTTCAGGGGTCGCCACAGCGAATCATCTGCCTCCATCACACCCTATCCTCTGCATCTTTTTCTCTTACACCAAGTCCTTCTTCACCAAATCCATGAATCGTCTGTTTGGTCTTCCTCTAGGCCTTCTGCCTGGTAGTTTCAACCTCAACATCTCCTCTCTTCTTCTTCTTTTCCTTTCGGCTGTTCCCTTCAGAGGTCGTCACAGCAAATGATCTGCCTCCATCTCTCCCTATCCTCTGCATCTTCTACTCTTACTCCAACGACCTTCATGTCCGCCTTCACCGCATCCATAAATCTTCTCTTTGGTTTTCCTCTGGGCCTTTTACCTGGTAGTTCCAACCTCAGCATCCTACGACCAATATACTCACTATCCCTCCTCTGTACATGTCCAAACCATCTCAATCTAGCCTCTCTGACTTTGTCTCCAAAACATCTAACATGTGCTGTCCCTCTGATGTACTCATTTCTGATCCTATCCATCCTCGTTACTCCCAAAGAGAACCTCAACATTTTCATCTCTGCTACCTCCAGCTCTGCCTCCTGTCTTTTTCCCAGGGCCACTGTTTCTAAACCATACAACATCGCTGGCCTCAACACCATCTTGTACACTTTTCCTTTCATTTTTGCCGATACCTTCCTATCATACATCACACCGGACACTTTTCTCCAACCATTCCAGCCTGCCTGCACACGCTTCTTCACCTCTTTTCCACACTCTCCATTGCTCTGGATTGTTGAGCCTAAGTACTTAAAATCCTCCATCTTCCTTATCTCTGGTCCTTGTAACCTCATCATTCCTGTTGGGTCCTTGGCATTCACACACATGTATTCTGTGTTACTGAGGCTAACCTTCATTCCCCTCCTTTCCAGGGCATACCTCCACCTCTCTAGGTTTTCCTGCACTTGTTCTCTGCTCTCACTGCAGATCACAATGTCATCTGCAAACATCATAGTCCATGGAGATTCTTGCCTCACCTCGTCTGTCAGCCTGTCCATCACCATAGCAAACAATAAGGGGCTCAGAGCTGACCCTTGATGTAGTCCCACCTCCACCTTGAACTGTTCTGTCACATCGACAGCACACCTCACCACTGTCTTACATCTCTCATACATGTCCTGCACCACTCTAACATACTTCTCTGCCACTCCAGACTTTTTCATGCAATACCACAGTTCCTCTCTCGGCACCCTGTCATATGCTTTCTCCAGATCCACAAAGGCACAATGCAGCTCCTTCTGACCTTCTCTGTACTTCTCTATTAACATCTAACTATTAATTATTATATTATATATAAATATTAATTATTATATAATTGTTAATATTAACTATATTAACATGGAAATTGGACTACTGTTGGTCGAAGACGTCGAAGAAGGAGAGGCGGGAGGCGTGTCCGTTGCCAGAGAGAGAAGAGGAAAGGCATGAGTCTAGGACTGAAAGTAGGGACTTTGAATATTGGAACTATGACAGGAAAAGGTAGAGAGCTGGCTGACATGATGCAGAGGAGGAAGGTGGACATACTGTGTGTTCAGGAGACCAGGTGGAAAGGTCGCAAGGCTAGAAGCATAGGAGCAGGGTTTAAGCTGTTTTATCACGGTGTGGATGGGAAGAGAAATGGAGTCGGAGTCATCTTGAAGGAGGAGTTTGCCAGGAATGTTCTAGAAGTGAAAAGAGTGTCAGACAGAGTGATGAGTCTCAAGTTAGAAATTAAAGGTGTGATGGTCAATGTTGTTAGTGCTTATGCCCCACAGACAGGATGTGAGCGAGAAGAGAAGGAGAGATTCTGGAGGGAGTTAGATGAAGTGATGCAGAGTACCCTCAGAGGTGAAAGAGTGGTCATTGGGGCAGACTTCAATGGACATGTTGGTGCAGGAAACAGAGGGGACGAGGAAGTGATGGGTAGGTTTGGTATCCAGGACAGGAACGCAGAAGGACAGATGTTGGTAGATTTTGCAAAAAGGATGGAAATGGCTGTGGTGAATACTTTCTTCCAGAAGAGAGAGGAGCATAGGGTGACTTATAAAAGTGGTGGTAGGAGCACACAGGTAGACTACATCTTGTGCAGGCGATGTAATTTAAAGGAAGTCAGTGACTGCAAAGTAGTAGCGGGTGAGAGTGTTGCCAAACAGCATAGGATGGTGGTGTGCAGGATGATGCTGATGGTGAGGAAGGTGAAGAAGGCAAAGGCAGAGCAGAAGACAAAGTGGTGGAAGTTGAAAAAGGAAGAGTGTCGGGTTGTCTTCAAGGAGGAGTTGAAACAGGCTTTGGGTGGTCAAGAAGTGCTTCCAGATGACTGGACAACTACAGCGAATGTGATCAGGGAGACAGGTAGGAGAATACTTGGTGTGTCATCTGGAAGGAAAGTAGATAAGGAGACTTGGTGGTGGAATGAGGAAGTGCAGGAGTGTGTACAAAGGAAGAGATTAGCTAAGAAGAAGTGGGACATTGACAAAACCGAAGAGAGTAAACAGGAGTACAGGGAGACACAGCGTAAGGCAAAGGTAGCAGTGTCAAAGGCCAAACAGAGCGCGTTTGATGACTTGTATGCTCGGCTGGAAAGTAAGGAGGGAGAAAATGAATTATACAGGTTGGCACAGCAGAGAAATAGAGATGGGAAGGACGTGCAGCAAGTTAGATTGATAAAGGACAGAGAGGGAAATGTATTGACTGATGACAGAAGTGTGCTGGGAAGATGGAAAGAGTACTTTGAAGAGCTGATGAATGAGGAAAATGAGAGAGAGAAAAGAGTAGAAGAGGTGACTGTTGAGGACCAGGAAGTAGCAAAGATTAGTAAGGGTGAAGTGAGGAGGGCATTGAAGAGGATGAAGAATGGAAAGGCAGTTGGTCCTGATGACATACCGGTGGAGGTATGGAAGTGTCTAGGAGAGGTAGCAGTAGATTTTCTGACAAGAACATTTAACAAGGTCTTAGAGAGTGAGAGGATGCCAGAGGAATGGAGGAGAAGTGTGCTGGTGCCCATTTTTAAGAACAAGGGAGACGTGCAGAGTTGTGGCAACTACAGAGGGATAAAGTTGATGAGCCATACGATGAAGTTATGGGAAAGAATAGTGGAAGCTAGACTAAGGGCGGAAGTCAGCATTTGTGAACAACAGTTTGGTTTCATGCCCAGAAAGAGCACCACAGATGCAGTGTTTGCCTTGAGGATGTTAATGGAGAAGTACAGAGAAGGTCAGACAGAGCTGCATTGTGCCTTTGTGGATCTGGAGAAAGCATATGACAGGGTGCCGAGAGAAGAACTGTGGTATTGCATGAGGAAGTCTGGAGTGGCAGAGAAGTATGTTAGAGTGGTGCAGGACATGTATGAGAGATGTAAGACAGTGGTGAGGTGTGCTGTCGGTGTGACAGAAGAGTTCAAGGTGGAGGTGGGACTGCATCAAGGGTCAGCTCTCAGCCCCTTCTTGTTCGCTATGGTGATGGACAGGCTGACAGACGAGGTTAGACAAGATTCCCCATGGACTATGATGTTTGCAGATGACATTGTAATCTGTAGTGAGAGCAGAGAACAAGTGCAGGAAAATCTAGAGAGGTGGAGGTATGCCCTGGAAAGGAGGGGAATGAAGATTAGCCTCAGTAAGACAGAATACATGTGCATGAATGCCAAGGACCAAAGAGGAACGGTGAGATTACAGGGAGCAGAGATAAGAAAGGTGGAGGATTTTAAGTACTTAGGCTCAACAATCCAGAGCAATGGAGAGTGTGGAAAAGAGGTCAAGAAGCGTGTGCAGGCAGGTTGGAATGGTTGGAGAAAAGTGTCCGTGTGATGTGTGATAGGAGGGTATCGGCAAAAATGAAAGGAAAAGTGTACAAAACGGTGTTGAGGCCAACGATGCTGTATGGGTTAGAAACAGTGGCCCTGGGGAAAAGACAGGAGGCAGAGTTGGAGGTAGCAGAGATGAAAATGTTGAGGTTCTCTTTGGGAGTAACGAGGATGGATAGGATTAGGAATGAGCACGTCAGAGGGACAGCACATGTAAGACGTTTTGGAGACAAAGTCAGAGAGGCTAGATTGAGATGGTTTGGACATGTACAGAGGAGGGATAGTGAGTATATTGGTAATAGGATGCTGAGGCTGGAACTACCAGGCAAAAGGCCTAGAGGAAGACCAAAGAGACGATTCATGGATGTGGTAAAGGAGGACATGAAGGTCGTTGGTGTAAGAGAAGAAGATGCAAAGGATAGGGTGAGATGGAGGCAGATGATTCGCTGTGGCGACCCCTGAAGGGAAAAGCCGAAAGGAAAAGAAGAAGATCCTCAAAGCAAACACTGCATCTGTGGTGCTCTTTCTTGACATGAAACCAAACTGTTGTTCACAAATGCTGACCTCTACCCTTAGTTTTGCTTCCTCTATTCTTTCCCATAACTTAATCGTATGGCTCATCAACTTTATCCCTCTGTAGTTGCCACAACTCTGCACATCTCCCTTGTTCTTAAAAATGGGCACCAGCACACTTCTCCTCCATTCCTCTGGCATCCTATCACTCTCTAAGACCTTGTTGAAGGTTCTTGTCAGGAAATCTACTGCTTCCTCTCCTAGACACTTCCATACCTCCACCGGTATGTCATCAGAGCCAACTGCCTTTCCATTCTTCATCCTCTTCAATGCCCTCCTCACTTCACCCTTACTAATCTTTGCTACTTCCTGGTCCTCAACAGTCACCTCTTCTACTCTTTTTTCTCTCTTTTTCCTCATTCATCAGCTCTTCAAAGTACTTTTTACATCTTCCCAGCACACTTCTGTCATCAGTCAATATATTTCCCTCTCTGTCCTTAATCACTCTAACTTGCTGCACATCCTTCCCATCTCTATTTCTCTGCTGAACCAACCTGTATAAATAATTTTCTCCCTCTTTACTTTCCAACCGAGCATACAAGTCATCATACGCCCTCTGTTTGGCCTTTGATACCGCTACCTTCGCCTTACGCTATGTCTCCCTATACTCCTGTTTACTCTCTTCGGTCCTCTCAGTGTCCCACTTCTTAGCTAACCTCTTTTGTACACACTCCTGCACTTCCTCATTCCACCACCAAGTCTCCTTATCTCCTCTCCTTCCAGATGACACATCAAGTACTCTCCTACCGGTCTCCCTGATCACATTAGCTGTTCTGCTCTGCCTTTGCCTTCTTCACCTTCCTCACCATCAACGTCATCCTGCACACCACCATCCTATGCTGTTTGGCAACACTCTCACCCGCTACTACTTTGCAGTCACTGACTTCCTTCAAATTACATCGCCTGCACAAGATGTAGTCTACCTGTGTGCTCCTACCTCTGCTTTTATAAGTCACTCTATGCTCCTCTCTCTTCTGGAAGAAAGTATTTACCACAGCCATTTCCATCCTTTTTGCAAAATCTACCAACATCTGTTCTTCTGCGTTCCTGTCCTGGATACCAAACCTGCCCATCACTTCCTCGTCCCCTCTGTTTCCTGCACCATGTCCATTGAAGTCTGTCCCAATGACTACAGTTTCATCTTTGGGGGTATTTTGCATCACTTCATCTAACTCACTCCAGAATATTTCCTTCTCTTCTAGCTCACATCCTGCCTGTGGGGCATAAGCACTAACAACATTGAACATCATGCCTTCAATTTCTAACTTGAGACTCATCACCTTGTCTGACACTCTTTTCACTTCTAGAACATTCCTGACAAACTCCTCCTTCAAGATGATTCCTACTCCATTTATCTTCCCATCCACACCATGAAAAAACAGCTTAAACCCTGCTCCTATGCTTCTAGCCTTGCTACCTTTCCACCTGGTCTCCTGAACACACAGTATGTCCACCTTCCTCCTCTGCATCATGTCAACCAGCTGTCTACCTTTTCCTGTCAAGTCCCTACTTTCAGTTCTAGACTCCTACCTTTCCTCTTCTCTCTCTGCCTACGGACACGCCTCCCACCTCTCCTTCTTTGACGTGTTCGACCAACAGTAGTCCAATTTCCACTAACACCCTTTTGGTTAACAGAACTGATGGTGGTCGTTGTTAACCCGGGCCTCGACCGATCCGGTATGAATTTTCTTGATATGACTCGCCTGTTTTATTTGGCATTTGTTTTCTGCTGGATGCCCTTCCTGACACAACCCTCTGCATTTATCTGGGCTTGGGACCAGCGTGAGGGAGAGACACTGGCTTGTGCCCCTCCCTCACGGCTGCATTCATTCATTCATGTCTACTATGCTTTGTAATACAAATTTCATGCTATCACAGTGCTTTTCAAATAGTGGGGTGGGCCCCCTTGGGTATGATACGATGTGGTGGTGGTGGTGGTGGGGGGGGGGGAGATGCCGGGGAAAGCGCGTATGACCCTGGGGAACATGCTTTTCTGTAATAGTGTATGAGAATTAAGTGTAATTGCACCTCCACTCCAGTAGTTGGCAGTGGCGCTTTCATTGTCGCGCTATGGTGTAGCAGTTTTTCGCGCGAGCAAATGATATGGAGTGCAGTAAACAACGCCTCAAGGAACAACACAGAAAAATTTCTAATAGCAATGAATGGAAAGGTGGAGAGAGACAGAGACATTAAGACATAAGTTGAATGACTTTAAATAAGAATTTTTTTATTTTAGGCACATTGGTGCACTTTAAATCTTTTTCTGTTACAGATTAAAGAACACTGTTAATGAAGTTTTCTTTATTGTAAGTTGAACTACTGTATATTTCTTTCCTTTATTGTTTTTAATGTTAAGATACACATATACAGGTATGTGTGTGTGTGTGTGTGTGTGTGTGTGTTTATATTTAATTTACATCTTATATATAATTTTTTAATGTTTAATTGCTATTATAAGCATTTATCGCATTGAATATGTATTTATTGATATTAGTTATACATATACATGTATATATGTCAGTCAGGGGGGGGGGTCGATCCTACTTTGCAGAAATTCATTGTCGGCTAAGGGTCTCGGTCCCCATTAACCGTGAAAAGTGAGGTATCACTTTTCAGCAAAAAAAAAAAAAAAACAATAATAGTACATCCTACTTATTGGCAGGTGTTTCTGCAATGGAGCGAAAATGCATTAGAATTTAAATATAAACATTTCACTCATGCGACAGCTGGAACTAATGTCCAAGCTGTGTTATCACAAAACAATCATATTTGGGTCTGATCATGAAACTGGGACTTTCCGACTACCTAACTTCAAACTTAAATAAATATGTCCATGTCCAAGTTTATTTGTGAATCAATGCATCATCTTTAGTGTACGCCTGGGAGATATCATATCAAAATATGTACATAGGGTGAACACAGTTTTTGAAATAAAATACAGTATGTCCATTCCTAGTTTACACCCTTTTCACGCTTAATTTTGTGACAAGAGGAAGACCATTATTTTCTCATCCTGCTGAGCCTCTGCTAAGGTCTCCACAAGTCCAATGACCACATGATTTGGAGCACAGGTGCACACACAATCAACCATGGAATCTGCATGTGCATTGCAAAATTGGTAAATAAGCACCAAATTTTAAACGGGATCAATAATACACATGACTTTTCCTGTCCATGTTAGATAGTGTAACAGACATTCATTCAGTCCATGGTACATAATGATTTTTGAGTTGTCGTACTGATAATTTGATGCTGCTGCTTCTCCAATGAAAATTATCCTGCATCTACTAAACTTTAATCCATACTGGGCTAATACATTAAAAAAATGGGAAAAAAAATTTTTCTAAATCTTCAGAAAATGCAACAGGTCAGTGTCACAGATTTCAGTTTCAGTTTCATGATCAGACCCATATACTTCCTGACTAATTACAAATGGAGTATTCAGTCATTCAGAGATTTCACTGACATTTAAAAATGAAGCTAAGTTTACACATCACTTAAAAAATATTTTCATCTTTGGTCAAGCATCACTTCACTTTATAAACCTTTAAGGACAAAGTTCACTCTGAAGGAAATTCACAGCTCTGATTAACAGCAGAGTCATCCCAGTTTGCTTTCTTCATCCCTAGCACAGTCCAAATCCCTCAAGTCACCAATGCCCTTTCATCATAAAGAGAAAGACCTCACACATAGTGCACTAAATTTATCACACAACTGTCACTTAGTTCGATCTGTCATCTATGAATCAGTACACTGGCTCAACATGTTTTTATACTAATACTCCACATGAATGATCCTTCACAAGACAGAATGACATTTCAACAATCCTTTTAGCTCACCTGCTCAGTATGACTCCAAAGTCTATTACAAATCAATCTCAATAGAAAAACACAGTATCCAGCAACTAAGTGGGAATAGGGACATGAAATTAGTATTAGGAATGCCTCATTGTTATGCTGATCATGGAAATAGATCAATAACATGACATGCAAAGTATGGATCTCAGTAATATTTTTTTATCCACTAACATTTTTGTACTGTATATATCTATATCTGTACATACTAGTGTGTATATATATATATATATATATATATATATATATATATATATATATATATATATATATATATATATATATAGTATTTGACGTCATAAGTGCCCAGGATACTTAAAAAATCGGAGTGGGTGGGCACTTATTAAAATCTTACCAGCGGAGTGGAACGGTAAGTGCTTGTTACCATCGAGGTGGAAAACATGAATAATTGCAGAACAATAAAAGAGTTTACTTGTATTATTCATTTTGTGGTATCACCCAAACCACTTACTTGAAAGCTAAAAATAAGCACAAAACAGCATAAATTAAAAAAAGACCCCTTAGTTTTCCCTCCAGGTGCTGTTCCTTTAAAGATCTTCCTGGAAGTAAAATGAGCCAATCAAGACGAATGTCAACTTTAGCACATGGCAAGTTGAACCAATCAACACGAACATATACAAAAGCACATGGCCAGTCTCTAAATTTATGGGGGTTCGAGTCCCACTCTCCACAAGGTTGTCACTGTTCCCCCAGTGCAGCTAACTGGGTTATCAAAGGCCGACCATATGGACTATGGTGAGAGGCATGTAAAAGAACCATTGCTGACTTTTGTAAAAAGAGTAGGCTGCAAAGCCATCAGCGTGTTTCTGTCCCTTGGTAAAAGGGTTGTGTCAGGAAGGGCATCCGACGTAAAAACCTATGCCAAATCAAACATGTGAATCATTCGCTGTGGCGACCCCTGATAAAGGGGAAAAGCCAAAAAGAAATCTCATCTCATTGAGCAGAAGAATCGGGTGAAAAATACTTGTTATCACTTTCTGATAGATCCATATCTGGCTCATCGCTCCATTTCTTTAGAGCATCCCATAGTTTCGCTGTAGCAGTTTCTAATGCTTCGTCGGCTGTTGGACACTTATCAAGAGAACACAGCAAAATATTTTCCCGTTTTTAAAAGTATGTCTGTCTGTCTTCCTTTCGGCATTTTCCCTTTTACTTGGGAGTCGCCACAGCGAATCATCTGATTCGCACGTTTGATTTGGCAGAGGTTTTTACGTCGGATGCCCTTCCTGTCATAACCCTTTTTATCAGGGACAGAAACACGCTGACGGCTTTGCAGCCTACTTTTTACGAAAGTCAGCAATGGTTCTTTTACGTGCCTCTCACCATAGACAGTAAGAGACATGGCCCGCCTTTGATAACCCAGTTAGCTGCACTGGGGAGACAGTGACAGCCCTGTGGAGAGTGGGACTCGAACCCCCAACCTTTGGATCAGCGATTCAGCGCCCGAGACCACTAGACCACCACTGCCCCGTAATGTTAACTGAATGTTAAAATCTTATCAGTCTAAAAGCAAAACCTTTGAAGGTAGACTAACCTAAGCAAAGAGATATCTGCCCAACAACAGGCTCCCAAAAATATTGTAGTCTACAATCCTGTACTGTACTTAAACAAAAGAGATTCTTAAAAAATTAGCATATTGTGATGAAGTTCATTATTTTCTGTAATGTACTGATAAAAATTAAATTTTCATATATTTTTGATTCATTGCACGCCAACTAAAATATTTCAGGTCTTTTATTGTTTTAATACTGATGATTTTGGCATACAGCTCATGAAAACCCCAAATTCCTATCTCAAAAAATTAGCATATCATGATAAGATACTCTAAACGAGCTATTAACCGAATCATCTGAATCAACCAATTAACGCTAAACACCTGCAAAAGATCCCTGAGGCTTTTAAAAACTCCCAGCCGGGTTCATTACTCAAAACCGCAATCATGGGTAAGACTGCCGACCTGACTGCTGTCCAGAAGGCCATCATTGACACCCTCAAGCAAGAGGGTAAGATACAGAAAGAAATCTCTGAACGAATAGGCTGTTCCCAGAGTGCTGTATCAAGGCACCTCAGTGGGACGTCTGTGGGAAGGAAAAAGTGTGGCAGAAAACGCTGCACATCCAGAAGAGGTGACCGGACCCTGAGGAAGATTGTGGAGAAGGGCCGATTCCAGACCTTGGGGGACCTGTGGAAGCAGTGGACTGGGCTACAGGTGCCGCCTTCCCCAGGTCAAGCCACTTTTGAACCAGAAACAGCGGCAGAAGCGCCTGACCTGGGCTACAGAGAAGCAGCACTGGACTGTTGCTCAGTGGTTCAAAGTACTTTTTTCAGATGAAAGCAAATTTTGCATGTCATTCGGAAATCAAGGTGCCAGAGTCTGGAGGAAGACTGGGGAGAAGGAAATGCCAAAATGCCTGAAGTCCAGTGTCAAGTACCCACAGTCAGTGATGGTCTGGGGTGCCATGTCAGCTGCTGGTGTTGGTCCACTGTGTTTTATCAAGGGCAGGGTCAATGCAGCTAGCTATCAGGAGATTTGGGAGCACTTCATGCTTCCATCTGCTGAAAAGCTTTATGGAGATGAAGATTTCATTTTTCAGCACGACCTGGCACCTGCTCACAGTGCCAAAACCACTGCTAAATGGTTTACTGACCATGGTATTACTGTGCTCAATTGGCCTGCCAACTCTCCTGACCTGAACTCCATAGAGAATCTGTGGGATATTGTGAAGAGAAAGTTGAGAGACACCAGAACCAAGATTGTGGATGAGCTTAAGGCCGCTATCGAAGCATCCTGGGCCTCAGCAGTGCCACAGGCTGATTGTCTCTATGCCACGCCACATTGAAGCAGTCATTTCTGCAAAAGGATTCCCGACCAAGTATTGAGTGCATAACTGAAAATAATTATTTGAAGGTTGACTTTGTTTGTATTAAAAGCACTTTTTTTATTGGTCGGATGAAATATGCTAATTTTTTGAGATAGGAATTTTGGGTTTTCATGACCTTTGTAAGGCATTATGGCTGTATGCCAAAATCATCAGTATTAAAACAATAAAAGACCTGAAATATTTCAGTTGGTGTGCAATGAATCTAAACTATATGGAAGTTTAATCATGAATATGTTTTTGAAATTTGAAAACATGAAATTTTATCATGAATAAAATTAAATAAAGAACTTTATCACAATATGCTACTTTTTTGAGAAGGACTAGTATATATATCTATATATATATATACACTAGTCCTTCTCAAAAAAATTATATATATATATATATATAATATAACATGTTAACTAACATGTTATATATAATATAACATGTTAGTTAACATGTTATATATAATATAACATGTTAACTAACAACTGAGCCGCTTTCATACAAAATCAGTCAATGACTGTCAGTTAGGATTATGAACTAGTTCAGTGTTGGACTCATCATCAGCTCTGCATTGCTGCATACCTGAGCTTGCGGATGTTCGCAGTAGGTTAGTGTTGCTATCACTGACAGCACAAAGAGAGTACACCATCCCTCCCACACACACTGCACAGTCGATTTTGTTCCCTTGACTCGGGGCCACTGATGACTGTGCATTGTTGAGGGATCGTGAGTTCAAACAGAATGAACAGTTTTCCATTCAGAAGCCTCAAAAACATCAGGTCTGATCACCACAGAAGCTTATAACCACCTTGTATTATTCATGATAGTAATATAATTACAGTCTAGACTAATATACTGTATGACATTCATTTTAAAAGGAAATATAAATCACTAAGCATAGACTGATGTTCTATAATAGTCATTATAATTATACAACCATATTGTAGAAACAACTTTAAATTCAAATATATTTATATGTCATGTGACGATTAATGTGATTGAAGTAATCTTCATTGCATTTATTTGCACAATGATTGAAATTCAAAAGGCAAAACTTACCAAGTTGTTTTCATAAATATATTTCATAAAAGAGACAATATTTTTATGTGTTTTGTGAAAAAATGCCATGGTGAGGAGAAAGAAGCAATGTCATCACTGTTGTACACGTTCTAATCAGCCTGTCCCCTTCAACTGCACATAATGTTTTATTTGAACTGATCACTCTTGTATTGTATTGCATTGCATTGCCATACAATGGGTGTGGCAATGAGATAAGAAGCCTGGGATTGTAAACTAAAGCAGGGGTGTCAAACTCATTCAACAAAGGACTATGTGGCTGCAGGTTTTTGTTTCAAGCAAGCAGCAGCACACCTGACATGGCTCATTTAATCAACTGATTTGAGTCTTGATTGATTTGACTTATTGAGCAGTTGATTGATTTGTGTGCTCGGTACAGACTGACCAAACAACTACCTGAAGACTCAGATCAGTTGATTACATGAGCCAAGTCAGGTGTGCTGCAGCTTGGTTGAAACAAAAATCTGCAGTCACATGGCCCTTTGTGTCAGGAGTTTGACTCCCCTGAAATAAAGCATCACTCTAATGATGTTCCCTCTAAGCCTGAGAGGAAAAGGTCATCTCTGAGTTTAGATAAAGGGGGAGTCTTTAACTGAGCCTGTGATTCCGTTGTCCGCATGCAATTATCCTTTTCATTTTCTCAAGCATAACATTTTGGTTTCTTAGGGATGCACTATATTAGAGTAGAAATTACACTGTTACTTTAGTAGTAACAGTTGATACCTTTTAATTTTTATGTTTATTTCAGTGTTTAACTGATGCTCCTCATTGTGTATTGATTTGATAAAAGTGCAAAATCTATTTTTTATTTTAAGATTTCTATACCATAAGGTCAGTCCAAAAACATTTAGCTTTATAACCAAACAAAATTAATTATTGGAGATTTTAAAAAAGTGTTTATGTCAAAAGAAAAAAAAGCAACATATCACATAAAAGAGCACTTTACAGCCATGCTCCACAAGGAAACCCCCCCGCCAAAAAAAAGGGGGTTTTGGCTTTTGTTACAAATAAAAGCAAATGAGTGAAAGGGAAAAAGCCGAAAGGAAGACAGACAGTTGGAGTCAAAATCTCCAGGTGAAATTTGTCTAGTTCTGCAACACGCTCAGTAAACCTTAGGTAGCTTGGACAACCCCTAAATCTCAGGGATAATAGTAAAATATTTGAAGAACATGAGCCATTTACAACAGTTTTAGTAGAGTCAAAATACGAACAGTAACGGCTGTAAGGTCCATCAGTCTGTGATGTTGCCATTCAGACAGTGACACAGCTGCTCAAATGCTCTTTAGAAGCCGTCTGTAAACTGTAGTGAGACCTCCACAAACAGTACAGCTGGGGCTCCAGCTGTCAGACCCACAGACTAAACAGAGTCAAAATTGAGAGGAGTGTCTTCTTTAGTCCTCTCAAAAACAGTTTGGTTTTAATTATGTGGCCAGTGCAAAAACTGTAAAAATTGTGTTCTTCTGATAAATCAATCATTCAACATGAACAGCCCATGTAATGGATTGAGACTGTCCATCCTAACTTCCTAAACTTAAATAATTTCAGCTTCCCTTGTGTTTGTACATGTTATTGTTCTCTATTTCAACAGCTGTAGCCTTTCTGTGTACAATTCATGTGCTCTTCTAGCAGAATGCTAAAATATTTACAGTAAATGTATAACGCACTACTCTAAATAAGCATCTCTCCAATTCTGCACTTGGCTATTTTATAGCCTGTTTTGATTTGGGAAAAGTCGGCATACCAATTTGTTGCAATCCCGAAGTGCTGCTCAGCACTGGAATAAACAGCAGTTCTGCAATGTTATCACATTTCTGCTCCATTCACACAACCTAAATGAAAGGGCTGATGAATCAGGGATCTGCCTATCAGCGGATGGGTAGACTAGAATCTAAATCCAGAAGCATATCTTGTGTGTCACACACAAATAAAGATGCATTGTTTACAGACAGTGCAGAATGTGGAGGATTTATATCTAAGAAAGGGTGATGAAATACGAGAGAGATGGTACAAATTGCAAGCTCAATTAAAATAAACACAACGGAAGTTTCATTCACAACTCACTGATTATATAGTATGATATATAAATATATGATGATATATATATATACACATTTAGTCCATTTCTTTAGCAAAAGGTTTAACTGATGAATTTTGTGTAGAAATGAATGCACATAGGACAAGTCCTACAATTTAGATTTACAGTATTTTGCTAGTTTATCTGAGCAACAGTTTTGTATTGAAAAGCAAGAAATGATTACCGGTACTAAGAAAATGTTACTTTTTGTGGCTAATGCATAGAAAATATTGTGCAAATAATAAAAGTAAAATTGTGGTGGAAGAGCACAATTTTAGAGATATTTACAAGAATTTCAGAATTTCTTAGTGTTTGGTACATCCATTTTCACTCTAAGTTTCCCTCAAGAAGAAGCTTGAGTACCATAATATATAGATTTAGAAATTTAGAGATACAGATTTAGAGATTTAGACTACCTATCTAAGTTATGCACTCGTTTAACTGTCTTGTTACTTTAATTATCTGTTTAAAGAGCTCATGTTCGCCAAAGCATCTGATTTTGGAGTTTACAGAGATTTTTATTTACCTGCAGGTTTCTCTACCTACCTTAATTATACACTTGGACAGGCGCTGGACAACCACTCAAGTCATGTTTCTTGAATATGGTGCATCACTTGAGAACTCCTCTAAATCCTCATAATCCACATTCGATCAATGATGTCTGAATATGTGTCTTAGTAAAGGGGAAAATTGGACCATTTCTCTTTATATAGTAGCTCAGAGGTTCATCACTGTCACCTCACAGTGAGAAAGTTCTGGTTCCAATCACAGAAAAGGACTTTCTATAAGGAGTATACATGCTCTTCCTGTGCTTGCATGGGCTTCCTGTGGGTTTTCTCCCAGTGCAAATGTACATGAGGCAAACTGGCTACTCTAAACTGCTAGTAGGTCTGAATGTAAGTGAGAATGGCTGAGTCCGTGCCAATCCTGAAATAGATTGATGACCTGTTTATGGTGTAACCCCATCTCTGAACCGAAATCAGCTGGAATAGACTATTGCCAAGCTGAACATATCACTAACCATATAGGCTACACTCACCAGTTATATTTTATTCGGTTAGATATTTTGCAATCTGGTTATTGTGTCCTGAACCTCCTGAGCTCAGTGTGATGTCCACAAATATTGGATCCCTGTGTCATAACTTTTTCTCATTTGTGTTGATAGATTCTGGGAAATATGGTACAAATTTATATGCTCCAATACAACAAACACAACCTATAATCACTTCTGCTTTATCTGTGATGTTTCTCTTTTCTCTTTTCTTCAAAAAGTCATTACAACTTAGTATACAGCGGAATTCGTGCTTTGCATAAAGTAAAGGAAAAAAATCTTGAAAAAACTAATCAAACTCTTAATTGGCAGCAATCAAAAGGGTTAAAAAACAGTTCACTTCCACCGCATTGTGGTTAATATGCAAGTGACATGCATTTACACAAAGATTTGATTCTGCCTAAAGTAGCCTTCCATCTTTCAGTGGGGACAGCAGCTCATAATAGCTGGGTCTAAATATCCTTTGCTTTTTGGATCCACACACAAATTTTACAAAAGTGATGCTTGGATACGTTTCACATGTTCTCTGAGTGTATTTATATACATTTAACTCATCATGGTTCATAATGCACAAGAATATTCATTCTATGCTTGTTTCGAGATAATAATGATGACAATAATAAGCTATTTGTTATGAAAATATCAGCTAATATAGGCTAAAATAATATAAGCTAATTATAATACAAGATATTTATTAGTGAACTAGCTAGATACTGATTATAGGGCTACACACCCTGTTAGGAACTAGCTGTTCGCTGCTCTCCATTTCACTCAGAAATATTTTGAAGATAGAAACAGTCGAAAGGGTTACCTAGGCAACCAGAGATAGCTAAAAACAAGATTCGCGTGCATTGCTCGACTCACCTATCACTCATTGCGTCCTGTGTGGACACCGCTTGTGAGTCGAATTCATCAACTAAAAGTAGAACATCTGTGTGAGATCTTTTTGCCCTTCAATACATAAATACTATGAGTCAAGCTACAGCAAATTGGTTCTGACAGCCATAAATCCCCAAGCACAGAACGAGTACAGAGTAGTGAGAGAGATATTACTGCAGCTACATGCCAAGGTTCAGTTAGGACGCTTGATTTCCTCTTAAGTGACCCGTCTATTTATTCTTGTAACAAACTGACTGCACAGCTTTAAGCAAGCATGTGAAATATTTCGAAAAAAAAAAAAAAAAAAAAAAAAAAAAGCTTGAGCCTTTTATTTCAAGTCCTATACATTTTAAAAGTATTGTTACTTCAAAACCTTAATGGAATAACACACAAAACAGAGTCAAGAAATTAACAATAACATGCAGTAAAATTGCATTTAAAATTCATTAGTGATAAGGACAGATATTGAAAGATGGGCGCTTGTATGTTACGAGAACAATGTTACGCTACCCTAAGAAAATGCAGATCCAGCAGATGGCAACCTTCCCCAGGCTACCTGCATTATCATAAAGATACAGAAAAAAGATCCCCCCAACCTCCTCCCACACACTCTCCCATGTCAGACATTACCACTAATTCCACTCTTGACATGGACCTGAATGGCACGCTGCAGCTATAACCCTCTTACAGCACCACTATGTAATTAGGCTGTCCTTTTAAACTCTCAGCCATTCACTTCTCAGTCTAACACTCTGTCTGAATTCTCTCAGAGTGTAAGTATGTGACGGATGTGCATCGCTCCCTGTAGCCAATGCTCAGTCAATGCACTACTCAATATGAGTGCTCTTTTAGGAACACTAAACCTTTCATTGAAGTGAAATGACCATAAGAATGGTGCAAGGCTCATAAAGAGCTGTCTGAATTCACCTCGTGAACATGACTGGTGGATTAAAAAGTTTTCACTACATCCTGACATATTATACTAACTCATGGAGGTTGAGAAAACCAACAAGCCACCAAAAAAAAAAAAAATCCAAACGCATACACGATTGCACACATTTACAAGCAAGGATTTTCTAATGTACAAAAACTCCATCTGGTTGAGGCTATTACAGTAAATGCCCCCCTTGTGGACTTTCTGTTTACATCATCCCTTTTGCACAGTCACATGAAATAAACAAGAAGTAAGACTCCAAGGAACTGAACTGGTCTGTGATCCACATTTTAATGTCAACTTAGCAAATAATCTCAAAAATTCTCCCAGGCCTGGAGTATAATGCTTATGTTGACAGATCATCAAATCTGCACCAAAGCTGAAATATATATAAGAGAGAGAGAGAGAGAGAGAGAGAGAGAGAGAGAGAGAGAGAGAGAGAGAGAGCGAGAGAGAGAGAGAGAGAGAGGGACAGCACATGTTAGAGGTTTTGGAGACAAAGTCAGAGAGGCTAGATTGAGATGATTTGGACATGTACAGAGGAGGGATAGCGAGTATATTAGTAGTAGAATGCTGAGGTTGGAACTTCCAGGCAGAAGGCCCAGAGGAAGACCAAAGAGAAGATTTATGGATGTGGTGAAGGAGGACATGAAGGTAGTTGGAGTAAGAGTAGAAGATGCAGAGGATAAGGGTGAGATGGAGACGGATGGTTCGCTGTGGCGACCCCTGAATGGAAAAGCCGAAAGGAAAAGAAGAAGTAAGAAGAATACCCACTGGTGTATGCTCACATCTCATTATGGAGTTTCTCACCACACTGTTTCTGCCAGCAGCCATTAGAGATTAGGCATCAAAACATTTGTTATATAATTAACCACATTTGCCGGGTGGAATGTCAGGCTGGATTTAGAAAAAAAGACATTCTTAACAGTCACATTTCTTTTGCCCGAAAACACTGCTCTAAAACCCTGTACAACAAAATGTTCGTGTTTTCATTGCACTCCAATCACATTAAGTTTCTCATGAAGTTATTTTGTCTCACCTCCACTGTGATGGTCGCTGAAGTACCTAAAGTAGTTTGGACAAGGAATTACCACCAGCTCCCCAACTTTGGCTGACGGCCAGCAGGCAACAATGTCCCACATTCCTTTGCAGCCTGGCAACAGAAAGAGGATTTACCACTCAATCACAGTACATCATAATGTCCCTAATGTGTATATAATTGCTGTTTTTTTCATGACAGGGAAACGGGTGTGTCACATGACTTCATTTACTAACTGCTAAAAATATCCCTTGCTACATATCAGTTAAAAACATGGCAGTAAACAACAGATGTGATTATTATTATATTTAATTTCACCCCTGGTTCTGCACAATTACTGTAAATTCTGAAGAAAGGGCAAAAATCAAAGATGGGGATTGGCAAGGACTCTAAAGTGGTGGGATTGGAAGAATGGTGTATGCTCCAATGAATGATGAGTTTGATTCCCACTGAAGATCAGGGATTCGGGAACTTTATAGAGCATTAATGTTTTCAAACTTCATGATGTAGAGAAGTACCAAACTAGTCATCAACAGAAAATTAACAGGGTCTACCTGCCATTTCATTCAAATGGCAAATAGGCAGATTCACTATCAACCTGCATGAGCATAAATAATAATAAAGCAAAATTAAATGAGTAAATAATGAAAACGCTGAACGTAAGAGCCAGATGATGTGTGAAATGCATTAAGTTGTGTCATAAAGAATGGAATTTGTTTAAATTAAAGTACACACACATATACATATATATATATATATATATATATATATATATATATATATATATATATATATATATATATATATATATATATACACACACACACACACATACTAGTCCTTCTCAAAAAATTACATATTGTGATAAAGTTCATTATTTCCTGTAATGCACTGATAAAAATTAAACTTTCATATATTTTAGATTCATTGCACACAAACTAAAATATTTCAGGTCTTTTATTGTTTTAATACTGATGATTTTGGCATACAGCTCATGAAAACCCCAAATTCCTATCTCAAAAAATTAGCATATCATGAAAAGATACTCTAAACGAGCTATTAACCTAATCATCTGAATCAACCAATTAACTCTAAACACCTGCAAAAGATTCCTGAGGCGTTTAAAAACTCCCAGCCTGGTTCATTACTCAAAACCACAATCATGGGTCAGACTGCCGACCTGACTGCTGTCCAGAAGGCCATCATTGACACCCTCAAGCAAGAGGGTAAGACACAGAAAGAAATCTCTGAGCGAATAGGCTGTTCCCAGAGTGCTGCATCAAGGCAACTCAGTGGGACGTCTGTGGGAAGGAAAAAGTGTGGCAGAAAACGCTGCACAACCAGAAGAGGTGACCGGACCCTGAGGAAGATTGTGGAGAAGGGTCGATTCCAGAGCTTGGGGGACCTGTGGAAGCAGTGGACTGAGTCTGGAGTAGAAACATCCAGAGCCACCGTGCACAGGCATGTGCAGGAAATGTGCTACAGGTGCCGCATTCCCCAGGTCAAGCCACTTTTGAACCAGAAACAGCGGCAGAAGCGGCTGACCTGGGCTACAGAGAAGCAGCACTGGACTGTTGTCAGTGGTCCAAAGTACTTTTTTTCGGATGAAAGCAAATTTTGCATGTCATTCGGAAATCAAGGTGCCAGAGTCTGGAGGAAGACTGGGGAGAAGGAAATGCCAAAATGCCTGAAGTCCAGTGTCAAGTACCCACAGTCAGTGATGGTCTGGGGTGCCATGTCAGCTGCTGGTGTTGGTCCACTGTGTTTTATCAAGGGCAGGGTCAATGCAGCTAGATATCAGGAGATTTTGGAGCACTTCATGCTTCCATCTGCTGAAAAGCTTTATGGAGATGAAGATTTCATTTTTCAGCACGACCTAGCACCTGCTCACAGTGCCAAAACCACTGCTAAATGGTTTACTGACCATGGTATTACTGTGCTCAATTGGCCTGCCAACTCTCCTGACCTGAACTCCATAGAGAATCTGTGGGATATTGTGAAGAGAAAGTTGAGAGACACCAGACCCAACACTGTGGATGAGCTTAAGGCCGCTATCGAAGCATCTTGGGCCTCGATAACACCTCAGCAGTGCCACAGGCTGATTGCCTCCATGCCACGCCGCATTGAAGCAGTCATTTCTGCAAAAGGATTCCCGACCAAGTATTGAGTGCATAACTGAACATAATTATTTGAAGGTTGACTTTTTTTTGGATTGAAAACACTTTTATTGGTCGATTGAAATATGCTAATTTTTTGAGATAGGGATTTTTGTTTTTTCTTTATTTTTTTTGCCAAAATTATCAATATTAAAACAATAAATGGTTTGAACTACTTCAGTTGTGTGCAATGAATCTAAAATATATAAAAGTCAAATGTTTATCAGTCCATTACAGAAAATAATGAACTTTATCACAATATTCTTATTTTTTGAGAAGGACAAGTGTATATATACATATATATATATATATATACATACATACATACAATGTATATATTGTGTGTCCTAGGCAACCAAAGAGACGATTCATGGATGTGGTGACGGAGGACGTGAAGGTCGTTGGTGTAAGAGAAGAAGATGCAAAGGATAGGGTGAGATGGAGGCAGATGATTCGCTGTGGCGACCCCTGAAGGGAAAAGCCGAAAGGAAAAGAAGAAGTGTGTCCTAGGCAACAGAGACTGTAAAAGTTTCATGAGCATGCTTGTCTCTTTTGTCCTGTAATCTGTAATGGTTAATTGTGAAAGGATTTCCCAGAGCCACAAACTGTTTATTGGATCAAACATACATTGTGCATACTCTACTGCGAATTTTCGGCCAATTCTATATTTGCTGCCATTTTGTTGTAACAAAACAAAATCTCCATATGGGAGGAAAAAAGGGGTATCCCATCTTATCTTATGTCAAGGAAAACTCTCCCTGTCCCTCCTGCCCAAGTCTGTTGTAATTAGTTTATTTTTACTAAGTTTAAAGTATTATTTGAAGGAATTGATTAAACACAAAGAACGTCAAAAGGAAGACATTACAACCTTCTTTCCACTGGTATTTGTCCAGATTGGACAGGAGGACCTGAGGTTTTTCCGACACTTATCGTATTTTAACTCACATCAGAGTCTTGGCGGCTTGTTTTCACTTACTAAGTACATGAGAATAGAGTCCAAATATAGCAGATGATGACTTCATCTTATTGGTACAATGAGTTCAACAGTTCGATACCTATAGCTCAGTGTATAAAACCCCTTCTACTTACTGTTTGAAATTCAAATAACATTTTGCACCAAACAAAGTGAATCGGGTAATCATGGGTAAAATTACATTTACATTTATAGCATTTTGCAGAGTCTCTTATCCAGGTGACTTACAGAAGTGTTTTAAACCCTATATCAGTGAATATATTCTTATACGACTTTGTTAGAACACAGACTAAGTATACCATCAGTCAAACTCAAGTGGTAGGTGTTGTGTGGGTTTTCCTGTGTGTGTGTGTGTGTGTGTGTGTGTGTGCAGCATAGCGCTTAATCTAAGTACTGCTGAAAAAGGTAAGTTTTCAGCCATCTTTTGAAGATACCCAGTGACTCAGCTGTCCGGATGGCCAGAGGAAGTTCATTCCACCACCTTGGAGCCAGAACAGAGCACAGTTTAGATGCATTTTCCCCTTGTCCCTTGGTAGAGGGAAAGATCAGTCTCGCAGTGCTCAAGGATCTGAGAGAACGGGGTGCAGTGTGAGGTGTGATAAGTGCTTTGAGGTAGGAAGGTGCAGGTCCATTTTTGGCTTTTTGTTTTAAATCGAATGCAAGAAGCGACATGAAGCAAATGGGGAGATCATGGCAGTGGTTATGTTTAAATTACATTTAAAATTATTTAAACTTTAACCCTATAAGGAAAATATTAAAATACAATGGTACCTTGACTTACAAAATTAATCTATTTCGAGAGCAAGCTCATAAGTCAAAATGTTCTTTAGATAAATCAAAAATTCCCATAGGAAATAATAGAAAACCATTTAATCCGTTCCACCACCCCCCCCCCAGACTCCTAACCTGACACAAACACGTATCATCATCATCATCATCATCAGCCTGTCATGCCACTGCTGGCAGATGGCCTCCACAACCTTCATAGTTGTGGGTTTGAACCATAACTCACCACGCTGGGTCAGTGCGGGTTGGTGAGTGGTTTGAGTAGAAACACGCTGACAGCTTTGCAGCCTACTCTTTACGAAAGTCAGCAATGGTTCTTTTACATGCCTCTCACCATAGACACTGAGACACATGGCCTGCCTTTGCTAACCCAGTTAGCGGCAATGGGGGACAAACATGTATATTTGACCTAATATATTTAAAATAAACATGTCAAAAACAATAAATATTTCATGATAATAATACATGTACATTAACATTCATAATAATTAATAATAAATAATAATAAAACAAGAACAAAACAATAAGTCAACTAACCCTTCCGATCATCGACTGATGTCACGTGGGCAAGCGTGAGGTGATGTGTAACAGAGGAGGAGGAGGAGGAGAATTTTGTGCTGTGCTTGTACACGCTACGAATGCCAGCGAGGAAAGGCTCGTGGTGAGCTCCTACAAGGCAAGTGCTTCTCAAGTGTACACTACAATTAAATGTAATTGTGCATCCTCTAAAGTAGGTGGCAGTGGCACTCTCACTGTGTTCCCTATGGTGTAGGGAACACAGTGAGAGTACCACTGCCACCTACTGTAGAGGATGCGCAATTACACTCTCCCGCTGGTGTTTGTAGCGTAAACATGCACAAAATTCTCCCCCTCCTCCCTCAGTCGATGATCGGAAGGGTTAGTTGACTTATTGTTTATTCTGTTTTTTATTATTAATTATTATTAATGTTAATGTGCATCTATTATTATAAATATGTATTATTTTTACATGTTTATCTTTAATATATTAGGTCAAATATATGTAAACAACAGCAACCCTTTAACAACCCTCGACCCGAAGTACCTGCCCTAAATCACACAGTGCAGGCAGCATTTTTTTCCATATTATTATATCAGATTTTTTTTCTGTTTTATCTTAATTTAAAAATCTTATCAAAATGTTTCATTTATTTAGGTTGTAATGCACACCTTTCACCCTAACAGGAGCTTTGTGAATGTGAGCTTAGAAACAGAAAGTGAAATTACTTTTAGGTAATTTAAAATCAATGTCCACAAGCGAGAATCAGAATATGTTTTTTTTTTTTTTCATCAGTACTTACAAAACACTAGAAATGTGCTTTGAGTTCCGCAAGTCTCAAAGCTATCTGAACAGGAGTAAAAGTATACATCTACCTCTTCAAACCACTCAGTAAGATGAGGGTGGGTTCTGAATCCCCCTATGCCTCCTGTTATCTTCCTGCAATGCTAACATGACTTTCACTTCACAAAAATGGAATTCACACTGGTTTGTAATTATAAAGAATGAGTCACACGAATACAAATCATTTCAGAGCTGAAAGAAACTTCTAGATAACCACTGATTTGAACTTTCGGAAGCCCTTGAAACTGGCTTTGTGGAGGCTGGTGGAAAAAAAGAAGCTTTGTAACCATCAAATATCACTGAGTCAGAGGACTGAAAGGAAAATGCCTATACACAAGTACAACTAGTACAAGGTTAAAAACCCACAGTCACTGACCTTCAGCATTCCAAGTTACTGTATATACATTACCTGATGTGATATTCCCAGCAGTTTGATTTTCACATCGCTTCTTCTCCAACTCTATTTCATTTACCATGTCACACCCGACAGCATTGCTCTGTGTGACAGATAAGAGGAGAATGTAAGGCGCCAACATATTGATGATGGAAGACACCTTTACATTTAATCTACAGGGTCTTTCTGTCTGCTAATAAAATGTAGTTGCTTAAACTATTTTAAGGTTAGAATAGTATATATAACAAACAAACACAAAATGAAACCAGAAGTGGAATATTGTGCTGTAGCACTACAATATACAGTCTTGTTCACTGAACAATTCATCTTCATCTCTCTTCTCTGTCATTCCTACTTTCTCAAAGTGGCCTCTTAAAGTTTCGCATCTTAAATGTAAAATCAGCACACTGCTAAGCTTCAGGAGGTTTTTAACAATTTGGGTTCCTTATAGACACAGCATTAGAGATGAAATGCAGCAAGATGATATAATGCTGTACACAACTGAAGCCCAGTGGAAGGAATTCAAGGATGACAAACGCACAGTGACAGTTACTGGCCCAAAGACTGAATGTCAAAGAGGATGAGAAAGAGCAAGAATAAAAACAAGTCATGAATGTCAGTGAAGATGATGTGTGTCTTTAAAACAGAGAGATAGAGATAGATCAGAGGTGAGACAGAGAAACAAGAAACTGAGAAGTGAGTAGAGAGAGAGAGAAAGACAGAGAGAGAGCAAGAAAATATATCAGTCTATATATTCTAGCTCTCTCCCTCTCTTTTCTCATGCATACACAGTACAGTCTGCCCCCTACTTACGAAACCCCCTGGGTACGAAAATTCCGGGTTACGAAAAACATTTTCCTAAGTTTTCCTCCCCGGGATACGAAAACAACCTCCTCTTACGAAATGCACCATTCAAAATTCAAATGTGTCAATCAAAATTTCTCACAATGCGTGAGTTGCTCTCTCATTGGCTGTCTCCCAACATCCCGCCCCGCTGGCCTCCCATTGGCTAGGATGGATGATGCAGCTGAACTTCCAGTACCCATACTTCCTCTTTGTCACACGTGTGAAGGAGAGTTGACTGTTGGCTTGTTTTGAGATTGATCATGCAGCATTGTATTTCGTTATTGCCGAAACCCCTCTACAGTCGGGACGATATTGAACCAGAAGGAGCCCTTAAAGCGGAAATACAGTGACGGAGGGAGGTGAGTGCTCCGTGGGAGAAGACCTCCGATCTTGCAAGGAAGCAAGTTAATATTGAATGAGGACCTCTGATCTTTCAAACAGGTACTGTAATTCCTCTTTAAATACAACATCCCGTCCATTTAAACATTTAAATAGAATTGTTCCGTCAGCTGTTGCGTGTGTGTGTGTGTGTGTGTGTGAGAGAGAGAGAGAGAGAGAGAGAGAGAGAGAGAGAGACAGAAGGAGGCTTAACGCTTTAGTTTTTAATTTAGTTTTTAATTCAGTAAATGTTTAATAAATGTGGCGCATAAGGAATCAAGTTAAAGTTGAGTTTGGACCTCCAGTCTATCAAGCAAGGAATGCGCTTTGAATTCCACGTCTTAAAATGCCCTGGCGTCCTGCTTGTGGGCGTGGCCCGCAGAGTCACAATAAACATTTAATGTGTGTGTGTGTGTGTGTGTGTGTGTGTGTGTGTGTGTGTGTGTGTGTGTGTGTGTGTGTGAGAGACAGGTGTGTGTATGTTAATAAAAAATGTTTAATAATGGTTTAATTAATAAATATTTTAATAAAATGGTTTAATATGTTAATAAAATGTTTAAATGGTTTAACAAATCATTTTCTTTTACTTTTAACACATATTTCATACAAAATTGGTGTCATTTTATCATTTTTAAAGGGTTTAGGGGGGTAGTCTTGGGAGCCTTGGAACGAATCAGGCGTTTTACATATAAAATGTGCCCCCTACTTACGAAACTCCGGCGTTATGAAAACGGCACTGGAATGGATTCATTTCGTAAGTAGGGGACTGACTGTATATCCAAAGTCTTCATACTTAATGTAAGTGTATGGCTTTGCAAATGGAACCACAAATTGGGACACCTTGTCTAGATGTTCAAGTCAAATAAAACAAGATGTAAATCATGCCATTGGACAATCAAAACCATCCCTCAAAACGATACATAGGTTTTATGGCTGACTGGAATAGATGGAATGACAGGATAACATGCATATAATTATTATTTTTGGCAAGAGTGACCAGTTGTTACTTATCACAGAACAGAACACCTGAAAAAAGGGGAAAACAGTCAGAAACTATTTCAGGGTTCGGGAACCTATGGCTCACGAGTCAGATGTGGCTCTTCTGATGACCGTATCTGGCTCTCAGATAAATCAGGTGGCCTTTCTTAACAGAATAACAAATACATAATTTCACTGTCATTTAAATAAAAATACATCTATTTTCTATGCCACATGTCACGTGGTGTGCAGCGGAGAGCCAATCCTTTCTGTATGCCAGTATGCGGGCGAGTCCGATACCTTGAAACTCTAAATTGATTGGATTGCAACAACAGCCACAGACTGCACATGTTGTTTTTGGGTAAAGAGGTAATCTCCCTCATTTTTGATCAGCTCATTTGCATGAAGCCAAGTACAGCTGGAAAGCAAACACAAATGGACAGACATGGAAAAACTTCAACCTTCAGACCAGCTGATTGCCAAAACTTGGAATACGCTTCCTGTCACATAAACACTGCAGCATGTGAGTCCTGTCATATTGACCATGTTTGGCTCTACATATGCATGTGAGCAGTTCTTCTCACCTGAAAAACATCAAGACCAACCTGCAGTCACGTTTAACAGATGGAACTACAAAGCCATCAGAAAAAACAGATGGACTACAAAGCCATCAGAAAAACCACGCAGCACCAGAAGTCACATTAATAGTAAGAAGTACTTTTCTTATTAATAAATAACTTTGTTATGACAAATTTAGAATCTTATTATACACCAAAATTGTTGGTCTTCTTTTTCAATTTAGTGTGTATATATATATATATATTCAGTGTATATGTATATATATATATATATATATATATATATATATATATATATATATATATATATATATATATATATATGTGTGTGTGTATACACACACATACATTTCAGAGGATTAGATTTTAAAATATGTCTTTTTTTGGCTCGCATAGTCAAAAAGGTTCCTGACCCCTGAACTATTGCCTATGCAGCACCAGACAGCTGAACCGGCTTGAAGGAAGCACTAACTAACTGCCATCTGCAGAGCCCATTTGCTCAAAAGTTTCTGAGATAACTTAGTATCTCTTAGATCTACAGCTGATAGAAGAATGTTACACCTTCCACTCAGACAGTAGAGTCAATTACACTCTCTTGGCGATTGTTAAGATTACATCTCATAGCCTCCTGATGAAAGTGTTTGGATTTAAACTTCAGTTCAGTTAATTTTTTGTTACCGCTTAATCCTAATTAGGGTCACGGGGAGGCTGGCACCCATCCCAGCTGACTTCGGGTGAGGGCAGAGTACACCCTGGACAGCTCACCAGTCCATCGCAGGGCGGAAACACGCCGACGACTTTGCAGCCTACTTTTGTCGAAAGTCAGCAATGGTTCTTTTACATGAACCTCTCACCATAGACAGTAAGAGACATGGTCAGCCTTTGATAACCCAGTGACAACCTTGTGGAGAGTGGGACTCAAACCCCCAACTTTAGGATCAGCGATCCAGCGCCCTATACCAATAGGCCACCACTGCCAATAGATTTTAAACTTTTTTTTTAAATAAGCCTTCACAATTCAGTATGCCTGGTTAACTGAAAATACTTTTTTTGAACATGGTCCATAAAATGTTTTGTTCTTCTAAAAACAGGAGTTCTGGGGCTCAGTTCCATCACACTGCACGGAAATTACATGCAGGGAAACGTAATTGGTTCAAGTCGTTTCCTTTTTTTACATGTCAAGAAATTACTTTAAATGGTACGTAAAACCCAAACACTGTAATTAACCAGGCAGCCAAAAACTGCTTTTCTTCTGGGTATCATAAGGTATCAGAAGCCTCCAATTGTGTGCCGTAGCTTCGACTAAAAAAAAAAAAAAATTAATTAAAAAAAAAAAAAAAAAAAAAAAAAGGCAACATCGTAACGGCCACATGTTCCAGACACGCAGATGGATTTATAATTATAATAAATTGCCTCATTCCAAGCTTAGGAATAAACATTCATCTCACATGTGGTTACATTGTGTAAGACATGTAAACACAATCAATCATTATTTTTTGTTTGTTCTCCAACTAAAAAAGATATTGACACACAGACACAGAATTTACAATACAAGAAGTCGACTACATAGCCAAACCGCTCAGCAAGTTCTAGATTTAATTTACTGTAATATTAAATAAAGCACTCTGAAACACTCTATCTGTCAGCAGTCTTAACTCCTGTTTACATTACACTATGACCAGATTGAAACACATCTAAAAAAACAAAAACCTGTAGAAGACAACAATTAAATTTAAACATCAGCAAGTTCTTGGTAAATACCTTTAGTCTACAACTAAATCTGAACACAGACTATTAAACAGCACTCCCAATAAAACACTTATTTCTGACGATCAAAGCACATGAATACACTCTGTAAGAAAATGTTGTACAGCCATGTTACGTATCCCACTTCATACAGTGCTTCCTCACTGGTGTGCAGCACGCCAGCTCAGGAAGCTGGATATTTACATTCCTGATAAAGCTTGTGCACTTTCATGTTATGTTCCAATAATTTGCTGCATTAGATGTCATAATTATAATCCGACTCTCAGAACATCTGGAGGAATTGAGATGCCTCCACAAAGCTCTGGAATGTTCTGGAAAGGGCTGGAAAAGTCGCTGGACTGCAAACAAAAATATTAATTTTAAGGATTTCTCTATTCATACTTTTCAATTTACACCGCACAAAAATACGAGACTGCTATAGGATGACTCAGTGTACTGGACACTGCTTTTCAGTCTCCGCTACACACACACACACACATACCCGAATGCAGAGTGGGGTTTTTTTGTTTCTTTGCCATAAAACCTTGCATGAACAAGCTCATCGCTCACCAGGGCACTTAATATTCTACAGTCAGAAGAATCAGACACCATCATTCATTCTGTGGCTCTATTCCCTGATGACTGGCCCACGGTCATGAAGGCACTAATTAATTACTGCAGAAGATCGCTCACAAACACTGTTTTTAAACAAAATACTTCAAATTAACACAGAGTCACTTTAACATCAGATAAATATATATGAATAAAAGCAGTGATGAAAGGCTCAGGATCTTATTCAGTACATAGACCATTTTTATTAGCACTAAACATTGATGGAATGCTGTTTACTTACCTATCCGAGCACCTTAAATCTCGTCCCAAATTCATCAAAAGTACTGATGCGTAACACTTCAGTTAATTTTCATACATGTACCACCTCTGATAATAGGGCCAGTGGTGGCTTGATGGTAAAGGTGCATGATTGCTGAGCTTAAGGTTGTTGCTTTGATCTTTGGTCGATTTATGTTTCCTTTCCCTGGTAATCACCAACATGTTTTTTTAAGGCAGTGGTGGCCCGATGATAAGGGGCTGACTTAATAATCCGAATATCAAGGGTTCGAGCCCCACTATCAGTGGGTTGTCACTGTTGCCACCCAGTGCAGCCAACTTATCAAAGTTGTTATCAAAGGGTTATCAAAGTCTCTCATTGCATGTGGCGAGAGGCACTGTTGACTTACGTCAAGAGTAGCTGCATAGCCAGTCTACAAAGTTTTTTATTGTATATTATTTTTACACTATTTATGTATCCATTTATTTATTTATATATATATATTTATATATATATATATATTTTTTTATATATATATATATATATATATATATATATATATATATATGTGTGTGTGTGTATACATATGTACACATTATATATATATATATATATATATATATATATATATATATATATATATATATATATATTCTTCTGCTTTTCCTTTCGGCTTTTCCCTTCAGGGGTTGCTATAGCGAATCATCTGCCTCCATCTCACCCTATCCTTTGAATCTTCTTCTCTTACACCAACAACCTTCATGTCCTCCTTCACCACATCCATGAATTGTCCCTTTGGTCGTCCTCTAGGCCTTCTGCCTGGTAGTTCCAACCTCAGCATCCTACTGCTTGTATACTTTTCCTTTCATTCTTGCCGATACCCTCCTATCACACATCACACCGGACACATGCCTGCACATGCTTCTTCACCTCTTTTCCACACTCTCCATTGCTCTGGATTGTTGAACCTAAGTACTTAAAATCCTCCACCTTCTTTATCTCTGCTCCCTGAAACCTCACCATTCCTGTTGGGTCCTTGTCATTCATGCACATATATTCTGTCTTACTGAGGCTAACCTTCATTCCCCTCCTTTCCAGGGCATACCTCCACCTCTCTAGACTTTCCTGCACTTGTTCTCTGCTCTCACTACAGATCACAATGTCATCTGCAAACATCATAGTCCATGGGGAATCTTGTCTAACCTCGTCTGTCAGCCTGTCCATCACCATAGCAAACAAGAAGGGGCTCAGAGCTGACCCTTGATGCAGTCCCACCTCCACCTTGAACTCTTTGGTCACACCGACAGCACATCTCACCACTGTCTTACATGTCCTGCACCACTCTCACATACTTCTCTGCTACTTCAGACTTCCTCGTGCAATACCACAGTTCATCTCTCAGCACCCTGTCATATGCTTTCTCCAGATCCACAAAGGCACAATGCAGCTCCCTCTGACCTTCTCTGTACTTCTCCATGAACATCCTCAAGGCAAACACTGCATCTGTGGTGCTCTTTCCTGGCATGAAACCAAACTGTTGTTCACAAATGCTGACCTCTGCCCTTAGTCTAGCGTCTACTATTCTTTCCCATAACTTCATCGTATGACTCATCAACTTTATCCCTCTATAGTTGCCACAACTCTGCACGTCTCCCTTGTTCTTAAAAATGGGCACCAGCACACTTCTCCATTCCTCTGGCATCCTCTCACTCTCTAAGACCTTGTTGAATGTTCTTGTCAGAAAATCTACAGCTACCTCTCCTAGACACTTCCATACCTCCACCGGTATGTCATCAGGACCAACTGCCTTTCCATTCTTCATCCTCTTCAATGCCCTCCTCATTTCACCCTTACTAATTTTTGCTACTTCCTGGTTCTCGACAGTCACCTCTTCTACTCTTTTTTCTCTCTCATTTTCCTCATTCATCAGCTCTTCAAAGTACTCTTTCCATCTTCCCAGCACACTTCTGTCATCAGTCAATGCATTTCCCTTTCTGTCCTTAATCACTCTAACTTGCTGCATGTCCTTCCCATCGCTATTTCTCTGCTGTGCCAACCTGTATAAATAATTTTCCCCCCTTTACTTTCCAACCGAGCATACAAGTCATCATACGCCCTCTGTTTGGCCTTTGACACCACTACCTTCGCTTTACGCTGTGTCTCTCTGTACTCCTGTTTACCCTCTTCGGTTTTCTCAATGTCCCACTTCTTCTTAGCTAACCTTTTCCTTTGTACACACTCCTGAATTTCCTCATTCCACCACCAAGTCTCCTTATCTACTTTCCTTCCAGATGACACATCAAGTATTCTCCTACCTGTCTCCCTGATCACATTAGCTGTGGCTGTCCAGTCATCTGGAAGCACTTCCTAACCACCCAAAGCCTGTTTCAACTCCTCCGTGAAGACAACTTGACACTCTTCCTTTTTCAGCTTCCACCACTTTGTCTTCTGCTTTGCCTTTGCTTTCTTCACCTTCCTCACCATCAGCATCATCCTGCACACCACCATCCTATGCTGTTTGGCAACACTCTCACCCACTACTACTTTGCAGTCACTGACTTCCTTCAAATTACATCGCCTGCACAAGATGTAGTCTACCTGTGTGCTCCTACCTCCACTTTTATAAGTCACCCTATGCTCCTGTCTCTTCTGGAAGAAAGTATTTACCACAGCCATTTCCATCCTTTTTGCAAAATCTACTAACATCTGTCCTTCTGCATTGTTTCCTGGATACCAAACCTGTCCATCACTTCCTCGTCCCCTCTGTTGCCTGCACCAACATGTCCATTGAAGTCTGCCCCAATGACCACTCTTACCTCCGGGGGTACTCTGCATAAGTTCATCTAACTCACTCCAGAATCTCGCCTTCTCTTCTTGCTCACATCCTGCCTGTGGGGCATAAGCACTAACAACATTGAACATCACATCTTCAATTTCTAACTTGAGACTCATCACTCTGTCTGACACTCTTTTCACTTCTAGAACATTCCTGACAAACTCCTCCTTCAAGATGACTCCTACTCCATTTCTCTTGACATCCACACCATGAAAAAACAGCCTAAACCCTGCTCCTAAGCTTCTAGCCTTGCTACCTTTCCACCTGGACTCCTGAACACACAGTATGTCCACCTTCCTCCTCTGCATCATGTCAGGAAGCTTTCTACCTTTTCCTGCCATAGTTCCAACATTCAAAGTCCCTACTTTCATTCCTAGACTCATGCCTTTCCTCTTCTCTCTCTGCCTACGGACACGCCTCCAGCCTCTCCTTCTTTGACCAACAGTAGTCCATTTTCCACCAGCACCCTGTTGGTTAACAGCACTGATGGCGTTCGTTGTTAACCCGGGCCTCGACCGATCCTGTATGAAATTCTTTCTTGTGATTCGCATATTTTATTTGGCATTTGCGTTACGCCGGATGCCCTTCCTGACGCAACCCTCTGCATTCATCCGGGCTTGGGACCGGCGTGAAGGAGAGACATTGGTTTGTGCCACCCCCCCCTTCATGGCTGCATTTATATATATATATATATATATATATATATATATATATATATATATATATACATACATATATATACACACACACACATATATATATATATATATATATATATACACACATATATATATATATATATATATATATATATATACACACACACACACACACACATATATATACACACACACACATATATATGTATATGTGTATGTATGTATATCTTCTTATATATATATCAAGGATGTTCCACCTTTCTAAGCTATTTTGCACCCCCTACTGACGGTACTTCAAAAGCCTGTAACAGTGAATTTCTCCATTGTGAGATTAATAAAGTTATATCTTATCTTATCTGTATCTCAGTTGTCAGCATATTTCTGCCCTGTGATGGCCTGGCGAGCTGTCCAGAGTGTACTCTGCCCTCAACCAAAGTTGGCTGAAATGGGCACCAGTCTCCCTGTTACCCTAATTGGGATTAAGCGGTTAGAAAACAAATGAATGAATGTTTATGCCTGAAGAAGTAATGGATTAAAAATTATTCTTGTCCTGAACATAACAGAAAAATTGTTCTCTCGCTCACCTCTAAATTCTCTCGCTCACCTCTAATGACATACTAAGGTTAAAATGTGCATCACTTTGAGTTGTGCTTCAGAACTATTTGTACCTTGAGTAAATATGAATACAAATGTTATAAGTCTTTACCAAAGTTCACTAAAGTTACCGTCCTGAAGCTAGAACAGATTTTAGTGGAACCTGTTGGAAATGATTAAATACCCCATGTTCTGCTGTACGTATTTGGTTTGGACCAGGCAGTAGAATGTTTCTTTCAGCATTATGATCAAACATTCTGAATGAGCAATTACAATCACAGTCTTAATTGCCACGCAGTAATGATTGCTCACTTAACTAGGATTTTAGTGTATTATCGCTGTTTATACACATTCATGTCTTTCATTCATTTTATGGTGAAAAGTTATAATTCTAATGCCAATCAGACCATATAAACAAAATATTTGTAGGTAGATGTTTATTATATGTATATATTCTCAGTAGAAACATTAACCTTTCTGGGAGTGTTTAAAGACGCTGAGAGAATGCTTACACAGCCCACGACCTACAAGCAAGAATGTATATGAACGTGATGAGCCTAATGAAGCTGACACTCTTAAAGCAAAGTTCAAACCCAGCTAATTACAGCATGTATAATCGAGGAGTAGGAGGAGAACTGAGAAACACTGCCTCAGTCCACTCCTAATATCTTTGAAGCCTCATTTAGCTGCTGCAGAGACACTTGTTTGGCTCTGGCAGTTTGGCATAGTGTACTTGAGTGAGCGAGACAGAACCAGGGAGAAAGATTTGCCACAAGAGCCATGAATCCCTGGATCCAATCACACCATTACTTTACTGTAGTGAACAACATATGCCATCCAGCTGTCCTCCTACAGTATCCAACTGCTAAAATTTCAAAAGCTGATAATAAAATTTTCCATTTTAATCTTTATAAGGAGTACTGTATGCTCTACAAGGGAAACATCATAACATTTACAAAACAACAAAAAACATTTTTTGAAAAGATTACATGGAATGACATTTGATTGAATAAGCCTTGGAATGCTTAAGTCAGATCGCAAGTTCAAATCCGGGCTAATGCACACAGCAGTCCGTGACTTGGAGTCCATGGGAACGAATTGGCCATGCTCTCATGGGAGGGAGTGATGGTATATGCTCACTTCCCTGTCACTCAGAGTGATTGCCAGCTAATCATGGGCATCTGTGAGCTCATTCCTATGATAGCACTTTCCCTCAGAGTGTGTTAGACTGCCCCAAGTATGCATGCACTTCTTTTCCTTTTGGCTTTTTCCCTTTTTCCCTTTGAACATCAAATCATCTGATTCGCATTTTTGATTTGGCATAGGTTTTTACGTCAGATGCCCTTCCTGACACAACCCTTTAGCAAAGAACAGAAACACACTAATGGATTTGCAGCTACTCTTTACGAAAGTCAGCAATGGTTCTTTTACATGTCTCTCATTATAGACAGTGAGAGACATGGCCGGCCTTTAATAACCCAGTTAGCTGCACTGGGGGACAGTGACAACCTTGTGGAGAGTGGGACTCAAACCCCCAACCTTAGGATCAGCAATCCAGCGCCCTTTACCACCAGGCCATAACTGCCCCCCAAATATGCATATGCACTGCAGTTGGAAAAGAGGCAGGTGGATAGTATTGTATATCATGGAGGGGGAATTTGCATGCTTTCGTCCCTCTGTGGTTGATGGTGGTCATGTGATAGGGAAAGTCATACTTGATGGGTGGGAATTGGATGTGACCAAATTAGGGAGAAAATGGGGAAAATTAAAAAAAAAACAAAAAAAAACTTGGAATTAAAAAAAACTTAGTACTACTGAATCACCATCGAGGAGATTTATGGATGTGATGAAGGAGGAATTTATGGATGTGGTGAAGGTAGTTGGTGTAAGAGAAGAAGATGCAGAGGATAGGGTGAGATGGAGGCAGATGATTCGCAGTGACAACCCCTGAAGGGTACAGCTGAAAGGAGAAGAAGAGTAGTATTGAATCAATCTGTTACTACAATCTCACACACAACTCAAAGAACAGAACTCAAAATCCTGAAAACACTTTGCTCAAACAGCCCAATATCTGCTGTAAATTCTAGAGTTTTTCTCTGAAAATATTTGAGTCTTAGTCAACTCAAGTTTGTCATGTTTTTAAATGACAGATACGATACCCGCCTCATATATTTTAACATTTAAAAATATATAACTGTGCAACAATATTAAACTCACAGTAATTTTTCACAAATAACAATTACTATGTACAACTATAGTCACTTATGTTTGAGCACTTTATCAGAACTGATTATACCAAGAGCCACTGTTTCACTATTTCATGTAATCCAAGATGGTTTTAACCATCATTCACTAACTACACTACTACATTGCCTACATAGCACTAACTACATTGACTGCCTGATTCGGTTTCCCACAGGCACGCCTGTAGCTTTTCTACACACTGCACACTGAGGGTTCACTGCCATTTACTTCTATTCCATCGCTGATGACTTCATAAGCCAAACATACTGAGCTGTGTTGGTGTAAAGTCCATGTAGGATGGTTTGTTAACACAGAACTTTGAGATTATACCATGCAGCTGTTAAGTGCCCTTCATGTTAATGGCCTTAACACGCCACAGAAAAATGTTAACAGAAGAGGCTTGACAAAGGAATTCAATGAAGTGGGGTTAAAGAAAGTGATATGAGAGATAGAGAGAGAGAGGGTGACTTCGGTATATGTGGTGTAGTGGTAGAAGTAGAGTTAAAAGAAAAAGGCCATTTTGATCTAAGTATAGTACTGTTCTCTGCAAATGCAAAAAAAAAACCAAACCAAACAAAACAAAACAAAACCCAATGGAGCATAGTTTCAAGTTTCAAGTTTATTTGCATTTTGGGCCTCGTGACATACAGTGCGCTTTTAATACAATTTTTCATATCATATTGGCAGATTTCTTTTTAAGTATCATGATACAGATCTGATAAGTTTTACATTTGTAGATGACAATAACTGATTCATTTTAGAAATGGAAGGTTCATTATAATAATATTCTGGTAAAAACTGCTGTCTGCTGGCCTTAAAATAAGGACAAACAAGTAAGAAATGATACTCATCTTCCTTACAGTCTAAACTACACCTTGTGCATAGCACATTGGGATTTTCATTACATTTAAATCGAGATACTGTAACTGAATTTTCAACTTGTGTGAAGCACAACGGAATTTACAATATAATCTTAGTAAATCCTTTTCTGAAAACAATTCCACCACATACTTCTCTATATCTAAATTGGATTTAAAACCACTATAATATTTTAGAAAAGATGATTCGAAAATTTTAGAGTGCCAATTTTGAAATTGAATATCCTCACATCTTTATGAAAATACTTCCATAAATAAGTTTGTCCTACCACAATCTTGATCAATCCACACATGTGCAAATCCAGTTTCAAACAATACCCGAATATGAGAAACAAAACAAATTTTATTTTGCTCATCAAAACGCTTCAACATTTCGTAACAAGCCCTTGGGTAACGCAAACTATCCATATGAATAAGTCTACACCAGTAACTAATACAACGACTGTAATATCTAACACACATAACTCCTCCCCATATCACCAAGGATAATGTTACTAGACGTATGTTTAGAAACCCCAAGACACCTTTTGAAGAAATCAGATTGGACTTTTTCAATTGGTTCCCTGAAACTACAACCCCAAATTTCTGCACCATAAAATAATATTGGAGAAATCTTATAATCCAAAATTTTAGCAATAGTTTGAAATGGCATTGAATGAAAAGAATTGATTAATCTATATAATGGAACAACTCCCTTTCTTGCCTGGATAGAAATAGTATCACACGCTCTCGACCAAATTAATCTTGAAGAAAATGTAAGTCCTAAATACTTATAATACGAAACGCACTTAAGTTCCCTACCAGCATAAGACCAACACTCCTTCCGTTTTAATGGATCCCCATTTCTGAAAACAACAACATTAGACTTGTCAAGATTTACATCAAAACGCCATTTAATGCAGACCTTTTCAAGAAAATCTAGTCTTTTTTGTAAGCCTATCACTGAGTCATCAACCAAAATAAGATCATCTGTAAATAAAAGTAATAGTATTTCCTGAATATTCTCTTGAACAAATATGCCTCTAAGATCACTTTGATTAAATTCATACACAATTTCATTAATAAAAATTATGACGAGAACTGGGCTTAACATACAGCCCTGACGAACACCAGCAGAAGTGGTGAAGTTACAAGAGAACCCTTCTCTTGCCTTAACACACGCCTTAACTTTTGCATACATATCACAAAGAACATTAAATAATTTATGATGAACATACAAAAGTTTTTGGCGATTAACTAAATCGAAAGCCTTACGAAAGTCAATGAAAGCTACATAAAAACGATGCCTTGGTTTTCTTTAATATTTTTCACATAATAACTGGAGAGTAAATATATTATCAATAATTGAATAATTACTCCGATAGCCTGCTTGTGATTCATGAATAATTTCATTTAATTCTACCCATTTCCTGATCCTATCCTCAATTATAGAAGTAAAGACTTTACTTAAAATATTTAATAAAAATATACCACGATAATTATTGGGATCCATAACATCACCCTTCTTAAATAAAGTAGCCACCATTCCAATATTCTAACTGTCAGGAAAAACACCACTGTCCAAAACCGAATTAAACAGAATCTCCAAAAAAGGAACTAAAACTGTAGCCTTCTTTATGAACTCTGGGGGAATACCATCCACACCGCCTGATTTACCATTCTTAAGTGAATTCACTGCTTTCCTTATCTCTATTTGAGAAATAGGTTCAGACAATAAAAAGGAATTATTACAAACATCACAACTTTCACTACCATGGTTTTTCATAAAATTTCCAACTATTTCATCTGTCTGTCTGTCTTCCTTTCGGCTTTTTCCCTTTTACTCGGGAGTCGCCACAGCGGATCATCTGATTCACACATTTGATTTGGCAGAGGTTTTTACGTCGGATTCCCTTCCTGTCACAACCCTTTTGGCAAGGGACAGAAACACGCTGACGACTTTGCAGCTACTCTTTACAAACATCAGCAATGGTTCTTTTACATGCCTCTCACCATAGACAGTGAGAGACATGGCCCACCTTTGATAACCCAGTTAGCTGCACTGGGGGGGGGGGGGGGGGGACCAGTGACAACCCCGTGGGGACTCGAACCCCCAACCTTAGGATCAGCGATCCTGTGCCCTATACCACTAGGCTACCACTGTATTATGTTTACATATTAATAATTAAATTCCCAAGAGAGAGAAACTTCATAATAGCAAAGAGGAACAGAATCTGGAGTCCAACGAACAAGAAACTCATGAGTGTTCTGGTCACGAGGCCATAAACTTTTGTTCTTATAGTGTATGTTAGGCAGTAAAACTGAGAAGTTTAGGGTGGTTGCTTAGCGTTTTTGAAACACTTCACAAGGTAAAATAAAGCAACATATAACAATTGCTATAAGAGACACTGTGCACTTTATTCTACATACAATAGCACAATGAGATGTACATATTGTAGTTATCTTCAGTCTACCGGACAGGTGAGAGAGTAATGCCATGCAATCATCATAGACAGTACATTCCATTTCGTATTCAAGTTTGATTTAAAGGACTAAGTTAATATGTCCTCCAAATCTATCAAAGACATTGATTTTTCTTTTCATTACAGTTTCAAACTGAACATCACAGAGAGACACATTCTGTCTGTGTGAATGTGATCCAGAATCCAATACAGTACAGTGTATGTAAAAACCTGCAAGGTTTACAATAACTGTCCTTCTCAAGAGTGCAACAAAAAGTACTGACTACGCTTTACTTTAATTTAGAATGAAATGCCTCACCGTAAAAGCCCACTCACTATTAAATTAATAAAGTGTAAAATCTCAAGCTGAAATCTTGCATCAGATATTAAACTCAGTTTGTACACTGAGGAGAGTTTCCATATGGGTGTAGCACCACAATTAGAGGAGAGTTAGTAGTAATCATTCTACTGAATGGAGTGTTTCTGTTGGGAGAAAGCTGTTGAGCTCAGCAGAAATTTCAGGCGGACGTAAATTTCATCATTTCAGAACACAGTATTGCGACAGCTGCTGTACAAGGTTGTGAAAAGTTCCTTATATTGAGGTGGAAGCACACTGCATTAGAGATACGTCTGCTTGCAATGCAAAAATGTGCTGACATGCATCATGTGTGATTGAACAGTTTGTGGGAACACCAGAGGTACTAAACTGTGTCTAATCATTCATTCATCTTCTGAACCGTTTAATCCTAATTAGGGTTGTGGGGAGGCTGGCACCCATCTCAGCCAACTCCAGGTGAGGACAAAGTACACTCTTCTCGTCAGGCCAATGCAGGGCAGAACCATGCTGATGATTATGCCGCCTACTCTTGACAAAAATCTGCAATGGTTCTTTTACATGCCTCTCACAATAGACAATGAGAGACACATCCAGACTTTGATAACCCAGTTAGCTGGTCTGGGGGGGTGGGGGGGGGTGGGGTTAAAATGTATGGAGAGAGCACTGTGTACATGGTCACTGTTTTTGCATGTTTTTCAGAAATCGTGAAGTAACCAACAACTCCAGACCACAATGACTGACATGACCCAAACATGGAAAGACCTGCCATTGAGCTCATTATACTTCAGATAAGACTCACACGCAGGTTATCCCAAATCTGCAGTAGACGTTTATAAAGAACTGTTTGTAGCAATTTATTTTACACATTTTCAAATGTCCAGGGCAGTGGTGGGCTGGTGGTAAAGGGCGCTGGATTGCTGATTCTTAGGTTGGGGATTTGAGTCCCACTCTACAAAAGGTTGTCACTGTCCCCCCAATGCAGCTAACTGGGTTATCAAAGGCCGGCCATGCCTCTTGCTGTCTATGGTGAGGCATGTAAAAGAACCATTGCCGACTTTCGACAAGAGTAGGCTGCAAAAGCCTTCTGCGTGTTTTTGCCGTGATGGTCTGGCGAACTGTCCAGGGTGTACTCTGCCCTCGCATGGAATCAGCTGGGATGGGCGCCAGCCTCCTCGCAACACAAATTAGGATTAAGCGGTTACGGAAAATGAACTAAATTCGTAATTTAGTAGTTTCGTAAAACTAAAACGTAATTCTCTATTTTGTGTCCCGAGTGGTGGAATTGACAAGGTGTGTGATAATCAACCTAGAGATCGCAAGTTCAGATCCAGGTTTGTTCCCCAACCATCCGTGAATGGGAGTCCATGGGACAACTGTCGGAGCGCTCACTGGATGGAAAGTTGCCATGCAACCCCTCTTGTCATTCACAGTGATTCCAAGCTAATCCATGAGCTTCTGAAAGTTTATTCTTACAAAAGGGGGCAGCTAGCATTTTTTTCTTTGAGTGGGTTAGGCTACCTGTAAATGTGCATGTGCAGTAGTTTGTAAAGAGGCTGTTGCAGCATCTCATATCACAGAGGAAACATGCGCATGTTTATGCCAATCCCTGGTTGGAGGCAACTAAATGTGACAGGTAGACAACACTTGACAGGAGGTAATTGGATACCACTAAAACTGGGGGGTGGGGGTGGGGGTTCACGGTACAGTAGTTAGCACATTTGCCTCACAGCAAAAGGGTCCCAGGCTAAGGGACATTTCTGTTTGGAGTTTGCATGTTCTCCCCTGCATGTATGGTTTCCCACCAATGTGTGCGTATGTATGTCATTCAACAAGGTATTAGAGAGTGAGAGGATGCAGGAGGAATGGAGGAGAAGTGTCATTGATGGTGCCCATTTTTAAGAACAAGGGAGACGTGCAGAGTTGTCGCAACTACAGATGGATAAAGTTGAGCCATATGAATGAAGTTATGGGAAAGAATAGTGGAAGCTAGACTAAGGGCAGAGCTCAGCATTTGTGAACAACAGTTTGGTTTCATGCCAAGAAAGAGCACCACAGATGCAGTGTTTGCTTTGAGGATGTCAATGGATAAGTACATAGAAGGCCAGAGGGAGCTGCATTGTGCCTTTGTGGATCTGGAGAAAGCATATGGCAGGGTGCCGAGAGAGGAACTGTGGTATTGCATGAGAAAGTCTGGAGTGGCAGAGAAGTATGTTAGAGTGGTGCAGGACATGTATAAGAGATGTAAGACAGTGGTGAGGTGTGCTGTTGGTGTGACAGAAGAGTTCAAGGTGGAGGTGGGACTGCATCAAGGGTCAGCTCTCAGCCCCTTCTTGTTTGCTATGGTGATGGACAGGCTGACAGACGAGGTTAGACAAGAATCTAAATGGACTATGATGTTTGCAGATGACATTGTGATCTGCAGTGAGAGCAGAGAACAAGTGCAGGAAAATCTAGAGAGGTGGAGGTATGCCCTGGAAAGGAGGGGAATGAAGGTTAGCCTCAGTAAGACAGAATACATGTGTATGAATGCCAAGAACCCAACAGGAACGGTGAGGTTACAGGGAGCAGAGATAAAGATGGTGGAGGATTTTAAGTACTTCGGCTCAACAATCCAGAGCAATGGAGAGTGTGGAAAAGAGGTGAAGAAGCGTGTGCAGGCTGGTTGGAATGGTTGGAGAAAAGTGTCTGGTGTGATGTGTGATAGGAAGGTATCAGCATGAATGAAAGCAAAAGTGTACAAGAAGGTGTTGAGGCCAGCGATGTTGTATGGTTTAGAAACAGTGGCCCTGGGGAAAAGACAGGAGGTAGCAGAGATGAAAATGTTGAGGTTCTCTTTGGGAGTAACGAGGATGGATAGGATCAGGAATGAGCACATCAGAGGGACAGCACACGTAAGATGTTTTGGAGACAAAGTCAGAGAGGCTAGATTGAGATGGTTTGGACATGTACAGAGGAGGGATAGCGAGTATATTGGTAGTGGGATGCTGAGGTTGGAACTACCTGCCAGAAGTCCTAGAGGAAGACCAAAGAGACGATTCATGGACGTGGTGAAGGAGGACATGAAGGCAGTTGGTGTAAAAGAAGAAGATGCAGAGGATAGGGTGAGATGGAGGTAGATGATTCGCTGTGGCGACCCCTGAAGGGAAAAGCCGAAAGGAAAAGAAGAAGAAGTGTGTCTGTGTGTGTGTGTATGTTGCCTTGCGATGGCCCAATGAGCTGTTCAGTATGTACCCTGCCCTTGCCCAGAGTCATCTCAGATCGGCGCCTGCCTACTCACAACCCTAATTAGGTTTAAGTAGTTTAGAAAATGAATTATTGTTATTAATCTTATTATTATTACAGTTAAAAATGATATGCAGCAGAGACGGATCGGGTGATCTTGGCACATCAGGCTTGTGAAGCTCATCATTAACTCATGGCCCTCACCCTCTCTGACGGTGAATGGGATTTCTTCCAGGAAGCGCTGCTTAGTTGAACCCAACAAGAACTTTCTGGAAAATATGGAAACTATCCAACACTGCAGCCTTCTGCATTGCCCAGGCTATCCGAAGAGCTGTGTTCCTGGTAGCAAACCCGGGTACTCTCATGATCCGTGTCAGGACATCAAGAGGTACCAAACCAAGGGCCCAAAGGATAATGGGGAGTCGGACGACTGTGTAATTTGGATACAAGCGAGACATTTCATAGGTGAGGTCTGCGTATTTTGCATGTTTTTCCTGAATCTTGCCAATCACATTGCTGTCAAAAGGGACAGAAAATTCAATAATACGTATTCATAATTTCTTTGGCTTTGGCAAACAGAACAAGATCAGGTTTATTGGCTTCAATGACGCCCTGGACATGATCAGGGTGGTACCATGGGTGAACCTCTGAGTCAAAGCCACAAGCATAATGAAGACGGTAGTAAAATGAGTGTGCAATGCTATCATGTCTTTTCATGAAAGAACTTTGTGCCAAAACAGGACAACCACCGACAAGGTGTTGAACAGTCTCACTAAATTCATTACATACGTAATCTACGTTTGGAATTGACGTTTTCCCTTATTACATTGGCGATTTTGTGGAGGAAGTGACTTAATAATAATAATATTAGATACAGTAGAGTGGCCTCACCATCCACCTGACAGCAAGAAGACCTTGGTTCAAGTTCAGGGCTTCTGTGTGTAGTTTGCATATTCTCCCTGTGTTTGTGTGGTTTCCTTCCACTTCAAAAACATGCACAGGAAGTTAATTGGCTGTTTAAAATTACCTTTAGGTGTGAATGTAAGTGCGAATTGTTATATGTTTGTTAGTCGTGCAATGGCCACCCTCGCCCAGACCTGGCTGAGATAGCACCCCAACCAAGCACCCCACCACACTAATTATGATAATTATGATTATGCACTTATAAAATCAATTTATTATTATTGTTGCTATTACCGGTAATATGATTATCATTATGATTATTATTATATTACATCAGTGGGCTATGTAACTTACCTGGAAAATGATAGGATCAAGTGATTTGTATTATTTGGTAACTTTGAGAAATATAATTATTTAACAGAAATGGTCAGAAATGAAGTGTGATGGATTTTGTGATGACAGCTGAAGTCACTGCACATCCGAACATATTTTCCAAGGTCCTTCCTTGGAAAATATACTTTGTGGGAACAAGCTGGTCTGAAACCATAGAATAATGCTGTACTGTATACACATCACATTAAAAACCTGCCAGTTACAAATCGTTGTTGCTCAGTATGTTTATTTTGAATCTAAAATATACTTTTTAAGTGTGTATCTTTGCCAATACTGAACCACATTTAATCGGGTAAAATTCATTATGATTGCATACAGAAAAGCTGTAACTTTGCGCAGAGTTAGCCTGATAAAAATCTTTCATACCTCAGGAAAAAAGGCTGTTAAAAATTATGGTATTATCAGGGGACGCAGTGTTCAAGGTGGTTAGCTTCTTCAAACCGGGCATGTTCAGCTTGATAGTGATTTAAGTGTCTAATTAGGTCTGATGATCCAAACATATTCGTGGTGGTTCCCTCACGGTTTACCCTACTTTGGCTTTACATGTATTACATATTGTGAGCTTTAGGTCTTCTTCCTTAATAATGAAGGACTTCCACGCTGGCAACATGTTAGCCTTTCGCAAAAAGGGTGAATGTGACTGACCCATTTGGACCAGCTCAAAATATTGTGAGACTGTCTGGCTGATCTCCTGTCAGGGCTAGTCACACTGAAAATCTGCCAATTCCTGTCTCTAGTGCATCTCTAATCGGCACCTGCCCCAAAACACCAACGCACCAAATGTTCTGCTTTCAACTACACTAAGGGTTCGACTGGCAAAATTTCACATTCATGAAAGACAGAAGACTAACATGCAATATTCATAAAATAATGTGAGCTGTATTCTCCAGAGTGAATCAGAAAATACCAGAAAATATAACAGTGTTCAAAAATATTTTTTATTTAATCACTATAAGACAGGAGTGTGTTTTGAAAGAATCACCGTCCTATAATAAGACAGACCATATTACACACTGGGTATAATCATTCAAAATATGTCCTGTAATATTCAGCCTCCCAGGGTAGAGAGATAATTATTTGCTTTCTATTATACAATGCCATTCAAACCTATTGATTCTATTTGCAATAAATTCAATTAAAAAAACAAGCACTCATCAAATATTGAAATATTTGACGGACTTGTTTGTCATCTACACTTGGACTACTTTGATGAATGCGAGTGCACTTGCTTTTTGAAGCCATTTCTGAGAGACTGTAAATTATCATAAGCCCAGATTTCATTTTACATTTAATATAAAACTATTTTACTATCAGCTGTACAAAAATATGTATGTTTAACACTACAAATGACTTATTCTGGTGACCCAGTTAGATCGACATAGGCGAATTAAGTTGAACACATTTCTTCTGTTTCATTGTTCTGAACATTTCATTGTTCTAAGTCATTAATATTTTCCCCAAATTAGAAATGGGTTAAAGAGATCAGAGATCAGGAAAGTCAGGCTCAAGGGCACACAGAGTCCTTTATCATGTAAAATATATTACAGCTCCTCACATGTGGGAAAATGATGGGAAGTGGGATACCAATTATCTATACTGAGAGCAGCACAGAGAGGTACATGTGAGTTTATACAGTACATATAAAAACTAGAATATTATAATTGTGATGTTACATAACTGCTTTGTCCCATCAGCATTGTCCCAATAATGCTCCATGAAACACTGAAGGAGAAAGCAGAAGGAAAAAAGAATATAGACTGTCGTGCCACAATATTCAACACACACTACAATATCTGGTTCATGCTTCAAATCTCTACACCCTGTGCTCCATTTGGCACTTATACTGACAGATAATATGATTCCAGAAATTTCTGTGCACTACTTGTTTTTCTGTGATGATTCATAACACAATCAAAGGACACTAGACTTGTCCTGTTGGTTTCTGGAAATATCCACAAGAATATTGTCACCCATCAACAACAAGAAAATACTGTTACACACACCACAGTGCAAAACAAAAACAGAAAGAAGCACATTATTAGTGTAGCTGTGATAAAAAGAATCTGAGTATTATTATAAGAAAATACAATATTATAACAAAACTAGAACAGACTGAGCAGTGAGAACACAAAGAAACAAAATGTAGATTATTTTCATAATGTATTAATTTATTATTCTCTCTGTAGACATGCATAATTTATTATTATTATTATTATTATTATTATTATTATTGATTTATTTATTTATTTTCTGAATTGCCTACTCCGAATTAGGGTCCATCTCAGCCGACAATGGGTGAGAGCTGAGTGCAACCTGGACAGCTCGCCAGACCATTGCAGTGCAGAGACCCGCTTTCGGCTATGCCTACTCTTGATGGAAGTCAAAAATGGTTCTTTTACAGTCTGTCACCATAGACAGGGAGAGACAGCAGTCTTTTGATAACCTTGCACTTGGGGGACCACAATGGCAACCTGGTAATAGTGGGGCTTGAACCCCCAACCTTAGGATTGGTAATTTGACATCCTATTATTATTATTATTATTATTATTATTATTATCAATATGAGCCATATGAAGTTTTCTGGGCTGTGTACTGAATTCCAGAGAGCCCAGTCTTTATTTTGTAACCTCATTTTTGTCAGCAGTGAAAGTGGTCCAAGATTTCCCTCAGACTTTTTTTTTTTACACCTGAGAGTGTGACCAAACTCCCATTGTAGTTTATTATTATGATAAATAAATAAATAAATTGATTATTATTATTTAAAAATAGCCAATGTCAATATGCATCTTCTCCTGTCACTGATTGAACTGAGTACTGCTATATAATTCATAAATATTTGATAATGTATTTAATGTGCAAGCACATTCAAAAGAGCACAAGCTAATTCCATATGTAAAATAAACTATTACTGTCTATTACTTACTATAAAGGCATGGTACATATTTTATATCACTCAGCTCTATATCTCACAACATTCTGATCACTCGGTTACCACTCAGTTTCCATAATAGCTTATATGTAGATTGTGTATGCATTTAGTAGCCTATGAAATTAATACCATATTCGACGTGATAGGCCCCCAGAGCGCTTTAAAAATTGGCGTGGGTGGGTGCTTATTAAAATGTTTACCAGCAGAGAGGAACTGTAAGTGCTTATTACCATCGAGGTAGAAAACATGAATAATAACAGAACAATAAGAGTTTTACTGGTATTTGTGTTCTTCATTTTGTAGTATCAACCAAACTACTTACATGAAAGCTGAAAATAAACAGAAAACAGCATAATTTTTAATAAAAGACACCTTACTTTTCCCTCCTGGTGCTGTTCCTTTAAACATTTTCCTGGAAGTAAAATCGAGCCAATCAACACGAATGTCAACTTTAGCACATGGCACGAACCAATCAACATGAACATAAACATAAGCACATGGCCAGGAACATATTTAAATGTATGAAGTTAGTGAGCAGGAGAATAGGGTGAAAAATACTCATCACTTCCTGATAGGTCCATATCTGGCTCATTGCTCCATTCATTCAGAGCATCCTATAGTTTTGCTGTAGCGGTTTCTAATGGTTCATCGGTTGTTGGACATTTACCAAGAGAACAGCAAAATATTTTCCTGTTTTTTAAAGCAAGGCGAAACAATGAAATGTGTTGTTACTGATGAACATTATAGACATTCCCCAATGGTAGGGGTCTTGAAATACCGTTTAAACTCACTTTTACAGGCAGTGAACGCCTCATCGAGCCTGATCCAATAAAATTGATAAGTTTGATCTACCATTTTGTTACCAGTACACATGGGCGGTTATTAGACGCAAGATAAAAACACGGGGGGGTGGGGGGGTGGGGGGGGGCTTATTGGAGCTGGGTGCTTATTACTTCGAATACAGTAATTAGTCCACAAAAATCTTTTTTTCTCTGTATTTAGACAGTTTCATACAATACCTTTCAGATTTCAGCTCTAACTACTTTGTTATTTCTAAATTTTGTGCAGATATTGTGTAAGCTCAGATGTAAATGCATATGCGTAAAGTCTCGAAGAAAGACAGCCATATCCAGAGTCTATTCCCAAAGGAGACTACTACATCTACATAATCACACAAATCTACAAGAAATTTAAAGAAACTCATCCTCTCCAGACAGAAACTACAATAACGAATAAAAGGCAACCAGATCTCATATCCACTTACAGTACTGGAATATATTATTTACAAGCTGGCTGATTACAAAAAAGGAAGCGTTTCTATAAAAATTTGGGTTAATTGCCTAATCAGTTGTCATTTTTATTTTGAACAACAATTGTTTAGTAATCACCAAAGAAAAAATATTGTCCAGCAATAAATAACTAGAATAAGATGAATCTCATCTCTCTGTAGAGGACAGTAAGCATAAAATGATTGCCTTACGAGAATCCTGTGTTTTTTGAGCTCTTAATAAACTGAAAACTATCAATTATGTTCATCCAATTCATTTATGAATCACATTTTAAACAACTGAAATCTACCCAATCAACAATCTAGATAAAATGACTGTCACAATAAATTGGCCATTGAACATTTGGTAACTTGAGCTGTGACCACACTTTCAATTTAAACATAACTGAGGTAAAAGGATGGAGAGCAAGGTCATTACATGGCCATTTCCAGGACTATCAGTTGACAAAGACTGATTTAAAGATTCTCAGACGTTCTACACTAGCAGTGGGAACAAGTTGCCTCTGGAACAATTATAAAAATAAGTTGAGACCAATTTTCTATGAATTTACACTGTCATTTCGAATCAGTGACAAGCAGGAAGATAAACACGCAAACATTACATTAGAGAAGAGCCACCCATATTCCCATGATATGACTTAATAACTATAATGGGTGCTGCTACTACTACTATTAATACTAATACAAACACAAACTCGCCTACTTGTCACCAATTGTGTTCAGATGACAGACATTACTCCTAGAATAACAGTTCATGCCACCTTAAAAAGTGGAGCAAGTTGTATCCACCAGTGTCAAGTTATTCTGGAATAAATTGTTTTTAAATGGGCAATTATCTTGGAACGACTTGTTCCAGGCACAAATTGTTCCAGTGCAAGCGATCATGTAAAACCAGCTTAAATCTACAAAAAAAGGTGGTACATTATACACATCAGACATGTCATGTTATCAATACTGAGAACACTAGCTATCCTGACAGTTGGCCTTGGTGTTTATCAAATAATTTAAAAACAAATTTTGATAATGATCCTATGTTTTTCGTGGCTGTATTTCTAAACTTGGAGTCAATCATTATATTCAAAATAAATTCACTCCAGTAGAGCACAGTTTTAGACATACATCATACACCGCTCCAGATTCAGAGTAAAAATGCTGTGTGGTAAATGATTTATATTTTATAGTTTGAGTGGAATAAATCAGTAAAGTATGTTTTTATAATAACTTCCATACTTTTCATTAAGTGCCGGCGGCCGTGGGAAGCGCCGGCTACTATTAGCCTAGCGCCGGTTCTATTTTATAATAGTGAATAATAATATTTAATAATACAAGAATTATCGTTAATAAAAACATTTTCACGGCTTTGTTAAGCTATGTACTTGACAACATGATCACTTGTTTTGATAAGTTCTCAATCGGTTCACTTCCGATATCCCATGATGCACTATGCTACCTCATTCAAAACAGGCCATTTGCCTGTGCTCCCGTGTAGAGTTAGATCATGACGGGTCGTACAAACCCGGGTAAAATATAGTCCAAACTGACGTGAGTCGTACCGACAAGCATGGCGCCGAAGCGAAGTAGATCTAAACAACCAACATTAAATACGTTGTGGAAGCGACTCAAGACCGTATCTCATGAAATAGGTAAAAAAAAATTATGTCATGTCCGAACACAAATTATTTCTTGATTGCACTGAGCGATAATAGTGAAAACTCGCCCCCAACTAAACTAGCCTAATCTTATTATAATAGCCTAATCTTATTAATCCTAAAATGATATTACATAAACAGTTTTGACAGATTAGGGTAGCAGTTTGATTCACAAATGTTCTATGTTAGTAAAGTAACTGTTAGATTTTCCAAATAAGAAGTGTTATGTACTTTCCTTTAAGAAGTAAGTCTACTATTCTTGTAGACCACAGAGCACATGCGGGAGGGGACACCCCCATCCCCATGCTTGCCTGAAACAATTTCCACCCCCTACTTATCAATGTCCTCCTTCTACCCTAAAACTTAATGAATACCCTGACTCCATTTGGTATCTTGTACCTTTTTCGGTGGCTAATTTAATGCTAGAGCTTTACACATCTGCAAACCATCTCACTGTGGCATATGTTCTCCATGCACTGTGGGACATACACATGATCCAAAAATAGAATATCCGATGTTTTAGTCAGGAAACTAACTATGCATGACCTGTAGACTGTGAAATGCACTTCCAGATTAGCCAAGCTTATTCATCTCGAAATAAATTTCCATGCCCAAAACAATTTCAAATCACAAGCATGCTTGTTTTTCAATGACCAGAATTCTGAGCATTCTCCGAGCAGGTATGCAAATTAACTCATCCTCACTGAATGTTAAAATCTTGTCTTCCTTTTGGGTTTTTTCCCTTTTACTCGGGAGTCGCCACAGCGAATCATCTGATTCACACGTTTGATTTGGCAGAGGTTTTACGTCGGATGCCCTTCCTGTCACAACCCTTTTTAGCAAGGGACAGAAAGCTACTCTTTACGAAAGTCAGCAATGGTTCTTTTACATGCCTCTCACCATAGACAGTGACAGACATGACCCGCCTTTGATAACCCAGTTAGCTGCACTGGGGGGGGACAGTGACAACCTTGTGGAGAGTGGGACTCGAACCTAACTATGCATGACCTGTAGACTGTGAAATGCACTTCCAGATTAGCCAAGCTTATTCATCTCGAACCCCCAACCTTTGGATCAGCGATCCAGCGCCCTATACCACAAGACCACCACTGCCTCGTAATGTTAACTGAATGTTAAAATCTTATCAGTCTAAAAGCAAAACCTTTGAAGGTAGACTAACCTAAGCAAAGAGATATCTGCCCAACAACAGGCTCCCAAAAATATTGTAGTCTACAATCCTGTACTGTACTTAAACAAAAGAGATTCTTAGAATGTTTACAAAACAGCTAAATGTTTTGATCAAAGCATCACTGTAAACATTTACTGTGCCTGTCAGAATGATTTAAACACTTTCAGGCTGCATTTCTGCAGAGTTACTTTCAATCTAGTGTTTCGACCAGCATAATTGGTTGTGGACAAATTGCACTTTGATTCTAGATGGACAGTAACTGTCGCTTTTATTTTGCTGCTCTGTAACTCTATCAGTGGGAGCTCCTGATTTACTGATAACACACAAACCATTGTTGATGATTACATGATTACAATAACATAGGAATAGATAAGTGCATCATTTATATGGTGTGTAATCTACATTGTATTAATGTCTAAATCATGAAGTATGCTTGTAAAGAGATGAGAAATATATGCTACTCTGAAAAAAACCCATCCTTACTTTACAGTTCATTACTATATAGCTGAAACTGTAAAACATGAAAAAGTGCTTTATACAACTTATATGGACAAACTTGATATCTGTTGATATACAAAATGAATGGCATAAATCATGTGATTCAGTGTTTAGGTTACTATAAATATACAGTATATCATCTTTGGGTTAAAAGTTTTTAATTGTATCACACAGTGTGTGGGTACTAAGTTTTTAAATATGGACACACACACACACACACACACACACACACACACACACACACGGTTTATAAAAATACATTCAAAATCACATGATTTATTAATTCATGTCTAAAAAGAATGTATTGTTTTTCCATACAAGTTATAGAAAGTCATAATGAAGGTGTATCTCATTCGTACAGTTTCAGGTACTGTACATATAGCAATGAATTTCAAAGTATAGACATTACGATTAAAATAGATATATTGCAGATCAAACAATATGTAAATTGTTTTTATGTATATTTTTTCAAGTTTGAAGGTTTCCCCAATGCTACTATAGTCATTTAAATTAATAATTCATACAACCAACACAGATTCCTGTGCGGCTATTTGGCTGTAAACAGGGCAGCATGATTTATTTCTGATTGTGCCAAAAACTGGTCCCTGTTCATGTTGGATTTAATGACTCAGTGGATCAGCCTATTAACAGAGCCAAGTCATACCCACACCGGTAGGTACAACTACAACAAAGAAGAAGAAGAAGAAGAAGAAGAACGCAATTTGGCTTTTTAATATGAATATTTTAAAACACACACATGTAAATATGTATACACCACTTGACTAAAGTCTGTTAGAGAAACAGAAATATTACTGAAACAAACACAAGCCTCAGGAACGAAATAATAACAACAACAATAATAATAATAATAATAATAATAATAATAATAATAATAATAATAATAATAATAATGTACTTACTGCCGAGAGAAAGAAGCTCAGACTTGAAACAAACATCACAAACCTTAAAGCATCCATAACCGGCTAAGTGAGCTTTTCTATTATTGTTGTTTTAATGATTAGTATGATTTAATACGTCGAGAAAACGACCCAAAAAACTTTTTTTCGCTCTCTCTCTCTCTCTCTTTCTCAATCACCTCAGAAAAGAAACCGTTGTGAGGCAATTGCTCTCCTCGCGCACGTACTGCGAGCAGAACTTCAGCGCGTGAGCTGCGAGCATCTCCCACAGCGCTGTTTTAACCCTGCCAGTGCACACTTGTGCGACAATCTAATTGGTTGGCCAGAAAACGAGCTGACATCTGGGCGACCAATCAGAGGGCGGCAGGTAGGAGCGTCGCGTGCGTTCGAACACGAGCGCTTAAATGCAGTTCAAGCTCCGCGTCATTCCGCATAATCGTTTATATTCCTTCTTTCCTTTCTTTTTGTTAAACTTCTTTTATATTCCGTGTAGCCTTGGATGTTTTCTGTTTGTCACAGACGCTTATAATATGAAGATTGAGTCGCTTCAGGCTTGATTTAATCCAAAGCTGCAATATTAAAGTGTAAGGGAGAAGCAGGCAGCCAACAAAAACGGTTCGTTTTTTTTCTAGCTTTATTTATTTTGGAGATAATTGGGATGAGTGAGTGCCTATCACATATTGTACTTGTTTGCTCCCAGGACTTCTGGACCTGGGTTGAAGCCTCAGGCTCATGCTGTGCTTACTTGGGTCTCCTCCACATACACCAGTTTCCTCTCACAATCCAAAGACATGCATATTATAAGGTAATTGCTATTTAGTATTGATACCCCTAGATATGACTGTGAATAGGTGTGTGTGTGTGTGTGTGTGTGTGTGTGTGTGTGTGTGTGTGTGTGTGTTGCCCTGTAATAGTCTTGCAAGCTGTTCAAGGGTGTACTCTGTCTTTGTCCCGAGTTGTCCGAGATAGGTTCTAGTCTCCCTATGACCCTAGTAGGATTAAACAATTCAGCAAATGAATGTGTGTTAAGTGAAACAGGACAATGGCAAATAAATACTCCCTGAAGCAACAGGAAGAAACCACATAATGTAGCAGAATGCTTTGGAATTACCCTGGAATAACAAACACACACACACACACACACACACACACACACACACACACACACACACACATACACAAGGCTATTTCATGCTACATCAGGGGCTGTACCTTTGGATTGACAAACTGGGGTGGTAATCCACTTTTTAACCCTAGAAGTGCTCAATTTTAAAGCTCAAAATTCCATGCATTTTTTGTGAAATTATTACTTTTTTTTTTTAATATTGCCTGCAGAAACTACCAAATACATAGCATTAGTAACCTTATATGTTATATGAAGGTTATAGAGGCCTTTCGAAAAAAATTTAAAAGAAAAACAAAGCTGATTTTTTTTTTCAGCTTTGGCACTGCCAGGATTAAAAAAGGGGGCCAGAGAGTGCATTCCAATTCACTAATTTGTGCAGCAAACCCACACCGTGTCCTGAGACAGCACCCTGTTTACATCTAGTTTAGGTCAGTTCTGAAGAGGTAAGTTTTGCACAGATAATTTCCACCCACATTCTAAACAAACAAACAAAAAAAAAAAAATCAATTCTAGGATCACAAGTAAAATTGGTGGATCCAGACTGCTAAAACCAGACATGAATGGAACTAGATGTACAACAGTGCATTTATGTACATGAAGGCATAATGCAACAGCGGCCGGCGTTCCCATATTAGTTTTATCGAATTTAGCTGTTCATGTTACTCATCAGTTTGAATAAATGAAGAGACAAGACTGCAACATGCACAAGGTAGCCTTGTGCATGCTCTATTATGCAAAGCAGTAACACAAATCTTCTTCTTTTACTTTCGGCTGGTCCCTTCAGGGGTCGCCACAGCAAATCATCTGCCTCCACCGCACCCTGTCCTCCGCATCTTCTTTTCTGACTCAACGACCTTCATGTCTTCCTTCACCACATCCATAAATCTCTTCTTTGGTCTTCCTCGAGGCCTTCTGCCTGGTAGTTCCAAACTCAGCATCCTACTGCCAATATACTCATTATCCCTCCTGTGTACATGTCCAAACCATCTCAATCTAGCCTCTCTGACTTTGTCTCCAAAACATCTTACGTGGGCTGTCCCTCTGATATACTCATTTCTGATCCTATCCATCCTCGTTACTCCCAGAGAGAACCTCAACATTTTCATCTCCGCTACCTCCAGCTCTGCCTCCTGCCTTTTCCTCAGCGCCACTGTTTCTAAGCCATACAACATTGCTGGCCTCACCACCGTCTTGTACACTTTTCCCTTCATTCTTGCTGACACTCTCCTATCGCACATCACACCGGACACTTTTCTCCAACCATTCCAGCCTGCCTGCACACGCTTCTTCACCTCTTTTCCACACTCTCCATTGCTCTGGATTGTTGATTCATTCCTCTCCTTTCCAGGGCATACCTCCACCTCTCTAGATTTTCCTCCACTTGTTCTCTGCTCTCACTACAGATCACAATGTCATCTGCAAACATCATAGTCCATGGAGATTCTTGTCTAACCTCGTCTGTTAGCCTGTCCATCACCATAACAAACAAGAAGGGGCTGAGAGCTGACCCTTGATGCAGTCCCACCTCCACCTTGAACTCTTGTGTCACACCGACAGCACACCTCACCACTGTCTTACATCTCTCATACATGTCCTGCACCACTCTAACATACTTCTCTGCCACTCCAGACTTCCTCATGCAATACCACAGTTCTTATCTTGGCACCCTGTCAGATGCTTTTTCCAGATCCACAAAGGCACAATGTAGCTCCTTCTGACCTTCTCTGTACTTTTCTATTAATATCATCAAAGCAAACATTGCATCTGTGGTGCTCTTTCTTGGCATGAAACCAAACTGTTGTTCACAAATGCTGACCTCTGCCCTTAGTCTCTTCTTCTTTTCCTTTCGGCTTTTCCCTTCAGGGGTCGCCACAGCGAATCATCTGCCTCCATCTCACCCTATCCTTTGCATCTTCTTCTCTTACACCAACGACCTTCATGTCCTCCTTCACCACATCCATGAATCGTCTCTTTGGTCTTCCTCTAGGCCTTTTGCCTGGTAGTTCCAGCCTCAGCATCCTATTACCAATATACTCATTATTCCTCCTCTGTACATGTCCAAACCATCTCAATCTAGCCTCTCTGACTTTGTCTCCAAAACGTCTGACATGTGCTGTCCCTCTGATGTGCTCATTCCTAATCCTATCCATCCTCGTTACTCCCAAAGAGAACCTCAACATTTTCATCTCTGCTACCTCCCACTCTGCCTCCTGTCTTTTCCCCAGGGCCACTGTTTATAACCCATACAACATCGTTAGCCTCAACACCGTCTTGTACACTTTTCCTTTCATTCTTGCCGATACCCTCCTATCACACATCACACCGGACACTTTTCTCCAACCATTCCAACCTGCCTGCACACGCTTCTTGACCTCTTTTCCACACTCTCCATTGCTCTGGATTGTTGAGCCTAAGTACTTAAAATCCTCCACCTTCCTTATCTCTGCTCCCTGTAATCTCACCGTTCCTCTTTGGTCCTTGTCATTCATGCACATGTATTCTGTCTTACTGAGGCTAATCTTCATTCCCCTCCTTTCCAGGGCATACCTCCACCTCTCTACATTTTCCTGCACTTGTTCTCTGCTCTCACTACAGATCACAATGTCATCTTACATCTCTCATACATGTCCTGCACCACTCTAACATACTTCTCTGCCACTCCAGACTTCCTCATGCAATACCACAGTTCTTATCTTGGCACCCTGTCAGATGCTTTTTCCAGATCCACAAAGGCACAATGTAGCTCCCTCTGACCTTCTCTGTACTTTTCTATTAATATCATCAAAGCAAACATTGCATCTGTGGTGCTCTTTCTTGGCATGAAACCAAACTGTTGTTCACAAATGCTGACCTCTGCCCTTAGTCTCTTCTTCTTTTCCTTTCGGCTTTTCCCTTCAGGGGTCGCCACAGCGAATCATCTGCCTCCATCTCACCCTATCCTTTGCATCTTCTTCTCTTACACCAACGACCTTCATGTCCTCCTTCACCACATCCATGAATCGTCTCTTTGGTCTTCCTCTAGGCCTTTTGCCTGGTAGTTCCAGCCTCAGCATCCTATTACCAATATACTCACTATTCCTCCTCTGTACATGTCCAAACCATCTCAATCTAGCCTCTCTGACTTTGTCTCCAAAACGTCTGACATGTGCTGTCCCTCTGATGTGCTCATTCCTAATCCTATCCATCCTCGTTACTCCCAAAGAGAACCTCAACATTTTCATCTCTGCTACCTCCAACTCTGCCTCCTGTCTTTTCCCCAGGGCCACTGTTTCTAACCCATACAACATCGTTAGCCTCAACACCGTCTTGTACACTTTTCCTTTCATTCTTGCCGATACCCTCCTATCACACATCACACCGCACACTTTTCTCCAACCATTCCAACCTGCCTGCACACGCTTCTTGACCTCTTTTCCACACTCTCCATTGCTCTGGATTGTTGAGCCTAAGTACTTAAAATCCTCCACCTTCCTTATCTCTGCTCCCTGTAATCTCACCGTTCCTCTTTGGTCCTTGTCATTCATGCACATGTATTCTGTCTTACTGAGGCTAATCTTCATTCCCCTCCTTTCCAGGGCATACCTCCACCTCTACATTTTCCTGCACTTGTTCTCTGCTCTCACTACAGATCACAATGTCATCTGCAAACATCATAGTCCATGGAGATTCTTGTCTCACCTCGTCTGTCAGCCTGTCCATCATCATAGCAAACAAGAAGGGGCTGAGAGCTGACCCTTGATGCAGTCCCACCTCCACCTTGAACTCTTGTGTCACACCGACAGCACACCTCACCACTGTCTTACATCTCTCATACATGTCCTGCACCACTCTAACATACTTCTCTGCCACTCCAGACTTCCTCATGCAATACCACAGTTCTTCTCTCGGCACCCTGCCATATGCTTTCTCCAGATCCACAAAGGCACAATGCAGCTCCCTCTGACGTTCTCTGTACTTCTCCATTAACATCCTCAAGGCAAACACTGCATCTGTGGTGCTCTTTCTTGGCATGAAACCAAACTGTTGTTCACAAATGCTGACTTCTGCCCTTAGTCTAGCTTCCACTATTCTTTCCCATAAACTTTATCATCAACTTTATCCCTCTGTAGTTGCTTCAACTCTGCACGTCTCCCTTGTTCTTAAAAATGGGCACCAGCACACTTCTCCTCCATTCCTCTGGCATCCTCTCACTCTCTAAGACCTTGTTAAATGTTCTTGTCAGAAAATCTACTGCTACCTCTCCTAGACACTTCCATACCTCCACCGGTATGTCATCAGAGCCAACTGCCTTTCCATTCTTCATCCTCTTCAATGCCCTCCTCACTTCACCCTTACTAATCTTTGCTACTTCCTGGTCCTCAACAGTCACCTCTTCTACTCTTTTTTCTCTCTTTTTCCTCATTCATCAGCTCTTCAAAGTACTTTTTACATCTTCCCAGCACACTTCTGTCATCAGTCAATATATTTCCCTCTCTGTCCTTAATCACTCTAACTTGCTGCACATCCTTCCCATCTCTATTTCTCTGCTGAACCAACCTGTATAAATAATTTTCTCCCTCTTTACTTTCCAACCGAGCATACAAGTCATCATACGCCCTCTGTTTGGCCTTTGATACCGCTACCTTCGCCTTACGCTATGTCTCCCTATACTCCTGTTTACTCTCTTCGGTCCTCTCAATGTCCCACTTCTTAGCTATCCTCTTTTGTACACACTCCTGCACTTCCTCATTCCACCACCAAGTCTCCTTATCTCCTCTCCTTCCAGATGACACATCAAGTACTCTCCTACCAGTCTCCCTGATCACATTAGCTGTTCTGCTCTGCCTTTGCCTTCTTCACCTTCCTCACCATCAACGTCATCCTGCACACCACCATCCTATGCTGTTTGGCAACACTCTCACCCGCATCCTCTCCTTCCAGATGACACACCAAGTATTCTCCTACCTGTCTCCCTGATCACATTAGCTGTAGTTGTCCAGTCATCTGGAAGCACTTCCTGACCACCCAAAGCCTGTTTCAACTCCTCCTTGAAGACAACCCGACACTCTTCCTTTTTCAACTTCCACCACTTTGTCTTCTGCTCTGCCTTTGCCTTCTTCACCTTCCTCACCATCAGCATCATCCTGCACACCACCATCCTATGCTGTTTGGCAACACTCTCACCCGCTACTACTTTGCAGTCACTGACTTCCTTTAAATTACATCGCCTGCACAAGATGTAGTCTACCTGTGTGCTCCTACCTCTGCTTTTATAAGTCACTCTATGCTCCTCTCTCTTCTGGAAGAAAGTATTCACCACAGCCATTTCCATCCTTTTTGCAAAATCTACCAACATCTGTCCTTCTGCGTTCCTGTCCTGGATACCAAACCTACCCATCACTTCCTCGTCCCCTCTGTTTCCTGCACCAACATGTCCATTGAAGTCTGCCCCAATGACCACTCTTTCACCTCTGGGGGTACTCTGCATCACTTCATCTAACTCCCTCCAGAATCTCTCCTTCTCTTCTCGCTCACATCTGTCTGTGGGGCATAAGTACTAACAACATTGACCATCACACCTTTAATTTCTAACTTGAGACTCATCACTCTGTCTGACACTCTTTTCACTTCTAGAACATTCCTGGCAAACTCCTCCTTCAAGATGACTCCGACTCCATTTCTCTTCCCATCCACACCATGATAAAACAGCTTAAACCCTGCTCCTATGCTTCTAGCCTTGCAACCTTTCCACCTGGTCTCCTGAACACACAGTATGTCCACCTTCCTCCTCTGCATCATGTCAGCCAGCTCTCTACCTTTTCCTGCCATAGTTCCAACGTTCAAAGTCCCTACTTTCAGTCCTAGACTCATGCCTTTCCTCTTCTGTCTCTGGCAAGGGACACGCCTCCCGCGTCTCCTTCTTCGACGTCTTCGACCAACAGTAGTCCAATTTCCATCAGCACCCTGTTGGTTGACAGCACTGATGGCGGTCGTTGTTAACCCGGGCCTCGACCGATCCGGTATGTGATTCTTTCTTGTGATTCGCATAGTTTATTTGGCATTTGTTTTACGCCGGATGCCCTTCCTGACGCAACCCTCTGCATTTATCCGGGCAAAGCAGTAACACAAATAACATGAACAAAAATATCTGGACACTCGATTACCAAAACGTCATGTGGTTCTTGCTCTAATCGTGAATTGATTCTAAGCACTACTGTCTGTCTTCCTTTCGGCTTTTTCCCTTTTTACTCGGGAGTCGCCACAGCATATCATCTGATTCGCACATTTGATTTGGCAGAGGTTTTTACATCGGATGCCCTTCCTGTCACAACCCTTTTTTGCAAGGGACAGAAACACACTAACGACTTTGCAGATTCTCTTTCCGAAAGTCAGCAATGGTTCTTTTACATGCCTCTCACCATAGACAGTGAGAGACATGGCCCGCCTTTGATAACCCAGTTAGCTGCACTCGGGGAGACAGTGACAACCTTGTGGAGAGTGGGACTCGAACCCCCAACCTTTGGCTCAGCGATCCAGCGCCCTATACCACTAGACCACCACTGCCCCAATTCTAAGCACTACTAAACAGGAATTTATCTACGTGAGAAATCATACCATGACCTCATAGAAGACCTCAGCACCCTACATACTGATCTGGGCAGCTACTCGTCAGGACATACCTGAAGTGCTGTTCTTAGCCTTCTCTGTCAACTGGTATGATGAATTTATTGCAAAGATGTCTCGCTGGGGCTAAGGTTGCTGAGGTAGCCAAAAATCATTCCTCGGTGGTCGGGCTCCTTGGTTGAATGAGATCCGGCCTGAATGTCTCAGTACTCTGGATGTTGTGGGACTGTCTTGGTTGACACATCTGTGGAAAAGGAAAAGGAGAGGCTGCAGAGGGGGACGAAAGACGTGGAGGACATGTGTTCCCTCTGTCATCATGGGAAATGTCCGCGCGATCGCCAACAAGACGGAGGAGCTGGCGGCACTGACCCGGCAGCAGAGGCAGTACCGGGACTGCAGCCTCATGTGTTTCTCAGAGACGTGGCTGAATGAACTCACACCGGACTCTGTGGTTTCTCTGAACGGATTTACACTCGCGCGTGCAGATCGGAGTGCAACGGAGAGCGGTAAGAAGAAAGGAGGGGGTGTGGCGGTCTATGTGAATGAACGATGGTGCCACCCGGCCAACGTGCACGTGAAGGAGCAGCTATGCACGCGGGACCTGGAACTGCTCGCGGTGAGCGCGCGGCCATATTATCTACAGAGGGAGTTTTCACACGTGATTGTGTTTTGCGTGTACATTCCGCCCTCGGCTGATGCGGCGGCCGCGTGTGAGCGTCTACACAGCGCCGTTAATCAGACACAGACTCGTCACCCCCGCGCCATGATTCTGATCAGCGGGGACTTTAACCACGCCCCTCTCTCCGCCTCTCTTCCGACGTTCACGCAATACGTGAAGTGCGCCACAAGACACAATAAAACACTGGACTTGCCGTATGCAAATGTGAAGGACGCTTACAGCTCCTCCCCCCTCCCCCCACTGGGACGCTCAGACCACAACCTGGTTTACCTGCTCCCCCAATACACACCCAGGGTGCGAAAGGAACCTGTGCAGAAGAGGTCTGTGAAAGCGTGGACCGAGGAGACCAATGAGAGGCTTTGGGACTGTTTCCAGACCACAGACTGGAGCATGCTCTGTCACTCCTTTGGTGATGACATCGACGGCCTCACACACTGTATCACTGATTACATGAACTTCTGCGTGGACAGCACCGTGCCAACACGGAGAGTACGGTGCTTCTCCAACAATCACCCGTGGGTCACCCCTGAACTTAAAGTCCTCCTGAACCAGAAAAAGAGGGCTTTCATCTCAGGGGATAGAGAGGAGCAGAAGAAGGTCCAGCGTGAGCGCCAGTGGAGGATCAGGAAGGCAAAGAAGGACTATGGTAAGAAGCTGGAGGAGAAGCTGGCTCAGAACAACGTGGGGGACGTCTGGTGAGGACTAAAAACCATGTCTGGATTTGGGCAGGGTGTCAGAGGGACAGCTGATGGTGACCAGCGCTGGGCGGATGAACTAAACTGTTACTTCAACAGGTTTGATTCTCCCCCCTCCTCCTCTGCCCCCCTCCCCGTTCCCCCCCTCTCAGACACCTCCCCCCTCCCCAGGCCAACTTCACTTGACTGCTACAGCCCGACAGACACATCCCCTCCCTCTGCAGCCCACCCCAGCCCCCCCTCTCCCTCACATCAGACCAGGTGAGGAGACAGCTGAGGCGACTAAATCAGAGGAAATCTGAAGGACCAGATGGCATCAGCCTCAGGCTGCTGAGGACCTGCGCAGACCAGCTCTGTGAGGTACTATGCTACCTGTACAACCTGAGCCTCAGCCTGGAGAAGGTTCCCGTCCTGTGGAAGACCTCCTGTGTGGTTCCGGTCCCCAAAACAGCACAAGCGAAGGAACCGGCCCACTACAGACCTGTTGCCCTGACCTCCCACCTTATGAAGACCATGGAAAGGCTCCTCCTCATACACCTCCGCTCTATGGTGAGCCCCACCCTAGATCCGCTGCAGTTTGCCTACAGGCCCAACATTGGAGTAGAAGACGCCGTCAACTACCTTCTGCAGCGGGCACTCACCCACCTGGAGATCGCTGGCAGCGCAGTGAGGGTCATATTCTTTGACTTCTCCAACGCCTTCAACACCATCAGGCCAGCGCTTCTGCGGGGAAAGCTGGAGGACGTGGGAATGGACGGGCATCTTGCTGCCTGGATCACTGACTACCTTACTAACCGTCCACAGTACGTGCGGCTACGCGGCTGTAAGTCAAAGGTGGCAGTCTGCAGCACGGGGGCACCGCAGGGCACCATCCTCTCACCCTTCCTTTTCAGCATTTATACCTCGGACTTTAGCTATAGCACAGACAGCTGCCACCTCCAGAAGTTTTCGGACGACTCCGCCATCGTGGGCCGTGTGTCAGAGGGGAACGAGCTGGAGTACCGGTCGGTCATCGTTGACTTCGTGGACTGGTGTGAGCGCAACCACTTGTGCTTGAACACCAGGAAGACGAAGGAGATGGTGGTCGACTTCAGAAGAGGCACACTAACACACACACACACACACACACACACACAATCACTAGTGAACGTCCAGGGACAGGACATTGAGATAGTGAACAGTTTCAAATACCTGGGCGTCCACCTTAACAATAAACTGGACTGGTCCCACAACACCAACGTCCTGTACAAGAAGGGCCAGAGTCGCCTCCACCTTCTGAGGAGACTCAAGTCCTTCGGAGTATGCAGACCTCTGCTCAGGACATTTTATGACTCTGTGGTAGCCTCTGCCATCCTCTACGCTGCCATCTGCTTTGCCCCGGGCAGCACAGAGCGGGACAGAAAAAGACTGAACAAGCTGGTCAGGAGGGCCAGCTCTGTCCTCGGCTGCCCACTGGACTCTGTGGAGGAGGTGAGTGAGAGGAGGATGGTAGCAAAGCTCACATCCATCATGAACAACAGCTCTCAACCACTTCACCAGACTGTAGAGAAGCTGAGTAGCTCCTTCAGTGGACGACTGAGACATCCTCAGTGCAGGAAGGAGCGCTACCGCAGGTCGTTCATTCCCACCGCTGTCAGACTGTACAACGCCACTTTGTAACTGTCTATGAAAATACCGGTTATGTGCAATAAAAACCCCACGTACTTTAATCAGCCACATCTACCCCACTGACTGTGAACATCAACCCATCTACTCTGCCCTCAGATACATTACACTTTAATATAGGCCAGTCTATGAAGTCGTTCCCTTCTTTTCTTTTATTGTTTATTAATTTATACTATTTATGTATCTATTTATTTATTTACTTATATAATATATATGTATGTGTGTATGTTTGTATATGTATCTATTTTTGCACCCCCTACTGATGGTACCTCAAGAGCCTGTAACAGTGAATTTCTCCATTGTGAGATTAATAAAGCTGTATCTTATCTTATCTTATCTTATCTTATCTTATCTGGGGCCGTACCTCTGGATTGGCAAACCAGGGTGGTAGTCCCCCTTTTTAAAAAGGGAAACCGTAGGGTATGTTCCAATTATTGTGGAATCACACTTCTCTGCCTTCCTGGGAAAGTCTGCAGGAGTACTGAAGAGGAGGATTCAACAGAAGGTTGAACCTCAGATCCAGTCGTTTATTCATTTTTGAACCACTTAATTAGGGTCATGGGAAGGCTGGCGCCCATCGCAGCTGACTCTGGGCGAGGGCAGGGTACACCCTGGACAGCTCTCCAGGCCATTGCAGAGCCAACACTCACGCAACCATTCATAATCACATTCACACCCATGAGTGATTTGGAACAGCCAGTTAACCTACTGTGCATGTTTTTGGACTGTGAGAGGAAATTGGAGTACCTGGAGGAAACCCACACAAGTGTAGGGAGAAAATGCAAACTTCACACAGAAACAAGCTGGGAATCAAAGCCAGGTTCTTTTTGTTGTGAGGCAGACGTGCTAACCGCTACACCACAGTGTCGCCATTTTGTTGAGCACTATTTTTTTTCTTGTTTATTTTTGGCCAGCGAGTATAAATTCTCTCCATAGACCTGTCCATATGGCTCCAGGTTCAGTGGGAGCACTGACCTTTATAGAGTGGTTCTGTAACACTCCATCACTGCACACATCTGTCCTTAAAATTCTCATGGATTTAGTGCATTTTTGAAACATCATCTGTGTTCAGAAGGGCAAGCATTTTTCTTTAAATTAATCTAAGAGAATAACGATTCCAGATGAAACAGGAAGTCTGTAAACGAGACTGGCCAAAGCAAACATGGCAGTAAATATTCTGTTTCTCCAAAGAGGAATTTTAAATACAGCCTTCAAATGAATATCACAATTCAACAGAATAGGTTTCTGCAAAATATTTACGCTGTCATGATCAATCAATCCTGCTGTTTGATTTGTACAATTTACTTTCAGTAATGTGTGCTTTTGTGACAGATTTTTCTTTCATTTTTTTTCTTTTATATATAAAATGTTAAGGTGTGAATAAATACATTAAAAACTAACAACACTTGGCATAGATACAAGCTACAACCTTTAACATGGAAATTCATTGATATTATAGCTATATTATAGCTACAGTGTAACATCATATATATATATATATATATATATATATATATATATATATATATACACACACACATATATACACACACTAGTATATACAGGGATCCCTCACTTTCCGCTGTTAATTGGGACCGCGATTCCCCCATGATAACTGAAGTAGGATCAACCCCCCCAACCTGACAGATACGTACATGTATTTTCTTCTTCTTTTCCTTTTGGCTTTTTCCCTTCAGGTGTCACCACAGCGAATCATCTGCCTCCATCTCACCCGATCCTCTGTATCTTCTACTCTTACTCCAGCTACCTTCGTGTCCTCCTTCACCACATCCATAAATCTCTTTGGTCTTCCTCTACGCCTTCTGCCTGGTATTTCCAAACTCAGCATCCTACTAGCAATATACTCACTATCCCTCCTGTGTACATGTCCAAACAATCTCAATCTAGCCTCTCTTACTTTGTCTCCAAAACCTCTTATATGTGCTGTCCCTCTGATGTACTTATTCCTGATCCTATCCATCCTCGTTACTCCCAAAGAGAACCTCAACATTTTCATCTCTGCTACCTACGGCTCTACCTCCCGTCTTTTCCTAAGTGCCACTGTTTCTAAACCATCTTGTACACTTTTCCTTTCATTCTCGCCGATACCCTCCTATCACACAACACACCGGACACTTTTCTAAAACCATTCCAACCTGCCTGCACACGCTTCTTCACCTCTTTTCCACACTCTCCATTGCTCTGGATTGTTGAACCTAAGTACTTAAAATCCTCCACCTTCGTTATCTCTGCCCCCTGTAACCTCACCGTTCCTCTTGGGTCCTTGTCGTTCACACACATGTATTCTGTTTTACTGGGGCTAACCTTCATTCCTCTCCTTTTCAGGGCATACCTCCACCTCTCTAGATTTTCCTGCACTTGTTCTCTGTTCTCACTACAGATCACAATGTGATCTGCAAACATCATAGTCCATGGAGATTCTTGTCTCACCTCGTCTGTCAGCCTGTCCATCAGCATAGCAAACAAGAAGGGGCTGAGAGCTGACCCTTGATGCAGTCCCACCTCCACCTTGAACTCTTCTGTCACACCGACAGCACACCTCACCACTGTCTTACATCACTCATACATGATCTGCACCACTCTAACATACTTCTCTGCCACTCCAGACCTCCTCATGCAATACCACAGTTCTTCTCTCGGCACCCTGTCATATGCTTTCTCCAGATCCACAAAGGCACAATGCAGCTCCCTCTGGCCTTCTCTGTACTTCTCTATTAACATCCTCAAAGCAAACACTGCATCTGTGGTGCTCTTTCTTGGCATGAATCCAAACTGTTGTTCACAAATGCTAAGCTCTGCTCTTAGTCTAGCTTCCACTATTCTTTCCCATAACTTCACCATATGGCTCATCAACTTTATCCTTCTGTAGTTGCCACAACTCTGCACGTCTCCCTTGTTCTTAAAAATGGGCACCAGCACACTTCTCCTCCATTCCTCCGGCATCTCCTCACTCACGAAGACCTTGTTGAATATTCGTGTCAGAAAATCTACTGCTACCTCACCTAGACAGTTCTATACCTCCACCAGTATGTCATCAGGATCAACTGCCTTTCCACTCTTCATCCTCTTCAGTGCCCTCCTCACTTCACCCTTACTAATCTTTGCTACTTCTCTCTCATTTTCCTCATTCATCAGCTCTTCAAAGTACTCTTTCCCTCTTCCCAGCACGCTTCTGTCACCAGTCAATACAGTTCCCACTTTCTGTCCTTAATCACTCTAACTTGCTGCACGTCCTTCCCATCTCTATTTCTCTGCTGTGCCAACCTGTATAAATAATTTTCTCCCTCCTTACTGTCCAGCCCAGCATACAAGTCATCATACGCCCTCTGTTTGGCCTTTGACACCACTACCTTCGCTTTATGCTATGTCTCCCTGTACTCCTGTTTACTCTCTTCGGTCCTCTCAATGTCCCACTTCTTCTTAGCTAACCTCTTCCTTTGTACACACTCCTGCACTTTTTCATTCGACCACCAAGTCTTCTTGTCTACTGTCCTTCCAGAGGACATACCAAGAACTCTCCCACCTGGCTCCCTGATCACATTAGCTGTAGTTGTCCAGTCATCTGGAAGCACTTCCTGACCACCCAAAGCCTGTTTCAACTCCTCCGTGAAGACAACATGACACTCTTCCTTTTTCAGCTTCCACCACTTTGTCTTCTGCTCTGCCTTCTTCACCTTCCTCACCATCAGCATCATCCTGCACACCACCATCCAATGCTGTTTGGCAGCACTCTCACCCACTACTACTTTGCAGTCACTAACTTCCTTCAAATTACATTGCTTACACAAGATGCAGTCTACCTGTGTGCTCCTACCTCCACTTTTATAAGTTACCCCATGCTCCTGTCTCTTCTGGAAGAAAGTATTCACCACAGCCATTTCCATCCTTTTTGCAAAATCGATCAACATCTGTCCTTCTGTGTTCTTGTCCTGGATACCAAACCTGCACATCACTTCCTCGTCCCCTCTGTTACCTGCACCAACATGTCCATTGAAATCTGCACCAATGACCACTCTTTTACCTCTGGGGGTACTCTGCATCACTTCATCTAACTCACTCCAGAATCTCTCCTTCTCTTCTAGCTCGCATCCTGCCTGTGGGGAATAAGCACTAACAACATTGAACATCACACCTTCAATTTCTAACTTGAAGTGAAAAGAGTGTCAGACAGAGTAATGAGTCTCAAGAACATTCCTGACCAGCCCCTCCTTCAAGATGACTCCTACTCCATTTCTCTTCCCATCCACACCATGATAAAACAGCTTAAACCCTGCTCCTAAGCTTCTAGCCTTGCTACCTTTCCACCTGGTCACCTGAACACACAGTATGTCCACCTTCCTGCTCTGAATTATGTCAGCCAGCTCTCTACCTTTTCCTGTCATAGTTCCAACATTCAAAGTCCCTACTCTCAGTCCTAGACTTATGGTTTTTCTCTTCTCTCTCTGCCTACGGACACGCCTCCCGCCTCTCCTTCTTCGACCAACAGTAGTCCAATTTCCACCAGCACCCTGTTGGTTGACAGCACTGATGGCGGTCTTTGTTAACCCGGGCCTCGACCGATCCGGTATGAAATTAGTATTGACGGTTCGCATTGTGTATTTTGGCAAAAGTTTTACACCGGATGCCCTTCCTGTCGCAACCCACTGCATTTATCCGGGCTTGGGACCAGCGTGAGGATGGACACTTGTTTGTGCCCATCCTCACGGCTGCATTCTATACGTACATTATGTGTGTATATAAAATCAATAAATACATATTCAATGCTACAAATGCTTATAATAACAATTAAACATTCAAAAATAATAAATAAAATATAAATACACACATACAGACGCGCATGCACGTAGATGCACACCTCATAAAAATATAGTTTTGATGGGAGATTTTGGGTTGTTTTTTTTTTTTGTGCTTGTTTGGCCTTGTTTTTGTGGCATTTTCCTTAATCTTTCCCCCTATTCTTCCTTAATTTCCTTATTTTTTATTTCGATGAATATTAAAAAAAAAAAGTGGTGCATTGAAGCCACATAAATTGAAGCGCGGACTAGTGAGGGATCCCTATATTTTATATATATATATATATATATATATATATATATATCTGTGTGTGTGTGTGTGTGTGTATGCATGTATGTAAACAATGTCTCCCTCCGCTCCCTCCGTACATGGTGTGATGGTGTGATGATGTGTCTGCCTAGTGTCTGGAGGCAACCTTGTCTGCCTCTCAAATATTACATTACAGTATTCACACTACACACTGCATATTAAAGGTAGACTCCTGAATGCAAGGACACAAAGACAGAACGTCAACTAAAATGTATCTGCTTATTTGGTATTCTGAAGAGACAATTTTGACAATCAGTGCCTCGGAAGAATTAACTTATTAATCATTACGTGATTCTCTATTCCACTGTGAATGCACGTTTCCTGGTTTGGACAGGACTGTCAGTATCAGTTGCCTGATCCCACTCCTCCATTATTCTCGTCTCGTTTTTTTTGAGGAAGATAGGGGGAGGGGGGGGTCATAAGTAGGGACAATGAAGCACTCACACAAATATAAATTGATGAGCTATGCCTGACAGATGCCTCTGGCAAAAGATAAATGTCTTAGTCCATTTCTCCCAGCACTGCAGCTTCTTCTTGAGAATCCGAAATCATCCAATAACTCTGCTCAGAAACTGACTTAAATGCAACAGTCCAACAATCCAGGCTTTACATAATGATGTTCAAGGCCCTTGAACTAGGAAGCAAAAATATTTTTCTCACATAGAAACTCAAATGCACTGAAAAAAAATTAATAAAAGCAAAATTAAAATAAATTAACCCTAAGGAAGCAATTTGCGGCCACTTTTTTGTTGATACATTTTACTCCTGGTTGTAATAGGTAATACTGTATCGCAGAATGGGTTTAGTGGTGGCTCATGCTGCAACAATGAATCAATAAAAATCGATTATTAAAAGTGTTGGCAATAAATCTTGTCGTTGAATAGTCTCACGATTATTGCATAAGTCAGTCTCTACAGATGAATGTCACTCAGTACAGAGTTGAACGGACGTGTCATACATGCACCTCACTGTAATTGTAAAACGTGGGTGAATTGTAGACCCAGATCGAGAGACATTTGTTTATGAAGATAAAGACTGCCAGTGGCACTGAGATGGAAAAAAGTGTTCGACTGAAATCTTTAAAATTTTGGGAGCATTTTAACCTACATCGTCCCCGAAAATGTGTTGAATGCAGGCTTTGTAAAAGTGAGACGGCTTGGCACAGGAGCACTACAGTGGCGCGGGAGCATCTTAAAAGAAAACATATAGGAATTTTTATAGATGACGAAGCCGGCCCATCAGCCAAGTAAGTAAGTGACTTCGGAATCATAAATGTATTCTGTTTTGATGGGGCAAAATATATATAGTATATGATAGTTTATTATTAAAGCTCAGAATGCAATGAATTGGCTCATTTCACCATTTCCATACATTGAGAAATAACCTTGGCACCCAGCCTGGGCTGCACATATACTAAGAGTACAAATACACAAGCGTGTTTGCTCATCACATGATTTATCGTAGGTCCGGCAAGTCAAGATGGCAGCTGTCATATTCCTAGCGAGGTTGTTTAACCTTTGCCGGAATGCACGGGCCAAAATGTTGTACGATTGTGAAAGTTCATTGAACTATTTGAAATGTTAAGGTTGTTTGTCATGCTCTCTTCATCAGCATTTAATAATGGTTTATGTTAGCATTAGAAACTCATGTTGAGTGATGATAAATTGCTGTATTATTTATAGAAGCAATGGACCTCTCTCATGATTCACAATTTGGCGATGCGAGAGTGTAAAACAAAACATCTCTACTGATTCTTTAGAATACACAGTTTGTATGAAAATATATGAATTTTAATTTATAAAACTACATTTAAGTTTCGTACAAAATTAGCTAAAATTAATTCAACATCTGAGAACCAAATGGCATGTAATTTTAAGCTATAGCATGTATAAAGTTTTATGTATATATATATATATATATATATATATATATATATATATATATATATATATATATATATATATATATCACACACACACACACACACACACACACAGTAGGCCCTTGACTATTCGCAGTTTTGCACTCACGGTTTGAGTATTTGCGGACTGCCAAGTAACTGTCACATCACTCAAATTCAGCCAATGGCTGTCCTTCCTGCATATTGGTTAAGATGATGTAATGCCCCCTTTTCCCTCATTCGTGCACAAGTTTTCAATGAGCCTCTTTTTTTTTAGTGTGTTTTAATTCCAATTCAGCTGTATGATGCCACTCAAACGCTGTGCGTCTTCTCTGGCTAAGCACTAGAAAAGGTAATGACGTTGGATGTCTCTTCTGAAGAAATACGACAGTTTCCTCTGAAGTGCCTGAAGAGAAATAATCATCTGAAAACACTCTAGTATTAGTCTTTTTCAATCATTATACCAGTACAGTAACTAAGTTAATGTTTAGAATGTTTGTGAGTGTGATTTTATGTACTGCGGTGTAGCATGTTTATTATTTTGTTTATCCAATTTATTATATTCCATATTCTTTTTGTTATGGTCTGTGTTTTGGGGGGCACTTTAATTTTGAGGGCTGTGTTCTCTAACTAACTGTCCGCTCAGCTGAGGGGCGTGGCTGAACTGCTCCGTGGCTCACACCAGAATTTCATTCTCATCTACTGTCAATAAACACAAGCATGCTTATCTCTGCACTAAAGAATTAACTCACACCTTTTTGCAGGTGACAAACGGAGCTTGTGAGACGAAGCGTGGCTTATCTGGACTTCTGATCTTTTAAGTGTGCAAGATCAAGCTCCGTGTGTCACTTGCAACAAACGCCTCACATTCAAAGGGGAAGGACTTAAGAAGCACACTATAATTGACGTGAGCCTGAGGTTTGTGTTTATAGAGAGTAAATTCGGAAGAGACGGCGCTTAGCCGGTGTTTGAGTGGCATGATAGAGCTTAACTGGATAATATATTATACATACAAAATGAAAACATATATATATATATATATATATATATATATATATATATATATAGATAGATAGATAGATAGATAGATAGATATAAAGTATGCTGTATAATGTTTATATAATTTATTAATATCACAGTACAAAATTAAAAGGTTTTTCTTATTAATTACTGTACTAAATTTTACTACATTAATACTGTATTAATGAGTAAGACTGTCTATAGAATGTGTTTAAGAAGCATATTTTAGCACATGTAATAGATACATAGTATTTTAATTCTGGTTCATCATTCGCGCATGTAATATGATATATGGGGTTTTACTTCCGGGCACAGAATTTGCGGATTATCTTCATTCGTAGGAGGGGCCGGAATCAACCCCCGTGAATACCGATGGCCTACTGTGTGTGTGTATGTATGTATGTATATATAGTAATCCCCCTTATTTCATGATTAATGGGACCAGCCCTCTCCGCGATATGCGAAATGACATGACTTTTGCCACTTCTTAAGGACATCCACCCACCTATATATTATATAAAATTTATATAGAAGTTAATTTTAAAGTGTTCTATGCTGTTAATGTCATACAGGCAACGTGTATTAATATATAAATAAATTATACACCTTATAATGACAATAAATATATACAAATATTGTATAACAAACCTTATAAATAACAAATCCACAACCACGTCAAGGAGAAGAATCACTGGTGGAACTGGTGCTTGACTGGGGCTCGTCAGTGCTTCCAGAGCCTTTGCTTTACGGTAGTACGTATCATGTTAGTGTCCAAACTCACATTATTTTTATGGCACTCCGTAATGCACAACGATAAGGCATTTTCCATTTTCACAATGGCCTTATTGCACTGTTATGGTCTGTGCTAGTTGGCGGTGTTTCACTCTTCTCTCTCTCTCTCTCTCTCTCTCTCGCTCTCTCTCCGTGTGCACTGGTGAAGGGAGTGGCTGTTACAGAGCGCACCTGAATTCACTCAGCCACCAGTGCGCTAGAGGAGCTCTGTGCTCAACACTGCTTTTCCCTCACCACTACGGTGAACATGATTTTTCCCGCACCCCCAGTGCCTCCCTTGAGCTCAATAGAAGTCTTTGTTTCATCGTACTTGGTTTCCTGCATCTTTGGGTCTGACTGATATACGGATTTTCTATTCCTACTTCTTAATGTAGCGCACAGTAGTTAATGACGTAATGGCGAGCCACAGACTCAAAACTTCACCCTTCTTTTAATAACTCGGGAAGCTTAATTTTCTCACTGTCATCATTTTTCTTTTCTTTTTCGGTTCACTAGATGATCTTCCCGTGACGCCGGGAGCATATCAGTCAAAAATGCAGGAGACCAAGTACGATGAAACAAAGACTTTTATTTTCATATAGGTTTTTTACGTCGGCTGCCCTGCCTAACACAACCCTTGAGCAAGGGGCAGAAACATGCTGACAGCTTCGCAGCCTACCGGAAAATTGAAAACAAATGGGCTATTTTTGAATATAGAAATGGAAATTAAAAATGTTTGTGCTCTTTCCAATTAATCAAAAACATAATCGATCGATTAATCAATTATTAAAATAATCGTTAGTTTTAGCCCTAAAGGCGGCCAAGAGGTAAGGTGCTAGACCCTAAGGTTGGGGTTTCAAACCTCACTGTCAACGGTTGTCAGTAATGTCCCCCAGTGCAGCCAAGTCTCTCGCTGTCTGTGGTGTGAGGCATGTAAAAGAACCATTGCTGATTTTCGTGAAGAGTAGCTGCATAGCCGTCAGTGTGTTTCTGCCCTGTGATGGCCTATTGAGCTGTCCAGGGTATACTCTGCCCTCACCCAAAAGTCTTACAGATTTTCAAGTTTGTAATCGTATCAGTTCCAGATTTTATATATTTTATTAATTATTGCTGATTTTATGGACCATTTCCTTTCATAGCCCAACAGAGTCATGTTTGGTGGAGAAAACCTGTCAAATTCTTTAAAAAAAAAAACCATGATTTTACTAGCAAACACTTTAATTATATATTTTGTTAGTTATCAAGAAATTAATCCAGACAGAACTAGCAGAAGCTGCAGCATTAGATCACTTATGGTTTTGAAAAAATTGTGTTTGGCGAAAAGAAAAAAAACAACTATATGATTCTTGAAAATAAACAGTATTTTTTTAATCGTAAAATACTTCAGCTTTGAACAAATACTAAGTATGTTTTTCTAAGGTGACACTGAGGTTGACTGTTAATATTCTAGGAGCAGATTAGACAATCAAAGTCCTGAAATGCTAATATACAGGGATCCCTCACTTTCCACTGTTAATTGGGACCGAGATCCCCCCCCCGCGACAGCCAAATTCCACGAAGTAGGATCAACCCCCCCGACTGACATATACGTACATGTATATGTGTATATAATATCAATAAATACATATGCAATGCTATAAATGCTTATAATAATTATTAAACATTAAAAAATAACGCATAGGATGTAAATAAAATATAAATACACACATACAGATGCACGCACGCACACAGATGTGCACCTCACATAAAAATGTAAGTAGTTTTGATTAGTTGAGTAGTTTGGGGGTTTGGGGTGTTGATGTTTTTTGTTTGGGATTTTTTTTGCAGAATTGGCCTTGTTTTGCAGCATTTTCCTTAACTTTTTCTCCCATTCTTCCTTAATTTCCTTATTTTTTAATTCGATGAATATTTTAAAAAAGAAAAAAAAAACCCACGATGCACTAAAGCCGCATGAATTGAAGCACGAAGTAACGAGGGATCTCGTAGTGACCTAGGATAGAATAATTAGCAATATCCAATTCACCTTCAGATAATAATTGTATATATTATGTGGGAACATACTAGTAGGTACTGGTGTAGTGGTTAAAACATCTGACTCAAAAGCAAGAAGGTCCTAGGTTTAAGTACCAGATTTGAAGATGGTGCTTCTGTGTACAGTTTGAAGGTTGTCCCCATGTCTTTTTTGTTGTTTTTTTTTTTTTTTTTTTTTTTTTTTTGGGGGTGGAGAATCAGGTGGAATTGGGTAAGGTGTTATGTTTAATTGTTTGGAATTTCAAAATCAGTTACTATCACAAAGTGTGCGTTTGTTCGCTGTTATGATTGAACATTATCCCAAATTTTGGAGTTGGATAATGTCCATTATTCTGAGATAGAGAACCAATCAGATTGCAATGTTCTTGTGTGGTATATAAGAATAAGTAATGGCTTTCTGGTCAGATATGATAGAGTTGATTACAAAAAGTTGATTACTTAATTAAAACTCTTGAGTAACAATTTTGCATTTGCAACTGTACTTGACTGTTACTCTTTGTGTTAATCTGAATGGTAATGTGCCAGGAAAGTTTCGATGTTAATTTCTCAAAGCTTGCTGTTTCACTAAACCATTAAAGAATAGCAGTTATCATTACTCATGTTAGCGTCAGTATATTCAGGCTAGTATTAGTATTCAGGAATCACAATAACATAGGATAAAGTAGTGAAGATGAATGAATAAAGAAGAAATAAAAAATGCACAGATTTATTGGGGCTTTGTAACGGACACCATAGTAAACAGCCAATCAGTTTATCCACACATTGACAGATTTGGCTGGGTTTTTCAACTTGGTGTCTCACTAATCTTTGAGAAATTATGTCTGCCTCTTTGGAGGGAAGAGGGAAAACAGGTTCCAATAACTTATTCATGCCATGTAGGAAATGATGCAGGTACAGGATGATACTACTAGTCTGTGCATACATTAATGTCATGTTTTACTCTGCATCAAGCTCTGCACAGAAATCATAGCAAGCTATTTCGGAAAATGCTACTCTACTAAGGTCCTTTTTTTAAAAATATTCCTCTGTATTCTGAGAGAAATCAGGATGAGCACAGATATAACATCAACATCCCGATTCAGCTCAGGAATCATTTTACCATTACAATAGACAGAATCCCAAGGCTTGTGTGTTCAAAATTCTGTTTGCCAAAATTCATGAATTGTAGACCGTGACACACACACACACACACACCAGTAGTCTTACTTTGCTTCACATGTTTGAGCCAGAAGTGCTGCTCTTACAGAAAAAGAGCCTGAATGTGCAACCCCTTAAGGCTACTCTTGAAATGATCCATCAGCTTTTTTCGCTTTTTTACACTTCTGAAACCACTGCCTTGTATACAAAAATTCAAAATCTGCACTGGATATTTTTTATTTGTTTTTTTTTTTAACTCTGGCACAAAACAGAACAGCTGTTGCTCAACTGCCCTTAAGACACAAGTATCCATCATTTTGCTATAGACACACCAAAGTTAAACACACACACACACACACACACACACACACACACACACACCAGTAGTCTTACTTTGCTTCACATGTTTGAGCCAGAAGTGCTGCTCTTACAGAAAAAGAGCTTGAATGTGCAACCCCTTAAGGCTACTCTTGAAATGATCCATCAGCTTTTTACACTTCTGAAACCACTGCCTTGTATACAAAATTTCAAAACCTGCACTGGATATTTTTTATTTGTTTTTTTTTTTTTTAACTTTGGCACAAAACAGAACAGCTGTTGCTCAACTGCCCTTAAGACACAAGTATCCATCATTTTGCTATAGACACACCAAAGTTAAACACACACACACACACACACACACACACACAGCAATTTCATCCTCCAAGAATCAATTATAGTACCCGCACAGGATTTGTGTATGCCTATTTCTGGCAGCCATTTTATATGCAGTAGTCACATGTGATTTTTAGCTTAGAAGCCAATCAGGTAACCATAATAAAATGGGTTTATTTACACAAATGTGGAAGAGGAATGGCAGGCCACACAGGAGGCATTTTCAACTATATTGGACAGGAAGCTACACTTGTTCCTATTGTGCCAGTGCTAAATGCACTTTAAAATGGACAGCCAAAAGCAAATTGACATTTCTGCATTAAAACAGCTGAACAGGTCTCATCAAGTTGTTTGCTAACTGTCATTCAAACTGATGGGCTTGTTTCCAAAACCGGTAAGGGTCACTTTAGTGCAATAAATATTTACCTACAAGTCACCAAATCATTTCATTACTTAATCATTTACAGGATGACCCCAAAAAACCCTCCCACATTTCAAAGATAACTGAAAAAAAATGAAAGACAATCAAATTATTATTTGCACACATGAAACTTCATTCAATACAGTTTATATTCATCATGGTTTAAAGATGATCATTCTAAAGATGGTGATCATCGCCATTTTTACATACTTGGAAGCGATTTCTGAAGGTTGCCATGGCTCGATAGGTCATGTTGGGTGGAATAGCAGTGATCTGTTGCTGAAGAGCAACCTTAAAAGTTTGGGTTAATTGTGTACACTTGTGATTTAAGGTAGACAGACCACACAAAAACATATCAAGTTCAGGGAAGCAGGCCAGCCACACATTGAGATCTCCTGATCTGGAAATCTAAGATGGGATTTACAGTGGTACCTCACTTTAAGAAATTAATCCGTTCCAGAGCCTTTTTCTTAACCTGTATTTTTCATAAGTTGAACCGCATTTTACATGTAAAACGTGTGATTCATTCCAAGGCCCCCAATACTACCCAAAAACCCTTTAAAAATTATAAAAGCATACCTTTTAAGACCTCCTTCTGTTTCAATATCATACCGATGGTAGACGAGTTTGGCAGTATTCCTTTGTGATATCACTCAACCGCATGCCACAAGCCCGCTTCTTCTTTTCACTCGCACCGGAAATTACGCGTGCGTGTGTGTGTGTGTGCGTACGTGTGTGTTGACCATGTCTTCTTAACAGAGTTATAATCTTACAAATGCTTATGGAAGGTTAAAAGCCTGTGTAAAAAAACTCATGAAACAACAGTAACACTGCCCTTTACACAAAAAGCATTATGGGAGATGCAGCTCATTAATAGCCAATGGGAGGGGGCTGTGTCATCCCTCCTAGCTAATGGGAGGCCAGTGGGGCAGGATGTTGGGAGATAGCCAATGGGAGGGAGCTGCGTCATCCCTCCTAGCTAATGGGAGGCCAGTGGGGCAGGATGTTGGAAGATAGCCAATGGGAGGGAGCTGCGTCATCCCTCCTAGCTAATGGGAGGCCAGTGGGGCAGGATGTTGGGAGATAGCCAATGGGAGGGAGCTGCGTCATCCCTCCTAGCTAATGGGAGGCCAGTGGGGCAGGATGTTGGAAGACAGTCAATGGGAAAGCAGCTCGTGCATTGTTTGAATGTTTGAGTGGCACATTTGAATGTTTGAATGGCACGTTTGGTGTGTTTCATAAGGAGAACTTGTTTCATATACAGGGACAAAAAATTTTGGAAAATGTTTTTCATAACCTGGATTTTTCGTTTGCTGGGACTATCGTAAGGTGAGGTACCACTGTACTGTCTATGCTGTAACTCAATATTACTAAAGCCACACTTCGGGTTCTTCAAGCTGAAGGTGTTCGAGTTGGGGTTGTGCTACCAACAGACCTTAGCACTGCATCCCTTCTTCTTCATCTTCTGTAACCGTTTAATCCTAATTAGGGTTGCGGGGAAGCAGCGCCCATCCCAGCTGACTCCGGGCAAGAGCAGAGTACACTCGAGACAGCTCGCCAGACCATCGCAGGGCAGAAACACGCTGACGGCTATGCAGCCAGCTCTCGTCAAAAGTCAGCAATGGTTCTTTTACATGCCTCTCACTATAGACAGTCAGAGACATGGCCAGCCTTTGATAACCCAGTTAGTGGCACTGGAGCAGGACAGAAAAAAACACTCTGAGAGTGGGGCTTGAAACCCCAACCTTGGGATCAGTGATCCAGCACTTTACCACCTAGCCATCACTGCCCAGCATGTTATGCCCTGAAAGAAGAAGTTTTATGTGTGCAAAAAAAAAAACATAAAACTTAAATATACTGTACTACTATATAAAATGTATGTAAAATTTGTATTAAATGAATTTTCACATGTAAGCTTTTTTTGTTTCTTTGAAATGTCATGTTTTTGTGGATCACCCTGTATTTGTGCTAAGGTGGAACTATTTGATCATCAAATCCTAATATATTTATTGTGCCCTGCGATGGCCTGGTGAACTGTCCAAGGTGCACCCAGCCCTTCACCAGAGTCGGCTGAGATGGGTGGCAACCTACCCGTGACCCTAATTAGGATTAAATTGTTTCGGAAATGAATGAATGAGGATATATTTTTTGGGTTTTATAGAATCTGTGTAGTCTCAGAGTACAGGTAATACATAATATCTTTAAAATTGACTCCTAATAATGCGATCATGCAACACTGTAATAATTGTCAATATCACTGAGGCATATATCAGTGGCACAGGTACCAAGATGATAAAATCAAGCATTAGGACATAAGGTGGCCATCAGGTGCCCATACTGTACTTCCAATTAAATAGTTTGAAACCTCCATTTTTCTAGATTTGGGTTCTAAAACTTGTTACTAGCACACACCAACAATCACCTCTTCGTTGTATTACTTTCTTCTTTTATGTACCCCTTCCAATGCTATGTTCTGAATTAAAATAATTTTGCTATTACAGTATATATATATATATATATATATATATATATATATATATATATATATATATATATATATATATATATATATAAAATGTGCAAATGCTATTTGCATTCTTCGCTGAAGGTTTGTCCAAAGCTACTGTCAGAGTGCAACATGATCAGTCTATGAAAGTAGACTTGCTCTCTTTTTACATTTCAATGGCACTTTCTAAGCTTATGAGAATATTTCATGATGAGCAAAAGATTATTTATATTTACAGTAATATAATGTTAATTGATGTAATTCGTGTATGTACAGTAATGTATACACACCAATAAAAACAAACGTATGAATATAGTAGATCTAGTTTGTAGACTGATATGAGACCCCTTCAAATCCTACATATACCCTCAATCATGCATTTGCCGAACTGCTGAATTCTACTCGGTCACAGGGAGGCAGGTGTTTTTCTTAGCCAACACTGGACAAAGGAGGAGTATACCCTAAACAAACTTACCAGATCATCATGGCAACACACAAATACAATTTCAGACTGACAAGTAGGATCAAGTTGGAACAGCTAATTATCATACTGTGCATGTTTTTGGACTGTAGGAGCAAAGCAACAGAGAGGAAACTCACACAAGCACGAGGAATATGAAAACTCTATTGAAGCTCAACCCTCTTGCTGTGCAGTGGATGTGCTAACTACTACATCACTGGTCAGCCTGATATCCTACATAGTGAACCTTTAATGTCAAAAATAAAGATGCTTTTATGAAACACATTCAGGACGCATTGGGTTTTTTTCCATCTCCATACTCTTTCATAAAAAAAAAATCATTAAAAACCATATAACCTTATGAGAAATATATTGGTTGAAGAACTTCGTAGATTTTGAAAACAAAGCAAATTTTACACAGGGTCCTTCAGTTCATTTTATGTTTTTAAACTTAATTATCAAATTTTTAAAAACATGTTCACCTCAGAGCAAGAATGTCCTAGGTCAGGCGTTTCCTTGAGGAGTTTGCATGTTCTTTTACCACAGACATTGAGACATGTGTCTGGCCTTTGATAACCCAGTTAGCTGCATGGCAGGGGCAGTGACAACCATTGACAGTGGGGCTTGAACCCCAAAGCTTATTGTCAGTAATCCAGCACATACCTTTGCACAGTAGGTTAATAGTTTAAAATTGCCACTGGGTGTGGGTTTGAATGTTTGTGTGTGGTGGCCCTGCAGTGGTTTTACGAGCTGTTAAAGATGTATCCTTCCTTCAACCAGATTTAGCCAAGATAGGCACCACTCAAGTTGCTTAAAATTAAGCAGTTCAGTGAATGAGAGCCTTAGAAAGAGAGTGAGTCCATGTTTGTGATTTCTTGTCTTGATTTTTCTGTTGATTTGTTTTATAAAATTAACATGATTAGTGCTAGAAACTCTAGAGCAGGGGTGTCAAACTCTTGCCACAAAGGACTGTGTGACTGCAGGTTTTTGTTTCAACCAAGGAGCAGCATACCTTACTTGGCTCATTTAATGGATTTTGTGATAAACATTTTCTCTGACACTTGTATGGATGCATATGGAAGAGAATACCTCTCTGCACTGGAATTGATGGTTAGTGTTTTAGATAGCTCTGATAGTGTTGAATTTGGTGGGTAAGGATAATGATAACTCCACAAACTTGACAACATAGAGTCAAATTAAAGAGCATTTCAAAAGACAGGGTTTTGTCAGTAGGAAAAGTAATCAATCATATTTCAATTATTATGGCCTCTGGGTAATATTTATGCTATTTTTAAATAGAAATCCAGTGATGATTATTAATAAGAAAGGGTGAATACACATCAGTGTTTCAAGAAGACTGATACATCAATCGGGTAGAGAGATCTCCTTATTGATGCGATATAAAATTATGCTAATCATTCACAAGTGATACTTTGAAGAGCTGATGAATGAGGAAAATGAGAGAGAAAAAAAAGAGTAGAAGAGGTGACTGTTGAGGACCAGGAAGTAGCAAAGATTAGTAAGGGTGAAGTGAGGAGGGCATTGAAGAGGATGAAGAATGGAAAGGCAGTTGGTCCTGATGACATACCGGTGGAGGTATGGAAGTGTCTAGGAGAGGTAGCAGTAGATTTTCTGACAAGAACATTTAACAAGGTCTTAGAGAGTGAGAGGATGCCAGAGGAATGGAGGAGAAGTGTGCTGGTGCCCATTTTTAAGAACAAGGGAGACGTGCAGAGTTGTGGCAACTACAGAGGGATAAAGTTGATGAGCCATACGATGAAGTTATGGGAAAGAATAGTGGAAGCTAGACTAAGGGCAGAGGTCAGCATTTGTGAACAACAGTTTGGTTTCATGCCCAGAAAGAGCACCACAGATGCAGTGTTTGCCTTGAGGATGTTAATGGAGAAGTACAGAGAAGGTCAGACGGAGCTGCATTGTGCCTTTGTGGATCTGGAGAAAGCATATGACAGGGTGCCGAGAGAAGAACTGTGGTATTGCATGAGGAAGTCTGGAGTGGCAGAGAAGTATGTTAGAGTGGTGCAGGACATGTATGAGAGATGTAAGACAGTGGTGAGGTGTGCTGTCGGTGTGACAGAAGAGTTCAAGGTGGAGGTGGGACTGCATCAAGGGTCAGCTCTCAGCCCCTTCTTGTTCGCTATGGTGATGGACAGGCTGACAGACGAGGTTAGACAAGATTCCCCATGGACTATGATGTTTGCAAATGACATTGTAATCTGTAGTGAGAGCAGAGAACAAGTGCAGGAAAATCTAGAGAGGTGGAGGTATGCCCTGGAAAGGAGGGGAATGAAGATTAGCCTCAGTAAGACAGAATACATGTGCATGAATGCCAAGGACCAAAGAGGAACGGTGAGATTACAGGGAGCAGAGATAAGAAAGGTGGAGGATTTTAAGTACTTAGGCTCAACAATCCAGAGCAATGGAGAGTGTGGAAAAGAGGTGAAGAAGCGTGTGCAGGCAGGTTGGAATGGTTGGAGAAAAGTGTCCGTGTGATGTGTGATAGGAGGGTATCGGCAAAAATGAAAGGAAAAGTGTACAAGACGGTGTTGAGGCCAACGATGCTGTATGGGCTAGAAACAGTGGCCCTGGGGAAAAGACAGGAGGCAGAGTTGGAGGTAGCAGAGATGAAAATGTTGAGGTTCTCTTTGGGAGTAACGAGGATGGATAGGATTAGGAATGAGCACGTCAGAGGGACAGCACATGTAAGACGTTTTGGAGACAAAGTCAGAGAGGCTAGATTGAGATGGTTTGGACATGTACAGAGGAGGGATAGTGAGTATATTGGTAATAGGATGCTGAGGCTGGAACTACCAGGCAAAAGGCCTAGAGGAAGACCAAAGAGACGATTCATGGATGTGGTAAAGGAGGACATGAAGGTCGTTGGTGTAAGAGAAGAAGATGCAAAGGATAGGGTGAGATGGAGGCAGATGATTCGCTGTGGCGACCCCTGAAGGGAAAAGCCGAAAGGAAAAAAAGAAGAAGGAGTCTTTCAAGACTTATTACCCTACCATACCCTTTTGAGGACAACGTGTAAGTTTACATGACGAAAATTTTAAAAGACACAAATAATTGATCTTCACAATGTGCACAAAATTTGTCTGCACATGTATCTGGGATGTGAGAGTTGTTTCATATTAATAAAACTAATCCTGAACAAATACATTGCTCAAACAGTAAAATTAATTATTTATATATATATATATATATATATATATATATATATATATATATATAACAAGTAGCTCTTTTATGAAGATTTTTTTTTTTTTTAATAGTGCCCCATTATAAAAGGAAGTGTGCGTCTCTTAGTGTGTCTATTGGTAGATGTGCACTGAAAAGGCTGCAGTACATTAGTGGAAGATTGAACACATCTCATACACTTTTAGTCATCATTTTGTTATCGTATGCTCTCTGTTAATATTTTTTACTTTAGTTAGTTTTATAGATTCCTTATTGGCTTCCAGAAAAGCATTTGGTCCTATCATATGGAAATCACAGATGTGCTGTCTGAGAGGGCTGATAACAGCGCAGCTCAGCTCGGCTCAGCTGCTTTCAATTACAGCAACACTAGCCCACAAGTGTGTAAATTCAAACATAAAAACAGTGAGGATAGTACTTCCCTCTGAATATGTAATGACCTAGCGTTGAGCAGCACTTTGATTGTGGTTACCTACTTTACCTGCCTCAGAGCATCGAGACTTTCAATTTTCCTGTCATGTGATAAAGGCAAAGGTGTCTGTTGAGTAGGAAATGGCCATGAGTAAATTTGGGAGTGGAATCAAAAAATTATTAAAGAGGTACAAACAGGGTGCAGGATACTTCCTTCATTCAGCATGGATAATGTCCTATATGAACACTGTTTTTATTTACCTATGTGCTTGTCTTGTGTTGTTCTTCAATACACGGGAGTTACCAAATTAGGGAAAAACTCTTGTTCGAAGGGCTTACCAGATGGCCACGGTTTGACTTTTCAAGGTCTCTCAAGGTCAAAGATAATTGCGTGATTTGAAGTCCATAAATGGTTTTCTATCAGTGTTCCATAGTAACAGCATGTCTTTTCCTTTCGGCTTTTCCCTTCAGGGGTCGCCACAGCGAATCATCTGCCTCCATTTCACCCTATCCTCTGCATCTTCTTCTCTTACACCAACTGCCTTCATGTACTCCTTCACGACATCAATGAATCATCTCTTTGGTCTTCCTCTCGACCTCCTGCCTGGTAGTTCCAACCTGAGCATCCTACTACCAATATACTCACT